>OX345652.1:2498373-2938373 GCA_947044365.1 Petrosia ficiformis
GCCTCATTGTCCAGACAAAATTGCATTTGTCTGGATACATTATCTGATTAGTTATACATATACATGTATAATGTAAGAATAATATTAAAAAAATAAGTACAGTAATATGACAGCAAGGGTAATTATTAGTCAAGAGCAGTCACACCCTAGTTGGTTACTTTTACATGTACATGTATATCATAAGCCATCAATGGGTACAATGCTGATTTGCTGAGCTACCACAAATACATTAACCTATGTAAAAATAAGTTATTTCAGAAAACAGCACTATGCTGTAACACACCTTTTCTTGGTTTTCTCTGGAGACAACTCGACAAGTGATGAATCATGTGATTCCGGTGATGGTAATATACCAAAATCTTCCTCTTCTTCTTCCTCACTAGTAATTGGTGTCTCAGGCGCTGAATAATAAATATCTTCTTCTCCATCACTGTTTATTACAATATACTCTTGTTTTTTTCCAGTGCATGAAAAGTCCACGTGTTGTTCAATGTCTGTGCTCTCCTTTCGTTTCTTCCTTCGTTTGGACTTTTTGTTCATCACAAGCTCTGACTGTGTGTAGTCTGGTACTTGTGAAAGCTGCCATGATAGCATTCGTTGAAATCCAGTTGGAGGCAACTGCAAATCAGAGGTAGCCATTTTAGTCTAAACCCCGCCTACAGGCTAGTAAATTTTAACCCAGTATACTTAGGGTTAATTAAAATTTAAAATTTTTGTGGATGTTTAGGAGAACGAATTTCAGTGGTATTCACTGTAGCTCAATTGATGATATCCTTGGTCCTCCATTAAGACCAACTGATGTGGAACAAGAGGTTGTAGATAGTGATGAATCATCATCTGATTCTTTACTGCATGACAGACAGAACTTAAAACCCTCAGTTTCAAGAAACCATGATAGTGAGGAACATGAGAAGGTATTACCCTTACATGAAAGAAATGTACCATTTCCTGAAATATCTAAAGAACCTTGTCACAATCCTCCTGAGAGTTATAAACCATCTGTTAATCAGGAAAATAGACCAGCTCTCACACATCCTTGCTGTTCTGTTCCACATTCATCTCCTGATATAGCATCTACCAACAAAGTTCAGTCAATCATGAGTGCTCATAATAAAAGTGTGTCCATGTGTTCATTAGGACAACAAGGTCATGTGAATACAAATGAAGCTAGAGATCCCTTTTTTACATGTCTTAATACTGGAGTAAACAAAGTTTCTGTTGGATCTATGGAACTACATAAATTGTCTCTTATTGGTCGCGGAGGTACCAGTGAAGTGAGTGACCTACTAATAATCAACCTAATACATGCAAACTGTTGTGATCATAATATACCAATCCTGAACTCTAATTATATATATCATGATTATAAAACATTAATTGTTCCAGCTTGAAAAAGTTTCTAAATTAAGGCCTGAGTATGGACATGTATATAATTATACACAGTTAATTAATTATATGTCTCTATATGGTCTATTGTTCTATAGAGTCGTATTGTATTGTATCTTATATGGCAGTGTTTCCCCAAAGGGTGGTACCATGGTGCTCCCCCGCCCTTTAGTCTTGCTCCCTTAATTTTAAAGTGTATGCTGAATTTATAACACTGATTGACCAAACATCATGTACCACTGATACACTCCCCCACCCTTAATATTTATCCTGGAGTAACACTGTATACACCCTGTTTATATTCACTTGATTTTGGTCCTCTAATGAAATATATTATTTAATATATGGTTGAGTCTGGCTATCCAAGATTAAACTGAGAGAATGTAACAATAGCTGAAGTAGACCAGTTGTGTTATGTTCTACAATGTAATTATCTATGAGGTTATACTTTACTGTTCAATACAATGGGAATATGATTTGTAATTGAAAGGAGCTTATGAGCTCATACGCTCCTGCCCTCACCAATCTTCACTTTTCTCCAATCACGTTTTGTGTATCCAGTGATACATATGTACTAGTGTTGTTTTAGTATGACAATAATGACCACTTTTAGTTATACATGTAGTTATAGTATGATCTCAAATTTTAGTTATAGTTATAGTTAATCAATTTTAGGCTTACTAAAAGGGTTTTAGTTTTAGTTAACTCACTAAAAGTGTCCATTATTGGCCAATCTTCATTTTAGTTAGCTATAGTTATTGCAATAGACCTGTAATTTAGTTATAGTTTTAGTTAACTGAAAATCAAAATGCCTTACTAAAAGGGGTTTTAGTTGTAGTTATAGTTAACTAAAACAACACTAATATGTATAGTTAATGATAAAGACTTACTTCCTCAGTCCTCACCCAAATCATTAAGTTGTATTTGTTCCATACAGGTGTTCAAAGTAATTAGTAATGATGGAAATGTATATGCATTAAAAGAAGTGTACATGAAACATTCAGTACCACAAATAAAAGCTGCATACATCAATGAGATCAAACTACTCAGGAAACTGAAAGGAAAACCTGAAATTATCACTTTACATGACTAGTGAGTATATACAAAACTGAAAAAAAGATTTGAAGTAATAGTCCATTAGTGAAACGCTAATGGACAGGTACATGTACATGTATGTTGTCTTCTGTGTGACTGTATGTGTACTAATTTGTTAGTGTAAAGTACACATGTAATGTCTGTTCACATTCACGATGACCTCAAAATTGACTTTATATGTAATATAATGTATAGTTTAATGTCATAAGGTTAATACGTACATGATTATACTGTAACTCAATAATGAAGCAATGGATTGAAATTTGATATACACAAAAGAGAATGGGAAGGATAATTTGAAAATTTTACAGGAAAAAAATTGTTGTTGATTTCAAACTAAATTTATAAGCATTTTCTGAGGTCACAGTGAAGATGAATGTCCTAGTATTTACTTTTGGTGTGCTCATTATATATAGCTCATGGGACAAATCAGAAGGAATTCTCAGACTGTTGCTAGAATATGGAGAGATGGATCTCAGTGAAATAATTCGTACAAGAGGAACATCTAGACCCTTGAAACAGGAGCCACTCTTGTTATTGTATCTGTGGCAACAAATGCTAAGAAGTGTAAAGGTACAAGCTGCAAAGTGCATAATTCAGTGGTTGCACATGTATGTATATACATGTACATGTATTTTGAATGGATATAATTGCGTACATTCTCATATTGTATTAATCAGACACATATTATACTGTTAACCTAATACTTCACTATAGATTATTCATGATGAAGGTATTATACATAATGATCTTAAGCCAGAGAACTTTGTGTGTAGTGGTCTTCACTTGAAACTCATAGACTTTGGTATAGCCAATAAGATTGAGGAAGATCATACCAGTGTGGAGAGAGATATTCGATGTGGTACTTCAAACTTTATGGCTCCAGAATGTATAATGACTCATCAAGATGAGGATTATTTTAAGGTAAGTGTGAGAACAATATTCAGGGATCAAAATAACGTCCAACAATCGGCCATTTTGCCTCTTTGTCCAGACAAAATTGCTTTTGACTGAACAAATTATAAGAAAGTTAATAACACAACAAATTAACAGTACCCTTACAGCAAGGTTAACTATTACTCAAGAGCAGTCATGGCCTAGTGGGTTACTTCTACATGTATCTCATAAGCCATAAATCGGTACAGTTTGTTTCCACATACATGTACATGTACATGTACATTTAAATTCACAGCTTGCTAGTCAAATATTGTTTTCTCCAGATGTTTCTGCTTGACACTTTCAAAACTATTTCAAGCAGTGATATTACTAGAACCAGCTTTGAAAGCCTTAAAAAAGTATATACATAGTTACTTACTTTATTTGAATGTTAATTCAGAGAGTATAGCTCCATGTTTGGAGTTCCAAAAGTGTTCTGTTCTGAAGAGATAGTGAACACACAGACAGAACCAACAGCAGTAGTTCAAAAGAGGATAAATAACAGTAATTAATAATAATTATTATATTTAATTCACCTACATGTATATAATTTTGTATTTACTACATGTAGATTGGACGTGCAGCAGATGTGTGGTCACTAGGTTGTATCTTATACCTAATGATCTTCCAGAGAACCCCGTTTGAACACATCAAAAGGAAATTACAAAAATGGCAGGCCATTGTAGATCCTTCATTCACAATTTTGTATCCAGAGAATCTCAGTATTGAAGCTAAAGATGTGTTACAGGTAGGATACCATGTTATCTTAGCTTTGTTTCAGTATTTCACTTATACCTTTCCATTTTTAGTGCTGTCTTCAACGAAATCCCAAGCATAGACCTAACATTGAACAATTATTAAGACATCCTTTTCTTACAAATAATTCAATTTGATTTTCTTGAGAATTTCTACCATCAGTTTTATTTTTTTCCAATCATACATGTATATTGCTTTCTGATTATCTCGACACTGTGATTCCAAATATGGTATGAAACCCAGGAGTTAGAAATAGTGTAAACTTGGGTGCTTCCTCACATGCATTACATCATACATTCTAGGCAGTATCATTGTAATAGTTGTATGCTGTTTATAATCAGTTGCTATAAATAGTGTGTGGGTTGAGGTTTTGTTACTAGTGACTGCTACATGAAGAAACTCTCGAAAACTCGAGTTCCAAATACTGTACATAACCCAGGAGGTACAAATAGTATGGACACTGGTGTACCAAATACTGTACATAACCCAGGAGGTACAAATAGTATGGACACTGGTGTACCAAATACTATACATAACCCAGGAGGTACAAATAGTATGGACACTGGTGCACCAAATACTATACATAACCCAGGAGGTACAAATAGAATGTTCCAAATACTTATGAAGAAGTATCTAAAACCACATTATTCATATTTAGTTTTGTCATTGACTCATGGTAATATGAATAATTGTCGTATTTACATGTATATATTAATAATTTAATATTGATTATAAATAATATAATTAGAAGTAAAAATATAACAAGTGAAATTGACTGAATGTACATGTAGTGCTATTAGAATCCATATTTCATTTGTGTTTGTTTTCTTGTTGCTGCAGCCTGAGACCAAAAGTTTTTTAATTCTTGTTCTCTTTCTTTGGCCTGGAATATAACAAGTAAATTTCTTCAAACATAAGACACAGAGGTTACATCCTGACAAAATTATTTTTATGGGACCATGCTAGGGGGAAGAGAGCTATGAGGGAATGCCCCTAACTAAATATTGTTCTTTGCAACTACTACAATGTCCTGTTCATAATAATGATTTGTTATGCTATTAGGATTTTGGAGAGGGAGCTTTCTCCCCCTTGTAACATGTACTTGTAACTTAACACAAAGGGTTTAATCAAAGATAGTTCATTATCCAAAAGTACAAAATTTGAAGCTACACATCAGGTAGCACCTTCCAAAATTAAAAATGATGAAAGTCAAATATTGGAATATCGTTGCTGAATAACGCAAGGTCTACAAGCTAATAAACTCCACTTGATCATATGTGCATAGTACTACTTGTTTGTGTATTCAAGCAATCATATTTATATTACCTGACGTGCTAGCCATGTAATTTGATGCTTTCTCTTCTGTGTACTTGTATATACTAAGTTCTCTGGCTGAAATAAGAGGAAAGAAACTTTTATGATTAAATAGAATACTGTGTGTTTTATTATGAATTGCACAACTCCATCCATGCTATGAAGGAATAATGTAATCTCTAAAGAACAAAATTTGACCTCTATACCTTGAACACTATATATTCTATTCATGGTAGTGATGATACATGTACACCTCAGGCTTTACTGGTGTCATCAATTAAAAGGTCATTCATGTTCCACCTTAACCTCGGAATGACCAACAATCTTTTTACCCTCACCATTTTTATATAATTATCCTTCCTGTTCTTTTTTGCACACTTGCATGTATGTGAAATTTAGATGCTGTGCTTCATTATTGAGTTGCAGTACAATCATGTATTAACCATATGACGTTAAACTATACACTATATTACATCTGACATTGAACTATACACTATATTACATATAAAGTTATCATTATCAAGGTCATTATACATGTACATGTAAATGTTTAGTATTTCTATTTTATAAGTGCTACATGCTGTGATAAGGTAAGTTTACAGTACAGAAAAGACTAACCACTGTGCCACTGGTAGAAGAGTGTTGTTCTGTTAGGTACTTTTTATAAGCTACAGCATCCTTTATTTCATTTTCTGAAATATCCATCATTTGTCTCAGAGATGCTTCTTCAGCTTTTTGTTTTTTCTTTCTTCCTCCACCTCCTGCTAATCTACACAACTACATAGGCACACAAACATGACACATTGCTAAACAATGTAATTATATCAAGAGGATTAAACTGCACTTTGTAGAATATTGAATATAAAAATACAGTATCATTCCTTTTTCTTATCCACTATTTGATAATAATTATTATTAGATACATTGTACAAGGTGTAGTGCATTCTTGACTCTTATTTTTCCTTTATTTCTAATTCTCCCATGACTATCTATATATAGTACTTGAAATAATGTCCATTAATTGGCCATTTTGCCTCTTTGACTGGACAAAATTGCATTTGACCAGACAAATCATCTGATTTGTTGTAAGAATAATACAACAAAATAAGAACAGTAACCTCACAGTGAGGTTAAATATTAGTCAAGAGCAGTCATGGCCTAGCGTTCTATATCTCATAAGCCATAAATGGGTACAATACAGGTTTATGAGATTTGTTTTTCAGACAACTGCTGGTGAAATATTGTTTTGTCTAGATGTTTCTGCTGGACACTTTCAAAAGCTATTTCGAGCAGTGATGTTACATGTACATATCATAAACATTATTATGTACATGTATTAACTATTGTTGATGACGATTAAAGCTTTGAATTTTCAGGCAGCTCCACCAGCGAGAAACCATTAATTCCAGTTAATTTTACATGTACTGCAAAATGTAAATTTATAATTTTAGATCAAACTCAGTACTTACCATTGCTTCATTCATAGTTATTTTGTCGTCTTCAGGTGGCATTACTTCTTCACTACTAGTGGATGGAATATGAGGAGTTGTCTCTGGATAGATATATACTTGCTGTGTTTGGTTTGTAGTTCCAGTAATAGAATTAAAATCAACGGATGGATATGAACTATTATCAATACTGTGGTCAATAGTGGGCATTGACTCTGAATCACTGGATCTTAAAGGTTTTGTATCTTCAAGATTTGAGAAAAACTTTACATCAGGATCCTCTTCATAATCATCAGATTGATTCTGTTTTAGTCTCTTCACAGTGTAAGGAATAAAAGATGAATTGTTGCTTTTTTTTCCTTGATTTCTTTTCGGCTGAGGTAATAATGATGTCAATCCCTTTGATGTGTGAAATACAATGTAAATATACACCATAGTGCTGTCATGATATGGAAATATTCCATGTCATATGTGATATTATACATATATACATGTAAGTCATGACCATTAAATAAGTAATGTAATAGATGCATATTGCTATATTTACTGTATTACTGTTATGGTGGAAAAGATGCCATTATCAATGAATTGAACAATAAAATCACCCTTATTTCTAGGCTGGCTTGGGATGATTGATCGATTAATCAATTGATATTGCAAATTCTACTAATTTTCGATTGTGTAAGTTGGTGATATCAATTATTCTAGAAGACATACTTGTCAAGCATGTGGGAGCAAATACTGTACAATATGGAAGTGATAGAAAACCATTTTGATCATCAAATGGGAGGAGTTTCTTGTATTAATTGACTTGCTGATTTTATTCAATACACTAGTACACACATAAATGGAAACTATTGTACTGAAAATGTTGTGCTAAGTTAGCAGCTATACATGACAGATTGTTGTGGATAATTAACAACAAATATGGAGGTTGTATGAAGAGCTACATGTAAATGCAGCAAAAATTACCATGGAATTTGACTTCTTTCTTGGTGTAGTATCTTCATCATCAGATGAATCAGCCTGTATGCAGAAAACAAGTGTGATATGCAAGGAAATATTATATATACATGTACATATGTACATGTATATTTGTATATACATGTACATAATTTATGTATATGTCAGGGTTTCATCTGTGAAGTGGTACATGCTAGCATTAATTAGGGATGTAGGTTCCTATGTTTGGTATAGTTATGACATGTTAGTCTTGTTTCCAGGTGCCCACGCTTTAAATGAGCAAAAGGGCATTTTGTGACTTTAGTTGAATTTCTTGCCATTTTTTGATCAGTTAAATCATTGATAACGCTTCGTTGTGGGAGGAGTAGTGGAGTACAATCGTGTAATCTATAAAAAGTGCTATATAATTATGTAGGCTAAATCTGATATTTAAAAATCTTTCTTCTATTCCTAGAACAGAAATCTGGACACAAATTAAGTTTTCTTTATAGTTGACGACAATGTAGCTAAGACGACCATATAACACCATGCTACACAACAAGAAGATTAGGTGCATTCCAAAGTGCTACTGCTTTGTGTTATATCAATCTGCACAGGAAGGAACATTAAAGAGGTTCAAATTATAATGTGAATTAGTGCACATGAAAAGGGTTAAATCTGTGGTCTTTTTTCTTTGCCACCTTAAGAGTCTGGTATGAGGCTAAACGTCACACTGATATTGTCTCCATAATCTAAGTAGAAGTTTCCCTTCGACTTGCCATCTCACCATGTGATTATCAATAAAATCACACATTAGTCATACGCTCCATTTGAACACATGTTGTGTACTAACCAGATGAGATCAGACAATATGATAGGAGCAGGTACCCATCACTCACTCACTTACTAAGACTACATACATAACATAACATAGGTAGTTACTCACCTCCAACTGAGGAAGAATTATTTTGACATGTTCTTTTACACTACTCTCTTGAGCAGTTCTTTTTCTTGGAAGTATGGAAACAATCTGTATTCTTTTTTCAGTTTTCTGTGTGATCTCAGTATCACTGGATTCACTGTCAGAGTCTCCATAGCTAGCTATTTGATGAAGAGCCATGAGGGTGTGCCGAGTACAGACCACACCCTCTACGGCCTCTAGTTGACCAGTGTTGCAGTTTTGTGAAAGAGAAAGCTCAACTTGACAAGTATGTGGGAAATTACTCAACAGAAGCTAAAAGCAGCTGCGAAGTTCCTGGACGAGATACCAAGTGGTCTACCTGGTAAAGGTACAAGTAATGATGAATATTGGCGGCAGTTTATAAGAGCTATCCCTTACAAGCTTTATACACAACAAAAAATCGAGTCATTCGCTGATGAACTACAGGGTGTCACTGGAAGCCCTTCTCTCAAACTGCTACTAGATCTACGACAGCGTGGATTCAGCTATGAAAAGTTTCTTGAGTGTCTGGAAAAGATAAAATGCTATAAAGCTTTAAATTTATTTCTTCAATCAAGTGAGTGGTTCATATAAGACTGTAATACATAATTATTATGTATGTAGTTCCAAAAGGTTCAGGTAAATCTGATTCTTGTAAAGTAATGTGGGGCACTTCCTTAAATTTAATGAGACCACTACTGTATTTCATATGATTCGCCAGACTACTGCTAGTTCTCTGTGTTAATGGTCCCTTCATAGAGAGTGCTACCATACTCTGATTATACCCAATTATGGAAACATTTGTGAAATCAATGATCATTCCTCCCTTAGTTGGTAATACTATAGGTATATGTGTATTATAATGATCATGGCTTTAAACTTTGAGAATATTATTTCTCACATAAAAGAATATTCTTAAAGACAATTTGTAAAACAAAATTGAAGGAAACAGTGTAATGAACACAGGTTTTAGAATTTAGATTTTTTTTCCTTACTGCAGACCCCATGTACAGACCATAACCCAAAATTTGAAAACCAAATGCTGATGTTGAGCAATGATCCATAGTTCCATACATGTAGTGTATTGATTTTGGGTTATAGTACAGTTAGTATTTACATATAGTAGAGTACTGCTTTCTTAGATACTGGAAATACAAATCACTGCTCTCATGACAAAAGTATATGTACATGTAGTTATGAGAGTATAGTTATGAAGTTTCAACTCTGATAGATTCTTGAAGCATGTTATGTGGTAGAAAGACATACCTGTAGCGTGGAATAATTGTGGAATTGGGATGGTGTGATATGACTGCTATCAATACAAAATCAGGATTGTGTTTGTCACCAAGACTATCATTATGATACATGTACTTCTGTAAGTGGCATTTTGCACTGACAACGACAAGTAGTTGAAGTTGCTTATGAATGAAGTACCTACCATCTTATCTAATTGTATTTGTTGGTATACATTTTCATAATTTTGTTGTTTGTTTGTGATGTGAAAATACTCCTTTGTCTTCCATTTCTTGCATAGCTGTTCCTATTATAAATGTTGATCCTCAACCTCAGTCAGTTCGTATTGGAGGGACTATTGTCTTACACTGTGAAGCAGTATGTACTCCTCCACCCCCTCAATATCAATGGTATTGGGGAGACACACCTCTTAGAAACCAGAGATCTTCAAGGCTGGAAATATATAAAGCTGATGTACAGAATGCTGGAGTATATAAATGCAAAGTTACAAATCCTCGTATAGTTGATATTAAACACAATCATAGTTGGTCCAATCTAGCAAAAGTAGAAATATTGAAGTTTCCAATACAAGGTTAATGATGTTACTGCATTTCACTTTCAAAATGTTTTGTTTTAATGTCATTCATGTATATATAAGTCTTATATTAGAATGGATAGAGGGAAGTGGAACAATAATTTACAGCTTGAAACTTGTTACCCTGCGCAGTATGATGCACAAGGGGTTAAGCAATTGGTTGTGTCTGTTTGTCAGTCAGTCTGCCTGTCATGCAAAAAAAATCAGAATTGATACTTTAGAATACTTTAAACATCTTCTAAACTCATCAGTCAGCTAGAAAATAGTCATATAATGACGTATGTATACCTTGCAGAAGCTAATGCATTTCACAGTATCTGCAATTCCTGGGTTATCTTATCAGTTTATAAGTCCACCATTTGTTTCCAGTCAGTCACGCCCTTCATAACAATTATTTATGATATTCTCCTGTTCTCTCAGCTAATATTATGCAGTATTGCGCGGGGTATGTGTTCTAGGAATATCTAGTTATGGATGATATCCATGTAAAATTCCATTTATTTATAATTTGTGTGACATACATATACATATATGTCTAAAGTGCATGTAAAACTATAGTGGGCATTGTCATCACAAAGTACAGTAAGAGAAAATGTCCATTATGAAGAAATGCTCTTTATAATAATACAAAAGCTACATACATGTGCTACAAAATAGACCTTTGATTAGCAACTTGTTCTTAATGATATAAAAATATTTTACATTTACTTATCTACTGTACTTACATGTATGTATTAGGATATGACATGTTATGCAACTTTGACTTAATTATACACTTGATATGAAAGTATTGTGCTTGTACATGTACATATCTCTATAGTTATGTATTAGGATATGACATGTTATACACTAGAATTTCAGTGGTACATGTACATGTAAATTCACTCCCAATATTCACATATCATTGTAGTACACAATTGTAATATCTTTGCTGTAGAAACGGTCAATCATAAACCTATTAGATCGGATACTGAAACAGACATGTCATCACTTAGAAGTGAGAGTGGAATGAGCATTGCAGCAAGAGGTGGAATCTTTGCAGGTGAATTAACAAAATTGTATTATTTTCTTTGCTAAAAGTCTATGTGACTCATTGTGTTTAACTTAACTATCTGATTATACACACTTCATTGTCTTTGGCAAAACGATGCAAACAGCAATTGAAATTGTAGCAGTATCATTCATACATAGAAGAGAATTATGATGTATTGTTGATAAAGGAGTATGTATTATTACTCTCATGAGTAAGTTTGATGATAAAACTATTTACATGTATGGAACACTAGTTATGTGAACAAAGTCATTTCCACATTTGATTGCGTCCTCAAATTTAGGATACAATGACTTTATACATGTATGAGTGTATAGTTTTCAACAGGAGCCCATAATGACCTTGACCACAAAGCGTAAGAGTAGGAGTGGTAAACGACCACGCATTTAATTAAATGGGTCAAACTACATGTATCTGTCTGACCATCTGTTACTATTTTTAGAACCCACGTGTATATGCCTTCGTTAAATATGGCATATACACTTCGACGATCTCCAAGGTTAGCTATGAAACGAACACATCTGGAGGCAGAAATGGAGTCACCTATATGTGTAATATCCGGAAAGTGAGAGCATGCTTTGGGGAAGCCGAGAAATAACTGTTTAGTTCTATTCAAGAGTGTTTGACATCATTGCCTTCTGTCATTGAGCAGTGAAGGCTTCCTACTACTTTGTCAATGGCTTCACTAGGAACATCTTCACAGTATACACGAGCCACAATATCGCTCAATTCTTTTCTATGTTATACAGGAAACTTAGTCAATGTAGTGTATAGTAACTGTTCATTTTCTAGAAGCCATATTTCACGAAGGCGTATACACGTGGGTTCTAAAAATAGTAGCAGACGGTCAGACAGATAGTTTGACCAATTTAATTAAATGCATGGTCGTTTACCACTCCTACTCTTACGTTTTCATCATTATGGGCTCCTGTTTTTAATCTTATAACCTTTTCAGGTGATATTGAAATAGTGAAGCAGCCAGTTAACACAGAATGTCGTTTTGATGAAAAGTTCCATCTTCATTGTGAAGCCAAAAGTAAATCTGGAAAGCATCTTTCATATACATGGAAAAGAGAGAAGCCAGGTATAACCATCATAAAGCAACTTTGTAGAAATTTAAATATTGAAAAGATAATTATAATGATACACATGTACATGTAGATACATGTAAAACTGTCAGTTTAAGAGATATACATGTATATGTACATGTAGCTGTAGAGTGCCAATTGAGATAGTGATATCACTATTATTAAATTGCACGGATGTTCAAAAATGCCTTCAAAGACAAAGACTACATGTACATTGATTGAACTCTAACTCTAACATACTTAACCCTACCTACATGTGTATCCCTACCCCTAACCCTACCCCTACTTTTACCCCAACCCTATCTCTACCCCTAACCCTAACCCTACCTCTACCCCTAACCCTACCCCTTACCCTACCCCTACCACTAACCCTACCCCTACTTTTACCCCTAACCCTATCTCTACCCCTAACCCTACCTCTACCCCTAACCCTACCCCTACCACTACCCCTAACCCTACCCCTACTTTTACCCCTAACCCTATCTCTACCCCTAACCCTACCTCTACCCCTAACCCTATCTCTACCCCTAACCCTACCCCTTACCCTACCCCTACGTTTACCCCTAACCCTATCTCTACCCCTAACCCTACCTCTACCCCTAACCCTATCTCTACCCCTAACTCTAACCCTACCTCTACCCCTAACCCTACCCCTTACCCTACCCCTACCACTACCCCTAACCCTACCCCTACTTTTACCCCTAACCCTACCTCTACCCCTAACCCTACCCCTACCACTACCCCTATCTCTACCCCTAACCCTACCTCTACCCCTAGCCCTACCACTACCCCTAACCCTACCCCTACTTTTACCCCTAACCCTATCTCTACCCCTAACCCTACCTTTACCCCTAACCCTATCTCTACCCCTAACCCTACCCCTTACCCTACCCCTACCACTACCCCTAACCCTACCCCTACTTTTACCCCTAACCCTATCTCTACCCCTAACCCTAACCCTACCTCTACCCCTAACCCTACCCCTAACCCTACCCCTACTTTTACCCCTAACCCTATCTCTACCCCTAACCCTACCTCTACCCCTAACCCTACCCCTACTTTTACCCCTAACCCTATCTCTACCCCTAACCCTACCTCTACCCCTAACCCTATCTCTACCCCTAACCCTACCCCTTACCCTACCACTACCCCTATCCCTACCCCTAATAATTGATTTTATAAGAGTTTGGAGGCATCTTTTGACGTTGTAGTTCAAATGAACTGAGATCTGAAGTTCAGAGTTAAATGGTCACAATTAGTAGATCATGTAATGTGACTGATAAAATTATGTTATTGTCCTGTAGGTCGTGTTACAGTTATGCATACAGAAACAGGAACATCTTCAACACTAACGAGTAGTTGGAAAAACCATGATACCTTATTAATATACTGTGAAGTCAAACATGCTGATGGCAGTAGTGAGGAAGTAGTAACCACTGATAAAGTGAAAGTAACAGTACATTCCAGTAAGTTTAATTAGATGTAACTCTTGCCCCAGGGCTATAGCTGTGTGTGTGTTTGTGTCTGTGTCTGTGTGTGTGTCTGTATCTGTGTCTGTGTGTGTGTCTGTGTGTCTATGTCTGTGTGTGTGTCTGTGTATAAGTGAGTGTTGGACTGTTGGTGTTGCAGAAACATCACTGCCAAACCTACATGTACAAATGCTAGAGCTCTGAAGTAATTCGATGCTATAAGCTTTATCAAACATTCTTTTCTCAATATATACATGTACATTTTAGTTTCTTTCAGTCAGGGCTATAAATGTTTTTTTATATGTGCTATACCACTCAACCACAAAGCACATTTGAAGCTTGTGGTACACGATATTGAGAACAGTCACTTTCAAAATATGATGAACACAGTAGAGTAAGGCACCATTATGATAACCACAATCGCTATACAATCCAGGAAGATGCATCGTTAACCTTCCAAATGTTGTGGGCTTTTTATACAAAATGTTATACACCAAGGTAAAGGTCTCTACTAGATTTATCAAACCGAGGGCTGAAGGCATGAGGTTTGATAAATCTAGTAGAGACTGTACCGAGGTGTATAACGCACTTCTACCATGCTATAGCAACGCATTTCATTTGCAAATACAGTAACCAAGCAAATCTTTGCGCGTGGCAACGGTATACATAATTTCACTAACCTATGGATATATTATAGTGTGGGTTTCTGTGACTCTTTAGACAAGTAACTGATCTACAGTCAATCGCAAATGACAGAAATAGCTCTACATGTGGCAGACTTCCCGCTCCTCCTCCACTCCAGTATAAGGTGTGGTCTTCCAATAGCAATCAATCGATCGCGATCTCCATCAAGAAGTTCGCGATGCAAGAACAGCCCCACCCAACTATTTTTGTCATACTAGAGGAAACACTAGAGCTCTGAAAGACCTCAATCACAAGCATACAAACTGGTGCCAGATTTTCAAAAAGAACAAGCATCAATCACTATGAATTACAGTTAATAATTATAGCTACAGTTGTATATAGTCATACCCTTCCGCCTACGCTTTACGGCGAATGTAATAATCTTTTAATGTGTAATTTATAAACCATTATATATAATAAATCAATGACAACTCTGACAGAATTATTATACAATCCCGGGAAAATAATCCCGGGAGGTTTCAATATAATATTGAACCTCTCCAGGAGGTTTGATATGAGATTTATTAACCTCATTTTGAGCAATTTCATTGGTCAATTAACTACAAGCGTGGTAGAAGTTTGATTATAGTTTATCAAATTTTAGTTATGGTTATAGTTAATTAAGGGTTTTAGTTTTAAAGTGACTAAAAGTGTCCATTTTTGCCAATTTTCATTTTAGTTAGTTATAGTTATTGCTGCAGACCTGTAATTTAGTTATACATAGTTTTGTTAATAGTGCCTTACTAAAATATGTTTCAGTTATAATTATAGTTAACCTACACAACACTACTTATTAGGTTTCTCATTCACTATAATGTTGATAATGTTTCTTTTCAGTATGGTTTGAAGAGCAACCCCTTGATATTGATGGATTTATTGGTGAATCTGCTCTGTTATACTGTAAAGCTGCTGGTAAAGGTCATATACAATACTTATGGCTAAGATCAGAACAACTGAATGGGAAGAAAGAAAGGATACCTAATGTTGCCTTTGCTGATGATGGGATTTTTGAATTTCGTTCTCTTGGTCAAAAGGACTGGGGGTATTACACATGTCAAGCTCAAAATATTGATGGCTTTATTTCTTCTAATACAGTACATGTTCAATTTCAGACCAAAAACCAGCAAAGTGAGTAATGTTGACATAAATAAAAAGATATATGCATAAAAAAACATACTGTATTCCTATGATTGCATTGTGGAGTCATCATTCAGTAATCATGGCAGACTGACAGGTCAAAACCCAACACTCTATTATGGTTTGTTTATAAACTCTTTTTACTTTTCAACGGATTTTGTAAAACTTAGGAAAATGTTTCAAATAGAACAGCTACTAGTACCAGTTCTACTGTATGTAAGCTACAGTGTATAAGTGGTTTTCTTCTTGCTGGTCTATAGATCTTGAGTGTGTGTTCTTTTTAGTGTTGTTTTAGTATGATAATAATGACCACTTTTAGTTTTAGTTATAGTATGACTAGTTTATCACAATTTAGTTATAGTTATAGTTTAAAAACTAAAATAATATTAGGCTTACTAAAATGGTTTTAGTTTTATTAAACTAACTAAAAGTGGCCATTATTGGCCATTTTTCATTTTACTTAGTTATAGTTATTGCTGCAGACCTGTAATTTAGTTATATTTTAGTTACTAAAGCCATAATACCTTACTAAAAGGGGTTATAGTTATAGTTATAGTTAACTAAAACTGCACTAGTTCATTTATGTACTATGCCCATTATTTTACTCAAGTACATGTAGTTAGTAATGTAAATCAGACACTGAATTAAGTGACTGCAAATAACTAATAAACTCCACATTGTTAGCAAGTTTCATTTCAGTACTCAATTAATTGATTTATCATGATATTACAAAATTACTAACATCATATAGGGCTGGGACGATTAATCGATTAATCAATTGATATTGAAAATTCTTCTGATTATCGATTATAAGTCTGTGATATCAATTATGCTAATTATTCCAGTAGACATACTTTTCAAGCATGTGACGGCAAATAATGTACAATATGGAAGTGATAGGAAGCCTTTTGATGATCAAATGAGAGGAATTTCCTGTATTAATTGAATTAATTAGCTTAATTACTTCCGCTGATTTTAATCGATTATCAATCGACTTGAAGATAGTGATTATCGATTTAAGAATCTCAGCCGATTCCCAGCCCTAGTAATTACCAATATCAATTAATTGAATAATAATCATAGACCTTACATAATCATAAATGAGATGTACATGTATATTAAAATTACAATATTAACCGAATGTGAGTAACTTTTTGATGTAGCAGTTTTGTTCATGATTCTAATATCAAGGTAACAAACACAATCGTGTATTAATACATACGTAATTTACTTTTTTTTAGATCTGTGCATCGAAGTTCAACCAGAATCATATGTGACTACACAAGGTCATTCTCTACAACTGGTATGCAAAGCCTCACCAAAACAGGGCACTGAATATCAGTGGTATCATAATGGGAACCAAGTAAGGTACTGACAGTTCACAATGTATGCGCTAATGTATGTACATGTACATTGTACATGTATAATTATGGTGATGCTATAACAATGTACATACATGTACATGTACATGTAATTCCATGAAATTTTCTTAAATGTGGCTGTGTAATTGTATATAATATGGATTTAGTGTTTGGTGTACATTGTTGTCTTTATATACATGTACTTGTATGTACATGTATATGCTTATAGTAATAATTTTTATGGCCCGTAGGGCCATCCCTATAATTGCTTTCCATGGGGTTTAATGTATATATACATGTATATGTTTGTATCACTTGCGCGACTATGCGTTGTATACGTAGTTAAGGAAGTTGCGTCATTCCCGGGGGCTCGGTCAAATGGGCGTGGCGCGTAAAAGAACGCGCGTTTGGAGCTACTGAGCAGCTGAGGAAGCTTCAGAAAGGATGTAAAACTGCTAATAACTGTTGTATATATAGTATAAATAGTATGCAAGAATCTTTAACAAGTATGTATGATAAGTTGTTGAGTTTCAGACACGAGGAAGTCGTCATTTAGAACCTTGAAGGAGTACTTCAGTCAGTTCATCAAAGATCTGTGTATTTAGACTGCAATCAGGATTACACTTACTTCTTCAGGCCCCAGCTTTCGAGTACACAGAAAGGTAGAAACACTAGTGCCATCAGCAATGCTTAATACACACGTACAGTCATCACAAAGCAAATATAGGGATGTTTTTTTCTCTATATACACTTGTTATGTTTATGCAATAATTGTTACATGTATTCTTCAGAGATGGCAAAGAAGACACTCTTATTTTATCTAATATAAGTGATTCTGATTTTGGGAAGTACCAGTGTTCTGTTAGGAATGGAGGGCAGTTTAAACAGTCAAGAGAAGTCAAAGTAGTGCGTGGATCATATATAGGTTAGTACCTATGTTTAGTGTAACTAAAGTATGCTGAATGGCTAAGTAGTACTACATGTACATGTATGTTTTAATCGACCAATCAGATTGATTTATATCAGGTCAATGAATCACTTATAAACCTCTCTAGGGGATACAAGTATTTACTTATTAACCTTCCATTTTGACCAATCAGATTGCTTAATGTTGCATTTAAAACATTCACATAAAATTGCATAAATACTACAGCAAATGAAGTAAACTAATCTCAATGGTCAATACATGTAGTACATACATGTATGTACATGTACCATGTCACATGTACATGTACCATGTCACATTTACATGTACATGTACATGTATATACATGTACATGTGTATATATATATATATATACGTACCTCATTCTCAGTTACTATGCGTTCATACACCTCACACCTGTGGCCCTTGGTAGTGTATAACATATACTTAGGTTGTAATTCACCAACCAAGATATGATTAAAATATATAATTATACATGTACATGTATATATCCATGCTTGGTCACATGCACACATTCATTACATGATTAGCTACACCTAGAATGATTTCAATTTGCTAAATTTAATAATGATTATTATTATTAATCACCAATAGCTTCCATAACAACATTACTATGTATAAGTGATGCAACAATATGTATAGGTTATACACCTCGATACGGTCTCTACTAGATTTATCAAACAGAGGGCTGAAGGCACAAGGTTTGATAAATCTAGTAGAGACAGTACCGAGGTGTATAACGCACTTCTACCAAGCAAATCTTTCCGTGTGGCATCAGTATACATAATTTCGCTAACCTATTGATATAGTGTGAGTTTCTGTGATTCTTTAGACAAGTAACTGATCTACAGTCAATCGCAAATGACAGAAAGAGCTCTACATGTGGCAGACTTCTGGCTCCTCCTCCACTTCAGTATAAGGTGTGGTCTTCCGACAGCAATCGATCGATTACAATCGCTATCAAGAAGTTCGCGATGCAAGAACACCCCCACCCAACTCTTTTGCAATCTCATATGAGAGGACACAATAGAGCTCTGAAAGACCTCAATCACAAGCATACAAACTGGTGCCAGATTTTCAAAAAGAACAAGCATCACTATGAATTACAGCTAATAATTATAGCTACAGTTGTATATAGTCATACCCTTCCGCCTACGCTTCACAGCGAGGGTAATAATCTTTTAATGTGTAATTTATAAACCATTATATATAATAAATCAATGACAACTCTGACAGAATTATTATACAATCCCGGGAAATAATCAACGGGAGGTTTCAATATAATATTGAATTTCTCCAGGAGGTTTGATATGAGATTTATTAACCTCATTTTGAGCAATTTCATTGGTCAATTAACTACAAGCATGGTAGAAGAATATATATATAATATATATATTATAATTATACATTTTGGATGGCCCTGAGGGCGATAAAAGTAACTAATAATTTTCTGCTCTTGATCATTTTGCAAAATGTTCATTTTAAGTCTCCTGTGATAATGTTATGATAACATTTATTGTTACTATAGAAACTACAAGAATGAACAACACTCAATCCAGTCAGATTGAAGGTTAGTGTTTACCTATTAATGGAAGCTAGATACAGTACCTACGTAATTAATAACTATACACAGACTACAATGTAATTATTATGAATAATGAATTAGTACATGTACTTGTACATGTAATTCATAACTCACCCACATATCTTATAATGATTTCAGGATTAAGATTGAGAACATACAACAATATACAATATACATGTAGCCCCAGCATTATCTACCTTAAGACTACTATTAATTGTGTCCACTAAATTTAGCGATTTTTAAACGCTTAGATTTAGCATGCATTAATTTCCAAGTTTCTGTGCCACGCCAATGATACATGTATACATGTACCTAATAAAATGATCATGAAATATATTTTTTAGCATGTGCATATTTTAGACATTAGTTGCTAAAATTGCTAAAATTAGTACATGCATTGAAAAGTAGATAAGGCATATACATGTACCTAGTATAATTCTTATACCAACCATACTGCAGTACCTTACATTAGTTTACATACTATCACTGTACTTCCATTGACTATAGTGTACTGTACTTTGAATGTACTACACAGTATTACACCTCAGTAGATAAAGGAAGTTCACACATTACTATGATTACAGTACAAAATAATCCGATAGAAGTACAGTTGACTCAGCTTATTAAAGTGTAGTTCCCATCATAGTGTATAAACTTAATAAAGTCAGGTACTTAAATACAACATTATTTATATTCACATTTAATGATGAAATGTAATTATCGCAGAGCCAACAAAAAAATGAATTGCATCATATTAGACTCTTAAGTCTTAGTGTGTGCAAGAAAAGCACAAAGAAACCTCTATTACGCATGCTCAATTAAATCTTGTACACATTAACATGAAGTAGGAATTAGGAAGCTTAGTAATGGCCACAATCTAAATTGTACTTGGTGTGAAAGCATTGCTTTATCTTGAAACAAAATGTGTTGTGTTTTCATGTATTCATTTGTAATCAGACATCTTCTGAAAGTAGAGAAATGGTAATACAAATCTCATTACTTTGGTTTTATAAATACATGTACATGTAGTATATCGTTTTGTTTTGTTTTATTTTGTATATTTTAAAGTTTGATTCTAGTGCTAATCACTATTCATAATTTCCCTGAAAATGTCAAAATGTGACACACAGGCAGACAGACAATATGATAAATATACAATGTACATGTACATGTATCTGTTTCTTCAGCTGAACACACTTTCACATTCAAATCACAAGGTGATGACAGTCCTGACATATTGTATGGTAAGCTCTTATCATGTGTCGCATAAGAAATAAAATTATACATGAATGTTGACTATATATACATGTTAGGTTTGGGCAATATTGAAAATTAAGTTTTGCGATTCTGGTAATTCAAATGATACCAGAAGGTCCCGTGCTCAATCCCTAGTCTGATTCCTGAGTTTTTTCAGTTTTCTTTTGTTTTTAATTCTCTCTTGTCTGCATATCATAGAGAACACTTTGCATAAGCCCGCCCAATGCAATCATCTTCATTGATGACATGTAGTGACATCATTGCTTTTCATTTTACAGCAAGAGAAAAGATAGCATTATTGATTGCTAATCAAAATTACGAACGTGAAGATATCAAGTCACTAAATAGTCCTCATAATGATGTTAAATTGCTCAAAGAGCAAATGGAAAAGATGGGTTTCAAAGTATTTGCATTTTTTGATCTCAAATACAATGAAGTCATGGAAGCTCTAGAAAAGATTTGTCGTAAACTTGATGCTGGGATGTATGTATTGTTATATTATTCAGGTCATGGATTTCAACATCAGAATGTCGATTATATAATGCCTGTCGATGCTTCTTTCCCTATCCAATGTGACGCCTGTATATCAGTTGATCACATCACATATAAGCTTCAGAAAACTAAGAGTAAAGTTTTTGTCTTTTTTGATTGCTGTCGAGTCAAGTAAGATTGTTAAGTATTGTTATACTGTTGATTCATCTTGCACATGTACACATACATACAATGTACATGAAAATTCATGTGCCTAGCATGCTTGCAAAAGGGATAGAAACGATTAACACAACAAGCAAGCAGCCACAATGGCTTACATGTACATGTACTGTAGTTCTATGTACCATAAGCTTTTAGGAAGTCTTTGTGGGTGACTGGGTGTGCATGTGACAGACATAGTGCTGCTGGGATAATGATATAATGTACATGTATATTGTGATATGATATATCATATCACAATCTTGAACCTTGTTCAATTCATTGATAGTAGCATCTCATCTACCATGTAGCCATAACAGTAATACAGTATATGTATATTACTTATTTAATGATTATGTCATGACATACATATGATAAGACTAGTGTTGCACCTATTACAGCAATTTGCCTATATGCCTATATTTCATAATCCATATTGCCTATATGCATATCCGATCTGATATTGCCTGTGTGAAATATATAGTTGTATTTATCTACTGTTCACACATGGTACAGTGTTAATTATCCTATTGGTCGTGTGCTATATATTCAGCCCAAAGTACATGTACATGTAGTTACAGCAGCCTTGGTTGCACACATCTTCAGATTGTACTTGTGCAGTTTGACAATAATGTAATCTGCAAGCCATTGTGTAAGCTGTATAGGCAATGTATAGGCAATGCAGTTGCCTATACCAATGGATACTCTGCCTATATCTTGAATATAGGGACCTATTCAGATCCCTATACTAGTATAGGTGCAACCCTACATAAGACATAAAGTGTTATGACATAATAACATACTATCTTGGCAGTACTAGTGACATTTTATGTACAATAGCCTGATAACATGGGATGTATTGCAGTGGTATATTTTTTCATGACTTTCTCAGTTGTCTTTCGTGATTATAAAATAATTTTTCTTCACAATATTTAGTTATGAATCTGATAAAGTTGTTTCTCCTTCATCAACATCACATCCTACTCAATATATTGGATATGCTAACCTCTACAAAATTTTATCATGGTGAGTGGACATGTTTAGAATTAATTATACAAATAAGGTCTGTTCACATTCACAATGACCTCAAAAATAGGGTGTGCATCAGAGTTTTTGAAGCATGGGCCAAATTGGCTCAAGAATGGTAAGTGTGTGCGCCATTGAGAATACATCTTGAGCCAATTAACAAAGAATTAATGCTGTTAGTGACAATATAATCATAATTAACTGCACCACTCGCCCAAAGAGATACACATGTAACTCTGCAGTGCCAAATAAGAAGCTCTTCGGGCCAATGGTGCGTCATATGAGCTTATCAAAAACACTGATGTACATCATGTGATGACTTCATATGTAATGTAGTGTATAAATTAATATCATAAGGTTAATATATGATTATATTGCAACTCAGCAATGGATTAAAATTTGGCTCACACAAAAGATAATTATATGAAAATAGTGCTGGTAAAAAGATTGTTGATCTAAAGTTATGAACATTTTCTGAGGACAGGGAGAACATGAAAGTCATGAATGACCTTTAGTTAACATTCTGAAGGATTTGTTTTTTGCTAGTCAGAACAATTTTATTTTAAAGCAAAATAATCAGATTAGAATGATTGAATGTACATGTGGATTTCCAAATATTTTGACATGTCCAAAATACATGTACATTATGCATTCTTCATATATAACCTATGATACAGATATATCATACCTTTTTCCTGTAGTTCTGCTAGTAATCCTGCATATGAGCGAATCTCAGACACATGTTCGGTATTCAACCGTGCACTGAGAAAAGCATTTGAAGAAAGGAAATCAGTACAACAGTTAGGATTTGATGTCACAAAAGGTGATTATTGATACAGTCAGTGGTGTGTTGGAAGTATTGAGTGGTTAAACATATATAATAATAGTTTTGTGTCCGAGAATGTGATATAGCCCTCGCATGTTTGGGCTATATCACAGCCTCGAACACAAACTCAGGTCCTATATTTTGTATATAGGACCTGTTAGCATACTATATATATTACATATATATACATATTATATATATAATTATGACCTAATTTTTGAATAGGGACACTTTGCTGCAACATAATTTTGATCAAACAGTTACCTTTAATCGCTCACCATTCCATTAGGAAGTTAATGCACTTTGGTATTTAAGACACATAACAACAGCTCTTCCTGGTTACCAAATGTCAGTGACTTCCTGTACCAAATGGTGGAATGGTAAGCAATTAAAGGTGAACGTGTACTGGTGGCCTGTTAGTTAAAGTCCTGGCCTGCAATTGAAAAGTCGCAGGTTCGAGCAGTTCAAGCCTCACTAGGTGCAGGCTTTTTTCACCCATGAGCAGACTCAGCTTCACCCTCTAAATGAGGAGGTGTTCGTCACCACATCCTACCTTTTGGTCCCTGGGAACTGGTTGGTATTAGCAACTTGTGCTATTCCAGCTTCATCATTAACCAAAACACTTGTAGAAAAAAAAGCACTTGATAAAAATTTTTTTGTGAAAGAGCGTCCCTTCTTGAAAATTTATTGACATATATACATTTACTTTAAATACACATGTACATAATACCATATTCTACATGTATATGGGTATAGTTTTACCTGTATAGTTTTTATTATTCATTATACATGTAGATATGCAAGATAATGGACAGACTAAAAATGGTAAAGAATTTCAACGTCCTGTTATTATGCAACAGCTAGGTTCTTCTGAAATAACACTTCATGAAGATATAATGAAGGATACATGGATGAGAGACACTCATGTGGAAGAAATTCATACCAACATAGAAGGTAATAATGGTATTACTCTACGATATGTTATTGCAGCAAAATTATTTATTATCTCAGATTAGTTGGACTTATTTTAATACTCTACTTGTCATCTCTATCTGGAAATATTATAGATACATGTCCGCAGGTCTCCATACAGCTTAGGGAAAGTGATTCCTATCCCTTTAGACTTCAGACCAAATCTATTTCAACATTCAACAGTGTCTCAACTACAAGCCTTCTGGAGCCCCAGAACAACCTCAAATGGCATAAATTATTTAAAATGCACTTAACATAGAATTTAGTATTATATTATACTGGATATAGAAAAAGCTCTGTAATTTATATTAATTACCTCATTTGGGATGTTAATCATGTTATCACATCATTTCACTCTCTTGTCACAAGAGCAGTTATTACTTAGTAACCATATAACAACATTATTTTCAGTGCACTATTCTTAAATATCAAGATAGTGCATTTAATATCTAATTGAAAACGTGATCCATATTAGCTTGTACTAGTTTACCACTCATATACAAACCCTGTTTAAACTTTAAACCCAGTGTACACATATCTGCTAATAATAATCTATATTTAATTATTATTGTTGACTGGTTACATAATTTATTCTGTAAAAAAAAAACGTTTTTCGTGACTTGTATAAATTACATTGAAATGTAATAATAGTGCATTTACAAAATGTACCTATTCTTACTGACTCTCAAAGAACTGAATGTCTGAGTTATACACATGAATATCTATTATTACAGAACCACTCAGAGATATATCCATTCAAGCTGGAGGGCATTTATTTGGAAAAATAACATTTAACTTTATTGTTAGCAATACTTTGATTGTGAAAATCATACTAAGGAAAGCAAAATGTGAATGTATCATATCTACAGACCAACTAGTGAGTTTAGTCATCGATGTGCAATACATGTTGATAATTATATTGATATATTGATATTTTATAATTTGATACAATATCGATATACAAGCTTTTTAGGTGTATCGATACACTGGAGTGGAGAGTTTAGTAAACATGGTTTTTCTAATTGAATGACGTTATATCTTAAAGTAATTATAACGACCTTGTGTTCATAACTTTGATTGATTTTTTTTTGCCATTTCTTGACAACTACAACCAAACAGGACATTTATTTACATCTTACAAGCATTTAAATTATATCATAATACTGTATTGTATCATGATGCTTTTGTGTCAGCTATATGCAGTAGTTAATTACACATTCCTAAGTGACTTCAAACGTTTTTGTTGCTCTGTAATCTAATGTGTAGTATGGTGTATTGGAGACAAACATGTCATAATTACAAGCTATGCTAAATTGCACAGTAAAGTGTATCGAATATCAATGTAATTCTTACTATTGTATCACAATGATAATATTTTGATGTATTGATACATATTAGACACTTCACTACTATTCTTAATTTAGTTTCTTACGCACTTCATAATTATGTACATGTAATTATAATGATTATAAATTTAGCAGAATGATAATATACTATTATGTACACCAAAGTCTTAATAACTTTTGCAATTTGTGTATTAATACACACATTTACAATTGTATAGGAATCACAAAAACTTTGTGTGAAAAGAAATGTTGATGGCACAGAGATTAAAATTGTTGGACTTCAAAGATTGAAGGTACGTACATCACTTGAGGCATATACATGTTACAAAACTAATATGAACTCCATCTTGTGCAGAACCCAACACAAAACTAAAAGATGGAGTAAGGGAAAGGCTAGAGGTCCCTGGCCTCAGCATGACCCTTACTCTCAGTCCCATATCAGTATTGTGGTGCCAATACTTGATTACTTGTGTGTATCAATATTAGACAAGGGGTATAGCATTTTGGTACTCGTACTTAAGCATGTGCTGATTTCTTGAGCAGTACACTCACTGAGTCACAAGCACACAACCAGACTGATACCTACTGGTCAGCTACCCTAACCCTTCAAAAAAATATGACACATGTGAAGCACATAGAGAACAAAATTAAGCAGTTCCTAGAGGCCACAGCCCTTCATTCCACTAGCCACTCTCAGGTCTTTGGGCCTTTCCCGTGATTGTAAGGAATAGGAGGGAGTGGTGTGAAAATCTGGTTAAGATTATGTATTAACCCTGCTTCTTCCTTTAAAATCATCTATGGCTGACTCAAATGATGTTTTTATATTCTATATTCCTGTGCTGTTGCTAGGTTACAGTATTTATCACATGATGGAGTATCTTACTGCATAGCTTCAGTTAATTAATTTTTCATGAGGTTATTGTTTGATTACATTTAATGATGTGAATACATTTTCTTTGGGAGGGAAGTGGAAAATGGTCCACTTTGTCCTCCTTCCATCCCTGGATCGCACTACTTGATATTATTAATTAATATTTCTGCTGGTATTAATCATTATTAACTTCATATCTTTATTATTAGGATCTTAAACTGGAATTGAACTTTCACATCAAAGCAAATACTGAAGATGGTGAAGTGGCAAAAGATTATCCTGTAATTCACTCACTAGATGAATTAAAGTAAAGTTTAATACGTTTATATAAACTCTTATCTTATAAACTTCATACATTGCAATGTGTACATCAATACAGTCTTTGTCTTTTGTCGTGTATTAATAACTATTATTTTATGCAAATTTGTACTATTAATAAAAGAGTTAATAAAATTACAAGACTGATATTCTAATCGTGCAATTCTTTTAGCAGTTGAAAATCTTTGAACTGCATTTCCACTAAATGCAAATTCTAAAAACTACAAAACCACAACCAACCCACAATTTATAATGCATATAACCATTAACAAATGGTTATATGCATTATATTCCAATGGTTTATCGGAATATAATGAGGTTATTCAATGGCTGCTACATGAAGAAGCACTCTGAGGATTGTTGCTGTGTAATAGTTATTCTAATTAGAATCTGTTATATTACAACCTCGATGCTTTGAACATATTTATAACTTCCAGATAGATATTCAAGCATCAACTACAACATAATTATAATCAATATTATTATATATTATACAATAGCCAATTTGAAAAGAAAAAGAGAGAGCCAATGTTGATATTCTATAGGAGAGAGGTTGGGACCATAAATTTGCTCTATTAAAAAATTTGATTTTGAATTTCAAATTTTACAATTGGGCGCCATGTCTACTGAACAAAGGGTGACTAAACAATACATCTTGGATCATATTGATGAAGATGAAGTGGATTTAAGCCTCTGCAGCCTCACTTCTGTACCAGTAAAGGAACTGGTTAGTCACTTTATAACAATAATTATATATATCAGTTATGGTGGGCCAGCCAGGCTTAATAGTATTATTATAAAGTCTGTTGCCTAGCTGGCTCAGCTTATTCCATACTGCTCAGCCTAACATTACCATATGGGGTGCTGTTTGTGTCAAAATTCGATAACAATCGATATTTAGTAAATATCGACGATGCTTGGCAGGATCGTCAATATATACTATACTAAGCATTGTCGATATTTACTAAATATCGATGGTTTTCCTAAATATCGATTGTTATCGAATTTTGACACAAACGGCACCCCATACTACCAGGCCTGGGATCCATTTATTGTTCCAGGACTGCACAAACTTTTATGACATTGTTATTTTCATACTAAATGATGTCAAGGTATCAGACATCATCCATCTACACCGGACTAGTAGTTAGTCTCAGGTCAATCCTTACACCTTATGCATGGAGACAGTCTGGTCAAACTTACTATTTGTATACATATTATACAGTCAGCAGTTTGGCAATTATGTGAGAAAATGAAAAGCTGTCAATAGACCCTTACTGTAAAAGAATTGAAGAATTCAATTTAAATAAATAAACATGGCATCACATCTGGAGGTCTTCATAGCAACCATTTCCTTAGAAAAGATATTGAAGTGAATGCAGAAGTAAGCAAGTCACTTTTTGTTTGCTGTTTAGATATACCATTTATTCTTCTTACATGTACATGTATATATACATGTATATATGCGAAAGCCAGGAAAAACTAGAATACATGACACATTGAACTGTGAATGAGAACAATCTCTTGAATGATTCCTGAGAGCCAAACTGTCTCTTTTATACTATTATACTGCCTGCATAGAAAGAAGAAGTTCCAGGAGCAACTATAGCCGACATATATATAGCTTGGTTCAAGCAACAGTGTTTAACCTTACAGAGTTTGACATCCCTGGAGCTCTTCTGAGCGAGCCTCTTGAACAAATTCGAGAACACAGCTTCAAGTGGTGCTCACTTCTTAATTCACAATGCACATTTCATCTTTCTATAGTCCATGGTTTCACAGGTATATGGTAAATAGTAGCTATAATACTACTGATCAGGGTTGGGTCAAATACATCATAATAGTACAATTACAAATACTTGAAAAAACTTCAATTACAGATACAAATACAAATACTGTTGAAAACATTGTATTTGAATTACAAATACAAATACTGAAGTTTGTATTTCAAATATAATTATAAATACATGCACTTCCCAAGCTGGTTTTCACAAGTTTGACTTTCCCACTTAGACCTAATAGTTCTATAAAATCAACTTAAATTACATTGTACTTATTATATTTAATAAACATCAGCATTTCAAATGTTTCATCATTGAGTTGGCATCTCTTGGACCTAAAAACTTTACCAGCACTAACTGTGTATTTGAGATGTATTTTAAGAATTTCAAATACTATTGTGAATACAAATACAAAATACTTGTTGCTGCCAAAATCAAACCACAAATACAAATACTAAAACAAGTGTATATAGAGATAAAAACATCCCTATGATTGCTTTAAAAATTTAAGTGAAGACAAAAGTATCCCTATGACTGCTTTGTGGTGTCCAGCATTCAGTAATCATGGCTGACTTTATCATGCCTAAAACACATCAGCTTATTATAGTTATTATTTTGATTATCTACTCTCCTGACCTTTCAAAGGACCTTGTAGAACTTTAGGAATATATTTCAGGCAGAATAGCTAGCTACTAGTTCCAGTTTCTACGTAAGCTACTTAGCTACAGGCAGTTTTCATCCTGCTGTCGCTGGTCGTGTTACTCGTGTAAAGTTCGAGCGCGTGTTCTTTTACGCGCCACACCCATTAATTGACCGAGCCCTCGGGAATGACGCAACTTCCTTAACTACGTATACAACGCATACTCGCGCAAGTGACACAAACATATAAATAATTATATAATATATATACATTAAATCCCGTGGAAAGCAATCATAGGGATGGCCCTACGGGCCATAAAAAAGTATTTAAATACGACTAAATACAAATACTCAATGTATTTGACCCAAGCCTGCTACTGACAATGTAGTTTGGTTCATTGGACCCATTCAACAGATAATTCTCGTTTACACTTTATTCAATGTGTCAATTTTTCTATATAGTTTTTCCAAACTTTAAAATAATAAAAATAAACAATATGTCTAAACAGTGCGTGAAACACCATAATCCCAGGAATGTCTCCATTCCAAATACCACTACTGTACCATGTCCAGGATATGTATCCAGAGACAACTGAAGACATCCCAGGAATTTATCCATTTCCAATACAAGTAGAGTACCATGTCCTAGATGTATATATATATATATATATATATCACGAGGACTTGGAATGTCTCTGTTTCCACGGCCAATATGCTGAGGACATGCTAGAATTATCTCTGTTCCCAATATCACTACAGTATCTTGTTTTAGTTGTGTATCCATGCAGAAACAACTAAGGACAGCCTATACCGTGTCCAGGGATGGATAGATGCATTGGCAACTGATAAGATATGCATCCCAAGTGATTGCATATTGATTCTCAGTATCACTACAGGACCACGCCTTTTGCTTTGTTGCAATTAGTGGGCTGGGGATGAACCTACATGTACTACTTGTATGTTCCAAAGTATATATCAAATAATTGTTCACTGGTTTGAGTAGTGAGTGACTAAAGAGTACCAAGACAATTTAAGATATAGCATAACACAAAATGGATGATTGAGGTATCAAAGGAGTGATTCTGCAGGCTTTCCTGGTGACTAACGCATGACTTCCTTGGAAACTTTCGTGGAGATTTCTGTGGTGATCTCTATGGCGAATGTTCTGGCAACATATGTAAAGTCTTGTAGGATTCAGGCTGAGATGACACCAAGTGTTTTTTGGCTGATACTGGAGATGTTCTGTGACAAAATATATGTAACTTCTAATTATTCACTTAGTATAGCCTATGTCCTATGAGTTACACTAGTAACACTCTGGGTGTACATGTACTTGTGATTTTATCTCTTTCTGCTTGAATGCAGCAGCTTATTGTGAATACTTTTGTAGCTTTCTGCTGGAACTCCACCTTTTTATCAGCATCTCAGGTTATCAGTATAATTAGCCATGCCACTTACAACTACATAAGGATAGCTGCAGGTGAACAACACTCATTAAATAGACCTATTAATTTCGGCTATGCAAATTCAAATTGAAGCCTCAAAACTGCTAAAATGGGTTCCTGTTGACTGATTGATAAACAACAACCTGAGCATTCACATATATGTATGTACAGTTTTACTCTAACCTCAATTGTTCCTTTATTTCCCCCAATCGCAACAGTTTTTCCCAAGCCTTCATCTTCCACATCAAGAAAGGCTCTGATAGCCATATCTTTGATTTCTTGGTTTCGAAGGGTTCTACTTATCAGCGACCATGGAAGCCAATTGTTTAAAGGCAATAGTAGCAATGAGTCCCATCCCACCTGCTGTAAAAACACCATCGGTGAGAATGATGATAGTTCAATATCTTTTGATATACTCGCTTTTTACATGCACCTTTATGAAGCTCCTCCCCCTTGCCTCAGTATTTTTTCAGGCTGCCAATACATTTTTTACCAGGCAAGTGAAAGCAAGTAATGTGATCAATTACTATTACTGGACATTTCCTCAACATTAGGATGTCCGTGTTTCAAAAATGTATTATAAATAGTTTGTTTATATCTGCTTATTCATTTCTTGGCAGTGACCTGAGTAGATACAGGATTTAGACAAGTATTTTGGGTGTCTGTTATTATTTATATATCTTAGTGAAATCCAAGTGTAGCGCAATTAAATTTTATATTCACATTTTTTTTCTTTTTTGCACTTTTTGATAGAAGTCTGTACATCGAGGTAGGAAGGTGGATCTCTCTCAAAACAAACTTACTGAAATACCAGTGAGTTAATTAATTATTGTTTGTAAAATATTAATTTTAATATTAATTTTAATATTAATCATACTTTCGTATCAGTAATTATTTAAGAACTAAGCCACAACTTCTAGAGATTTGGCAATGTTAATAGTAGTTAGTCTAGTTACTATACATGAAGCATGATGTAGGTCATTCATGTTCACTTTTACCTCATAAAATGCTCATAACTTTAGTTTGAAATGACTAACAAACTCCTTTCTTTGTTGCATTTAAAAGTGAATTATATCAAATTGTACTTACTTCCTCTTATTTGCAATATAACAATAATAATGATTAATTGTATAAGTTGATACATATTGCATTTTTATTCAGGAATCCTTCTCAATGCTTACATTCATTTATGAGCTAGATTTGAGTAAAAACCAGTTGTCATATCTACCTGAGAATTTTGGTGAACTTTCACAGTTACAGAAGTTAGATCTATTTGGTAATCAATTGGAAGATTTACCTCTTAGTTTCTCCAATCTATCACGCCTCAAGTGGTTAGATTTAAGAGCTAATCGACTTAATCCAGATTTAGTTAAGACAGCAGGTGATTGCAGTAGTGAAAAGGAATGTAATGATTGTGCAATAAATGTAAGTGTTAAATATAGAACAGTAAATTTATATATTTACAATGGCATATCTAAGGCAGGGCATAGGCTCTGATAATACTACATGTACATGTACAATAATTGTACATGTATAGTTTGTGGCCTGTTATAAATTTATTTCAAATACCATTTAATTTTGAAAATGGCCATAAAGAAAATTTAAAGATCTTTTACTGGTGCTGCTGGCGGTAGTAAATAATCCACTTATTTATCCTGTACAAGTGGTAAAGTGTAGTGATTAGGTTTTAGAATACAGCTGGAAATATAGAAATGGTACCTGTTGATGACTGATATTATTGGGTTACTTGCTGAACACGCTCTTCGGATGTGCCTCTTGATCTTAGAGTCTAGGGAGAGTAGGGTTTATATCTGAATAAGCCACACCCCCTGTGTGAATACTTAATTAAGGTGTGAGTATCCTTGTTGATCAATCCTGTTATTGCATTGCAGAAATATTAGTTCAAATTCAAATCATAGCTGTGCACAATTAAATTTTGCCTTATCAATTTGATTAGTTAAGCTTCACAGGCTAACCAATTCAAATTGTAGGGTAGGTACCAGGTACATGTAGGTAGAGTTGAAAATGTGATAAATGGACAATGATGACAATGATGACTAGAAATATCAGGTCAAACAACATCTGTGTAGAAGATTAGATCTCTCCAGCATTGTAGCAAAGTTTTCATATCAGTTACACTTGGTAATAGTCCTGTGTGTTTTGAACATTGATAAAATTTTATTCTAATAATGAAAAGCTTCAAAACATTTGTTATTGAAAATTTAGTATCAGTTGGGCTCATGAAACAACAATTTGGAGTAGCAGGGTTTTGCAAACGATATTTTCCCTGTGGGGTTAGGGGTTATGAAACATCTGGACTGTGTGTATGACATAAAGTTAGTACAAATTTTACAGGTAGTAAAGTTCATGACCCAAAGAGTTCACGAAGAAGAAAGCAAACACAAAAAACAGGAAGAGAAACGCAAAGGTAAGTCCATGACCCTATGTTAAATATTTTATGACAAATCATTGGGTTTCTGATATAAAGGAGAAATGATTAAGGGATTAATTAGATAGAGGTGGCTTTTATGAATAAGAGCCCCTAGATACTGTGGCTGTTGTTTGTGGATAACACCTACCTAGACATACCTGTACATAGTGTGGTGTAGTGATATTTTAATTGGTGTCCACAAATTAAATTCATTTTAAGTACTGTTATACACATGATCAAAAAATTAATGTCACAAGATTGCTACACTCAGTGTGAACTGTAACAGCTTGTCTAGGATCTCTGAAACCAGCTTCCTGTAGTAAAGTGATTTATTTATTGAACCATTGACTTCAGAGCCATATAGAATGTAGAATAAATACCCAATAAACTACTATTCCAGTAAAAAGAAAGTTAATGAAATATGGTAATTGCCATGTTAACGAAAAGAATAATAAAAACATTTTAAGAGCATGTACATATACATGTGCATGTACATGTTAAGATATTCATGTATGTCAAAACTGAAAAAGCACCGAAATAATATTGGGATGGTACTTTAGCATTGAAGTTAACAACAAAATTAAACTAACCACATCCACATAACAACCCTACATAAAGTGTAGCTACATGTAGAGTAGCAAACACAAAGAAGCTATACTTATGATTCAATAACTAACTAAAATTCTTTTCTGCTTTTTCTGCCATTTATTCACTTACATGTAGCTCGGGCCAGGAAACGCGAACGAGAAAAGCAAAAGGTAGCAGTTGAAGCCAAGAAGATGAAGCAACAGGAGAAACTGAAAAGAAGGAAACATTGGGAAGAGAATCAACAAAGTTTACCTGACAAAAATATCCAAAGTATTTCGGAAGGTACAGTAGAGTAATTTTATTAGATGTTGTTGGCGTTTGGGTGGAGGGTTACAGTAATTACTTCGTGTGTGTATGTGCCATAGTTTGCTGTTAGCAGGAATAGAATGATGACGTCTTCAATTTATTAGATACGAGGTTTATTTCATTATGCTTATGCAAGTGTAGGTATGAGATAATTAGAAACAAAGGAAAACTAAAACTGTTGACCTTTGGGTCCATGGAGGGGTCATTGGTCTTTCTAGTCGTACATGAAAAGGCGCCCTTGTCACTGACAGTCGATGAAGAGATTGCTAAGGACCTTGGTTCTGCTGGTTGAGATACTGTTCATCAGCTTCAGCCAGTTTAGGTTTTTAGGAGAGAATTGTAAACAGCTAAGTTTTGAAACTAGTTTTTGGATTACTACAATCCTACACTGCTCTGCCATCAAGGATTCCGATGGCTCAGATGGTACATACAAGAGTGCCTGACTGTATATCAAGAGGGTCCTGAGTTCAATTCCTAGTTGGATTCTTGATTTTTCGGTTTGCCTTTGTTTCTAATTCTCTCATGCCTGTACATCACACATGTACATTCACATTTTTTGGTGTTCATTTTTTTTACAGGAAGAAACTTAAATGAAGAACTTGCTGAACCTACACATGAAGGTTTGTGTACCTATGCATTAACTAGTTTGCAATTACTTCAAACTTTGTTAACCCTCACAAAATTACAATTGACCAGCCATCAAGCTATTTACTTGCATGTACATGAGAGAAGTCCTAAGCACAGAGTAGACATGGGACCAAGCACTTGAGTGCTTGTACTTAAGCATGTTTAAGTACATACATGTACTTTGGAGTGCTTGTGCTTGTGATTAAGTTCACTTAGAAATAATTTTGAAGTGTTTGTTTTTATCATTGCTTTAGTGACAGCACTTTTTAAGCATTTTGTATCGATTGTATAGTTCATGTTTTTAGTTGGTTTGTGTGTCCTACCAATTATTTTACAAATAATATTATAATTTTGCACTTTTTAAAGGTAATTCTTTTAGTAGTGATTTTCAACTAGTAGACATTATTCTGTGATTCCTTATATGGAGAAGCAACTGAAAACTATCCATGTGATTGCTTTGTGGTATCATATTTATAAATTTTTCACTTCTCTTACTTTTTAAAAAAAATCTTATTTTACCTTTGCAAGTATTCTCACCTATAAAAGCTACTTGTTGTCGTTTCTGCAAGCTCATTTCTTCATGGTAGACTATACTAGCTGTAGTTTTAGCATGATTTATGTCCCTCACCTATTAATTCACCAAAGCCCCTAGATTGATACAACTTCCTTAATTACATATACAATGTGTATAATTATGACGCATATCAATATAGTTTGAACTTGTGGGAATGTAATCATAGGGATGGCCATGTGAAGTAATTAATTTTAGACACTACTTTACTATGGCACGAACATGATAGATTTTTTTTTTAATTTCAACCTTACAGGTGTACTGATGAAGTGTCTTATTATTCTTCTGTTCATCCTCATAGCTTTATTTATAACATTGTTAGCAATCTTCTGGGAGCCAATTATAGATGTGTTAGTAAATACCAATTTTTATAACAATCATTTAGTAAAATAGTTTATTTTACAAATTTATAAGACTTTTACAGGAAACTGAATATTTTATATTTAATAATCTTTATGTCTCCTCCCTGTCTATCAATCATAAGTGACACTATTATCTGTTGATAATTCTCTCTTTGTTGTGTTTCACTTCCCAAGAATGACAATGGTAGTTATAGTGTAGAGCTTCTATCATCCAAATACCTGAAAGTATTTCATGGGATAAATTGAAAATATCCAAAACTTCCACATGTACAGGGCCATTAGAAGAATCTATTAGGGTTTTCCTTCTGCAATCCTTCTCCGAGTAAATTATTTCAATTCTTTAGTGGCTGTGACAACAACAGCAATGTTCTTTAGATGAACTCCACTTAATTGAATCCAGCTAACCCTACAAGTATGTATATACCAGTACATCATTTAAATCCTACTGTTTGCTTGCACATTACAACGTCATTTAAAAGTTAGATAAAAAGAAGTACTATAGCTATTATGCTCCTAAAATAGACATTTTAGGCTCGTAACGAGGTTCCCGTGTTTCATGCATATGGTGATAGAGCAGAATGTCAGTTATGTATAATATATTATCATGGCTTATACATGCAGTAAGTTAACACTGGTTTAATTTCTGTTCTTCCTTTAATTGACTTTGAGATCCTGTGGTATAGGACTTTCTGATGGAGAAGTAATGAGGAGAATGTGGTCATTTCTTCGCCGTGGCGTATCTGAGCCCGGGCCTGGGCCCGGGCATCAATGATAATTGATAATTATATTCATTATTAATTGTTTTGTATAATAATTATGCATACTTGTAATAACCATTAGTTGTAATAACCAAACCACGTTGTAATGTGAGCGATCGTTTTCCGAGTGTTAAAACTTATTTGAGAACAATAATGACTGAGAAGAGACTCACAGATATCACACTTTTATCCATCGAGAATAATCTAATGGACAGTATTTGTTTGGATGACAGAAGAATATTGCCTTAATATTTTTGTATAAAATTATAACTATTAATAACAAACTGAACACGCCCACTTCCGGGGCCTACCGTCAATTTTCTTCCAGGTACGCCCCTGTAACGCCCTGTTTCTTCATAGGTTTTCAAGGATGACAAGAAATGCGACCATCTCATCACCTTGATATTGTTAGTTTAGCATTGAATTATTTTGGATACAAAAAGAAGCAGAAATTATGTATGTCAGTATAGGCATGCATGCCAATTCAAAAATGTATATTGTAATAAAAAATTTTAAATTGTTGTGTTAGATCTGAATTTGACTGAACGATTAGAGAAAGCACAAAGCTGTTGCTAAAGAAAATTTTAAAGATCTTGTTACACATAGTTAGTTCAATGGGTGTTTGTCACTAATTTACTCGTATTCTCACAGATAAGTTTGATGACTGTGATGTTTTGCAGCTGGTTGATGAATCACAACTTCATTATCTACTGAATGGAGTACATGCATAAGTAATTTGATGACAATGCAGACATTTTAAATTTTATATTCTATAGCCTGGGGATATACTAACTTCATAGAGTTACAATTGTATTATGAATTGAATGAGTACAATCACAAAACATTATCTGAAGAACAAGTTAGAACACAAGATCACAAGGTTTGAACAATACATGCATATGGTATGTTTTTACTTGGTAAAGTGTAAACACCTCTTTGCGCACCATTTTCAGGGTTGTAAAAGACTAAAGGTTATTGAACTCAATCATGGTATAAAGTTGAAGGGGAACGTTATTTGAATTACCAAAATCGTCATTTAAGAGATCTCTAGGAAGAAAAGAAGCGTATTTGGTCAGCGATTATACAGAGACATTTTCTTTTACATCAGAAAGCAAAATATGCTTGTAACTTTAATGCTATACTAAGCTATAATAAATGATATGTCGTTTTATTTCAGATGACCAGAAAATTGCTAATAAATTGTCGAAGCAGATTACTAAATTAACCACTACCATACGTGGTGTCCTGTCTGATTACTACAGTTTATGTATACAGATTGGAGGAGGGACTCTTTCATTGTCTGAGTTTGAATCCAGATTCTAAAATTTAATCATGCTTACACAATTCCGGCAGATTCAAAGCATGATATTATCCAATCATTTCTTGAATTTAAAAGATGTCAAGAAGAAATCTGTTTGCTGAAGAAAATGGATTGTTTTTTTTGAGATAATTATTATAATGATAAAATTTCTATTATTAATTTAACAATTGTTACAATAGAATCTCACTCATCCACAGCATTTAACAAAGGATCAATAGCTTTGTTGAACAGATTGAGATGGTCGTTTGCTACAAAAGGCTAATTCAACATTCGTTAAGATTGAACCAACTTCTAGTGTGGATGACTGGAGCTCAGAATCTTCTGATTCTCAAAGTCCCCAGTGATGAAGATTAATATATTCTATATGAATTTTTTTATTGATTTTTGGAGTACAACTTATTTAGTTGATCAATCATTGTCAGTTGAATATAAAGATATGAGCCCAGCTTGTGAAAACATGCCACAACATAGAGTGTAACATTACTTTGTTTTGATTTCATAGTTAAGTAATTACAGATATGCAAATTAAATTCCTTCTTGATCCGTAATTGTGGCTCTGAGCTCAAGTAGAAGATTCAAATGATATGTAAAATACTGCTTCACTAACAATGCCTATACGGCTACAAGTAGGTGTATAGTCATTGATAAGTTTATAATGTGAAGTATTATTACATCATATTACATCATTTGGATCCCTCTACTTGAGTTCAGAGCCATAATTGTTCAGACCCTTTTTTTATATGTGTATATATATATATATATATATATATACACATATATACATGTCCCTCAAAGGCATGAAATCAAAGTGTAAACCTCCAGATTAATAATTTTTTGCATGCCGAGTTCATCAACTTCAAATCTCTCATCTAACTTTGAATTCCTCTGTTTAGAACTACATGTTGTCAGTTTTGGTAGCGTAAAAGATGTGGTACTTCTCCATGAAGAGTTTTGAAAGTTTTCAAATACCCTTTTATGATTAAAAAAAACTGGAGAAGTTGATGTTTTACACAAATCAACTATACCAAATTAATAGTAGAATTGCTACGGACCGGGTGGTAATCTCCTGCCACGCCTACCCTATGTCGTATTTATATTTTACAACTCAAGTATATATTTGCAGGTTATAGTCTAGCTGCGGATAATATAATATTGAGGATCCAATGAAACAAAATCAACTTTTAGTATTATGTGTTATAGTATCTATCTATACTGTTTACAAAGTACTCGTGTATCCAACTTCTACACAAAGAGAGCCGAATGATCAAGCGATAGTGTATGCGGAATGTGAACGGGAGCAGGATATACAAATGAACGTCAGCGATACTTTAATAGAAGAGATAGATAGAATCTCTCCTATTCATCCTGCACCTAGTAAAAATCTATGGTTGGAAATTGACAACAAATATACTTTGGTGAGTGCAGCTATATAAGGGGGAGGTGAAATACCTTATTTGAAAGATGAACAAAAGTAAGATAGGGCAAAGCGTCCTCGGACACATGCGTACACAGTAACAGCTTAGGAGAACTAAAGAAGATAAAAAGTGAGCATGGCAAGGGAAAGATAAGATATGTCCCAATGATCCAATTTCAATAGTAATATAAGATGGACTCCATCCAATAACTTTTAAATCAGATATAAGGTAATTGTACTTGGGCTTATTTAATTTTTGTTCTAGCCAGGTCGAGGCCTTTTTGTGAGTTTGTCGGGATACACTGCAAAAAGAGTGTGGTTATTTCAACCAATCAGTTGGTTACCTTGATTGCATAATTTCATACCATACAGCTGAAAGATAAGCCGGTTTGAATTTGTAAGTTTTAGTGTTGAAATAATTATTGTTGTCACATATACTAAGTAAATTGATAGTGGAGGAATGACTGATATGATGACAGTTCTTGTGTAAATTTATAGTGAGAATGTACTGATGTGAAACTGTGAATTATGACAAATTTACTTGTCATTGTGAACAACATTCGAACACCTAAATAATGTTAAGCTGGCCTACTCTTCACCTCAATTCAGCAGTAATGGTATTTGAAATGCAATTGAGGTATAACCAACTGATTAGTTGAAATAACAAAATTGGTTTTATAGTGTAGAGAGTTCTAGGAGGTGGATCTGCTTAAAGAGAGAATGGACTATAACTATATCTGGTTGCGATGAAGTAGAAAGGATATTTGGTGGAATAGTGGAAGGGGGAATGTCCTCGGCTCTCCACTCATCAATGTCAGCATACAATTTGCTATCACTACGCAGTGGGGAATTATTCCTTGTAAGATTTTTTTCAAAGCTGAATCACGTCTCCAAGTATAACGTCCTTGATCCAGAGCAATGGGACACGCATTTAGAATATGAGCAGTTGTAGGTCTTATAATGAATGGCATAACGGGCATTTTGAGTCGCATTGAATTTTCCATCTCCGCAGGTTAAGTGGATGCGGTAGTGTGTCTGATCCTGCTTTCAGTATAAAGGATAGCTGGCCATATGGAAGTCCATGAAGCATAATCTTATTCCATGTCTTGTTCTCACTCTCTAACAAAGCAATTTCACCAAACTTTCCCTGGACTTTCAGTGTGGATAGATGTTTATCCCATTGGTGCTTCACATAGTTGTTAACTGCACTGACACATTTCTTTTATACTAGTGGGAATGAAGCTATTTTATCACGTGCTGCATGAGTACACCAATTTCCAACAAAGATTTGAGACATCTAAGTTACTTTGAACCTTTTGGTTGTTTAGGAGAACATGAAGCTCTCTGATTAATGAGTCAGGTGAGTTTAGGATAGCTGAAAAGTATGAAATTTTCGCTTTTAGTCTGATTCTATTGACTTGAGGTATGTTTAGCATATCAGGATGATACAGGATGGCGCTTGGGTAGCGCTTTTTGAAAGATTGAGCCATTTCTTAATCAGTCGAGTAGAAGAAGCTTCCAGATCCTTGATGACTTTAGTGTTGGAGGGGTTCACTGTGAGATGGTAATGGAAGGTTATATACCCGTTGCTATACAGTTGGTCGCTAAGATTATTGCACTGAAAAAATATAATTGTTAAAATAATAAGTGTATGAGTTAGCACAGTTGCAAGGATGCAAATTATAATTTAATTGGTCAGTCATACAGGTTGTTATGACTACATGCTTAAAGTACCAATAACTATCATGCCTAATGCTCAAGTAAGGTTAGGAAAACCTACAATGATTTAATTAAAACATTTCTTTTGCTTCTTTGCACATCTATTAGGCAGTATATATAAGGAAATTTAAACTCCAATTATTACATTATAAGTGGTACAAGTACATATTATGTCACCAAAACTTACCATGCAGTCATAACAACCTGCATGACCAATTAAATTATAACTTACTATTCCTCGCAACTGTACTAACGAATAAATTAGTCAATTTTATTTTTGAATGTGCATACTGAATCCGCCATATATACAATATCCTCACTGTAAAAAATAATAAGTTAATTTAACCTTCAATTGGTTACAAGAGTTTCAATGCAATAATATTTTGCTCCACACTGATTTATATATTTTCTGTTAGGTAGTATTTACAAGTCATGTCTTAGCAGCCGCCTATGCAAGTGATATAAACTACACTACCATGCAGTTGGGGCCTGTGTAATATATGATTTATAATTACTTTACTCTTGGGCGTCTGGCTCATAAATCAGATACAGCCTGCCTCATGCACTGTAAAAAGAAGTTGTTAAAGTAACTAGCTATTGGTTACTACAGTTGCAAGTAATATTGTAAAGTTAGTTATTATAAACCTAATATAGGTTACTGCAAAAATTAAATTATTAACATAACGACTAATTTTATTGGTTAGTACAGTTGCAAGGAATAGTGGAAATTATAATTTAATTGGTAGTGTAGGTTGTTATATCTTGCATGGTGATATACATGAAGTTATAATCCACAATTTAAATTTCCTTGTCATGTTTAATAGATATACAAAGAAGCAAAATAAATATTTTAGTGAAATCATTGTAGGTTTCTAAATCTTCTTTGTGTATCAAATACAAGATATTATAGACATGATATTTTATCATAATTGTTAGCATATAGTCGTAATAACTTGCTTAATTTAATTATAATTTGCATCCTGCATTAGCAATGCACTTTTAACAATTCCCAGTGTACTTACTAGAGTAATTAGCATGTACATGAATTTGTACTTAAACATTAGTAACAAATAATGTCCATTGTATATACCTAAATGATTGTACATTCTGGCATGTAACTTTATATACTAGTAGATCAATATCAAAATATAATAAATTAATACTTGTAATCATTACCTAGCAAGATAGTAATCAATTTATATGGTCTGCACTGTATTATTGTTGCCTTCATAATTATATAATTATATATACAAACATGCAGTGTATGATCATCACCAGAACAAATGTCTGGGTGGCACAACATACAGATTTTAAAATTTACCATTGTTAACTTACAATTGTTATTTTAAATCTCTTGGCTTGTAATGACCTCTTATGAGACTCACTATCTCTGTGAAAGGTACACCTTTTGACGATCTTGGGGTTATTAAGTTCCTTTAACTTTGTATGTTAATTGCTGTACCACATTATATTCAAGAATAGAACATTTCTTGTTGGCGTCCACTATGTCAATCAATGCTAGCTATAGGTAATGTCCTAAACACTCAATGAATTCCCAATTGTCCTGACTATACACTGCAAAATTGGAATTGTTAAAATAAAAAATGTACTGGTTAATGCAGTTGCAAAGGTTTAACAATTAGTTGGTTGTTTGGGATACATACATCTAACACACCATAGCTACCCTGTATTAATTATATTATAAAATATGTAGAAAATACATGTACCAATTATAATCAATTATCATGCCTGCCTTATATCTCATATTAAATGCATAAAGAGAGTTTGGAAACCTAAAATGTTTTAATTAAAATATCTTTGTAAATCTATTAGACAGGACAGGAAAATTGAAATTACAAATTATAATTACATGTATATCCATCCATAACAATCTACATGACCAATTAAATTACAATTTCCATGCAACTGTACTAACCAATTAATCAGTTATTTTAACAATTTTATTTTTGCAGTGTAGGATCAAACAGCCATACTTCACCATTGATATCTCGTTGCCAAAATGTTATAATTGTTGAGTATTCGTCACTGAATACCAGCCAGATAGCACTCTTATAGATAATTAACAACTCAAGGGCTAGCTATTATACAATCATAGTAACAAATACAAGTAACCTTTGAAGCCAAACAAAAGAAAGCTCTCTTGCATTATATTTATATATATATACGTCATAACACTTGCATTGACTATTGAGCTATATACTGTGATTTGTGTTTTGTTCTTATCAGAGTAATAATCATAGTACATCCACATCAGATTGTCTCTCTAATTTACATCAAAGTACATGGGCTAAGTCAGTAATTCTGTTTTCAAGACTATTGACAATATAATCAATATTATTGTGCAGTTGTGGTTTCTAATGTTTGCTTACAGTGGTCAAACTCTTTATAATTACAGTTTTTCAGTATCTAGGTAATTATGTTATACAGGAAAATTATATTTCTCTGTTCCTTTTTTAGATAAGACGCACGGCATATTTAGATGACAGAACACCTAATCCAGCTATTGTAATAATAACACTGCAAAACAGAAGAAAAACGAAAGCTGGGCCAAAGTTGTTTGTAAAACTTACAATGCCTAATGGAAGTCAGATATGCAAAGCAACTGATAAAATACATACCCATCCAAATTTCTTATTTTATCGTAAAGATGTACGCCATGGTCCTGATGATTACTTATGCGAACTGAAAAAGATCACACTGTCACGATACACACGGGCACCAAAGTACATTGAGCTATCAACTAATGAGTCATGTAGTGATTTGCTACCACCTATGCCTGTTTTTTATGAGAAACGTGAAAAGAGAATGAAGTTTACCTTGTGTCTTCATAAAGGTATTTTTGGGTATGTAACACCTGAGTTGTTGATACATTTTGTGGAAATAAACAAAGCCTTAGGAGCATCAACGATAACAATATGGATTCAGAATACAACACAGAGTGTATACACTGCCTTGTTGCCATATATAAAGAGTGGTTTAGTAGAACTGTTAGATTGGAAAGTAAGTGTTGCTATGCGAAATTATGGACAATTTGCTGTTAACAATGAATGTCTGTACCGTAATATTAACAGAGCAGAGTACTTGATCCTTCATGATATTGATGAACTACTGATACCTTATAAACATGAAACATGGTATGGCTTATTGGCAAAAATGTCACTCTATCACATTATGCAAGTCTTCGATTTGATAGTTTGCTGTGGCGTAGAAGAGATGGTGCAACAAATATCTCTACTGAAATGAAGTGTAATATGAGTTTACCATACTATTTTGATAAGAATTATAAAGCTGAGAAGATAGATAGTAGCCGACCAAAACTAATGGTTTCATTAGATAAAAGTCTATCAGTCTATACTCATTTTGTTTCAAGTTATATTAAAGGTGTTAAACGACAGTACAGAGTAAAACCCAGTATAGCTTCTGTTCATCATTATCGAATACCTCCTCTGAATGGTAAATATAAGTATGATCCAGTAATGAAAAAGTTTGAGAAAAGAGTAATGCCAAGCATTAATAAAATGCTTTGTTAAAATTAATTTTGAAGTTACACAGAAATGAGAATGTAATTGTGAAAAAATTTAACAATTAATTACATCTCCAATCAGTCCAATGTCGTATGGAATTCATCCAAAGATGTTGGTTGACAAGAGGAAGATGTGTCTGCTAACATTTCATTTGAAGTATCTGCCTCTGGAGCCGATTTTGTTTTTTGGGAGGAGCAACTATTCCTAATGCTAGCTTGATGGTTATCCATTATGATAATTTAACCACATGTTGTATGTATAATTATACTAACAATAATCCACTTATGATAACACATTGCATCATTAAATAAATTTCATTAATTGTGCATAATGAATAATAATCATTAAAACAGAAATCGAAAAGGTGGTGCAGCTGCACCTCCTGCACCCACCTAGATCCGCCACTGTGTTACACAAGTATAATTATTCTTATCAAAATAGAATATCATTACTGTGTAAAGTTGTTATTGTATAAGGAATTAGAGCAATGAGATCATTAGTTGATTAGCATTGGTAAAGTCTATCAGAGAGTATGGTAGTACTCTCTATGTAGGGATGGCACCGAACAAAAATGGCTGCCCATACATTTCAATTGTAAGTTATGAGCTGAAATCTCTGGTAATATATGTGGATCCGTTTTAATACACACATACCTATTCATATCCAGTGTTTTTGTGACTACCAACACCGTCTAGATGGCTAAAGATTGTCGTTAAGGTACAGAACCAGCGAGTGGCAAAACTGGCAAAATCTTCATATTATTATTATTATTATTAAGCGGGGTTCCACTGTATTAATAGGCAACAAAAGCAATATCTCTAATGAAATAAGCACATGATGATTAGTATGTTACCTGGAGCAGGATTTGAAACCGCCTTATGTTCGAGTTTTCTTCTCGAGTTTCTTCTTGCCTTGTAGAACTTGCGTTTCGGGCTTCCAGTTAGTTTGAAGTGTCCCATTTGAAATGTTCCATCCCAGAAATCTGTGCATTGGTTCTTTTGATCGCTATTTCATCTCTACTAAGCAACGAATCTGCTTAGGACTGTGGCTTGACTGTTCTTCTGCGTGAGTTCGTTTTCTTGACTAATCGCCCACCCACTTCGGAACACTTATCTTAAACCCATCCTTTTGACCATGCTTGGAGTTTTGCTAAAAGTGTGATACACTAAGTCAACTTTCTTGGGAACTAGCTATAGAGAACAACATCCGTCTCTCCAATCAAATCGCAGTATTCTGTGACATAATATGTGATGTTGACTTTAAACATGGCGAATAACTGTTTAATTTGTGATCGTTTTCTGAAGAGTGCTAAAGAATGGAGAAATCTGGGAAGTAGTGAAAATGGAAGACAGATAGTTTGACCGATTTAATTAAATGCGTGGTCGTCTACCACTCCTACTCTTACGCATCAACGTCATTATGAGCTCCTGTTAGAACACATTTAAAATTTAAAATTACTTAAAAACATATCTATAACATATCTAACACCTGATTTACCTATTTGTCAAAACCTCAGATCGGTTTGCATGTGTACTGCATTTTAGATTTTTTGCCTGTCGCAATTAGTATCTTCCTAACGATAAACCATTACTTATGATTTCTGCTGCCCATCTATATAAACAGGAAAGAATGTAGGATAATTTCTGCAGTCTTTTACCATTATATATGTACACATCTATATATTAGTGATGTGTGATTAAACTAAAAAATAGTATCGTGTTTTGCTGTACAATACAGTATCCCGATATTTGAAGTAATGCTTGAAATGCATATTATAAATTGTGAACAACTGTCATGTTCGGTGGTAGTTGTCAAGAAATGATAAAAAATCAATGAAAGTTGTGTACATTAGTTTAGTAATTGAGATAAGCCAGGTTAGGTTAACGTTGTTGAACTACTCACACAAGTGTATCAATGTTGCATCATGATTATTGAATGAAAGTAATATATATATATATATATATATATATGTATATATATATATATATATATATATATATATATATATATATATATATATAAACAAATATATGCTATAAAACACTACAAAACAAGTACAACTACAGAATTACTCACCTTCTGTCGCCTATAATGTTTGTTGCAAATTTTTGTTCCTAGGTACAAGAAAATCCTTGATAGTGGAGGGGGATTTCTGAACCATCTTGATATCGGGCACACTCCCCTGGTTGTGCAACAGCTTCCTTTTTGATGAAGTCAGTAAACTTTTTACTGCCTCTTCGGCAGGTGTGTTCTCATCTGTAAAGATAATGTATACATGTGAATAGGGTTGACTGTATACCGATATATACTTATACTATTATCGAAATCAATTAATTATCAATTATCAAACCCAGCCTTCATATATACAAGTAGTTACTTGTAAATGTTCTTATTAATATGGAGTTGTTCAGATATAAGAATACAACAATACTGCATACAAGATGGTTCAAAAAAAGAAAGCAGAAACTGAGTTTCTGCTTTCTTTTTTTTGACACATAAGCTGAGATAATGGCACAAACATTTGTGAAAACTACTTTATGTAATCCCAATTTGTTGAAATTTATTACAAAATCTTCAAATACTAGCATACTGTACAACATATACTTTACCAATTTGAACTAGGAAAAAATTCCTCAGAAGACACATTTTACCCCAAGTGTTATGGAGAAAATGATTATGACCTACACCTATATTGTGGGGTCACACATTATTGAGTAGCAATTAATATTTTACTAGCTGCTTTGCAGTTGACTAAATAACTCTGCTTAAAGATTGAGCCAGCAAAAACAAAAAAAAACTGACAGTCTTAATCTACTGGACATTGCTAAATAATGTGTTTGGACAAATGACAAATTAATTGACTACTTCAGACAGTTTTAACTATACAAGAATAATAAAAAAACATTTTCAATAAAAATGAAAGATGTAGAGATGTCAAAACCCAAAAAGCATGCAAACAAGGTTGGGAAGCTAATATAGGACCCAAAATCACTTCCATATAACCCTACATAATTACTTACACTGCTATAAAACAAAATACAAAGAGCTGTACTTATGTAGGGTTATATGGAAGTGATTTTGGGTCCTATGTTAGCTTCCCAACCTTGTTTGCATGCTTTTTGGGTTTTGACATCCCTACTTCTTCTTTCATTTATTGAAAATGTTTTTTTATTATTCTTGTTTCCATTGTTTTTTTTTGAACGGTGTGAATGTTTTTTTTGTAGATTGCAGAAATACTATATATCATTATTAAATCATACAATCATAAATGCATTAAAATTTGTTCTTCAATAAAAGTCAGTATTTTGTATTTATGTATTGATTATCATTCTCTTTTACTTGCAGATAATGTATTTCACTTGCAGAACTGTCTGCCATTCTACAAGAAGTAGTGTCAGTCACTGTGTCAACCATTCAGTATTCCAATGGTTATCATAGTATATAATATTATTATACAATGGCTTTAATATTAATAATTATTATATTCAAAATATATTTGCTCACAAATATTATTACGATTCCAATGCGCAACAAGCGCACTTCCACCTTTCCAGCTTCCATGTTTCGAGTACACGAATGCGCATGCGTAATTAAATTCCACTTAGGAAAATGGCGTCCAATTCGAGATCCAATTTTTGTAGTCGCTGAGACTTTCATAGTATCTGCAGATATCATCTCAATACTTGTAGACCAGAATTTTACTATAAATGTGACTGGAATGGTGCTAGAATCATTGTGATATTTCAACAAACAAAAAAATGATTTGTCTGAAAAAAAAAAAAAAAAATATATATATATATATATATATATATTATGAAGATTTTGCCAGTTTTGCCACTCGCCGGTTCTCTACCTTAACGACAATCTTTGGTCATCTAGAAGATGTTGCTAGTCATAAAAACACTAGATATGAATAGGTATGTGTGTATTAAAACCTATCTGTATATATTACCAGAGATTTCAGGTCATCACTTGCAATTGAAATGTATGGGCGGCGATTTTTTTTTCCGTGCCCATCCCTACATAGAGAGTACTACCGTACTCTCTGATTTATCACAACACATACATATCTATACTATACATAATAATATATATTGTACAGCTATTATTCATCTGAAGTTCAACTCTGTTATCAAATATAAAGATGCTTCAGCCAAGAAGTGCTATTTTGTTCGCATGCTATTTGCCATGTTGTAACTGCTCCCCCTCCAATACATTATATCTTTTTACTCCACTGACATCATTCATATTCAGCAATTTTTTGGGTGGTGGTTACTAAGCTAAATATGCTACACAAATTCGGCTAATTTGCAAATAATTTTTTTACTTTGCAATGACCTCATTTAAATCCACTATGATCTAAAATATTTATACATGTATATGCCCACCTCTGATTCATTTACTTAGCATTTTCTTTTTGCCATGACTGCACATGATAGAGAGAGAAAGAGAGAGAGAGAGACATAATTAGAGACTCAAAGGTCCACCAACATACGATGGTAGGGGGAAGAAAAGCTAATTTTACCAAGATAAACAGAATTTCCTATGTATATAATATATATATATATATTATATATAAATATTATATATATAATTATAATCAGAGAGAGAAAGAGACAGGGAGAGAGAGTGTCAAGAATTGACCAACAGTTGAAATATACTAGAATATGGGGAAGGAGAAATTAATTTTCATACATATAATATAATGATAGAGAGACTTGTAATATGTGCAAGCTTTCTATCTACAGATTCAAATAGAATAGAAGTATGCTTAGGGGAAGCTCATGGCACACTACTGTCCCAATGAGCTTCATATTTGAAACTGCACAGTTCTCTCTTTGGGGTACATCACCAACAGCATTACCTCTCTTGTAAATGGATCAAGATGTATTTCCAATGGCATATATATTGTTTCGACCTATTGGGTCTCATCAGTATGGTGTATCCCAAATTCACAATGCAATACATTTTTACATTGGACAGAATGACGTATAAATGTATGAAACTAAGAGATACTACTAATACTGAAGCTTAAACATTTGTCTGCATCAATCATAAGCAGTTGGTTTCATCAACTGTTTTAGAAGAGCTATCATTGCATCTAGAATGTCTTTTCTTTTGTCTGAGAAAATGAGCTATATGGTAAAATGAAGTCCAACATACATGTACATACATAGTATAACATACATGTACATACATAGTATTACATACACATACAATTGTAAATAAATATGTACATATATGCATACATTATATATATGTAAATACAACATAAGTACATATGCTAAACATATAATATTATTATCCTTCATTAGTTACAGCATGATTCAACATAAAAGATGCATGCCTGTGTTTGTAACTTTGAAACAGCTAACAACATAACTCTTTTCTATGTTGGGGTGGTAAAACTCAAAACATATGTGAACAAGTTCAGGATGGTACTAACACAGGAGAGTCAAGTGTGACCTCACAAAAGTTTTGTTAGTATTGTATCAAATTGGTAACACCCAGCACTACATTTCAATGTTGGACAGTATGACATAATCAAGTGTACATGTCCTAGCAACATTCAATTGTATGTAATACTATGTATCTTAGCAATAAGGTGATATAAAAGCCAATCAAAATACTTTGAATATAATTTAAAGTATTCAGTGTTTTTAGCCAATTAAAATACTTCAATTTTATAAACTATTCGGCTTTTTTTAGCCAATGAAAATGTTGTTCAATTTTCTAAAGTATTTGGCATTACTTGTAATTGGAGTCACTACGATCATTCATCAGTGAGATTCTTAAGAATGAATCTTAGCATGTCTCAAATTCTTCTTCACAATAGTAGTACTGACCTATATACGAGAAGTACTGATGAAATGAATAAAATTGTTATCTAACGATCTGAAATCACTGTAGCTACAATTTATACTATGGTGTGATTCTACAAGACAAGAATATCTTACTAACTATCAAGAACATGACCAGAACTATGACGTAACTAAGAACACTGTGAAGATCTAATACTACATGTATAGCCAAGAAAGATTCTGAAAGAAGACGGTATACTAAAAGACTATCAAGTAAATTTTTGATATTATTGGATGAGAGAAGCTGTGCGCACCTTCAAATACTGCCAATTCGTTGCAGCAGAGTTTACAAAGGGCCTGCAGCGCAGGTATATACAATAATAAGCCACACCCATCTTGCGTTTCCAATTCCCCCAATTCCGATCAATCACATGTGCTTTGCCCCACCCTACATTAATAAAATTCCAAGGTCAAGCTATGGAGGACCCCTCGAGAGTAGAATCAGAACTAAGTACGTTGGTAATATTAAAAAATAGTGTATTTGCCTGTTGCCATAATTCTAATATCATTAATTTACATCCACTATAATACTATATATATATATATATATTATATATATATATATATATATATATATAATTATATTTGATTAGGTAGTACCTAAATGCAAAATTACCCTGATCAAGTATTGCTTTTCTGACATCAAAGCCTATTGGAATGTTGTATACAGTAGTACCTCTGGTATATGAAGCAAAGACCCATCCATTGTAATTATAATATATAATTCTATTGAGATCAAGTTCTTGCTTAGCTTGCCTGCTTGACAAATCTTTATTTGTAACAGAGAATGTTTTATTAGTTTAATTAATAGTGTTTAATAAAGTCATGCGGTACTATAAGGTTAATTACTCATTTCTATTTTTGTTATAATTATTGAAAAACAAGAAATATTTAAAAACTAAGTAATAATTAATGATGAATATAGAATTGAATGTTTAGATAAAACTGATTTGAATTGTCTAAATTATCAGATGAGAGTGGCAGGAATATGGTATTTTCAGATCAATTTTGCCACTCATCTTAATCATGTACTAACTGCACAACTTTTACCTGTTTTACTATGTAATTCTAAAAACAAATGCATAATCATTAGTAGGTAACTCTTTATGCCTATATCTTCAGTCCATACTCCAAGGAGCTGTCTACAGTTCCAGCAAATGGATTGTTTTTATTCTGTAACATTGCTTAATCATGCATGGGCTAATGAATTTGTTCATTAAAAACAAACCTACAATTACATCATCACTCAATGGTTATAAACCAGAAACAAATGCAGGGTTGAATTGGTAATGGTGCGTAGGTTATTTGTTAATTTTAAACCGATTTAACCCATACCATGGCAATAGGCCCTAAACCATAGGATCAAGGATCATGGGAGTATTAATATGTCCCCGAAATTCCAGTTTTGTTACTAGGACTGCATTCACAGTGCTTTTGTCTATATGTACCTATGTGAATTCGTACAAATATTTGATGTGTAAAAAAATTTTATCAGCTTCTGAAATTATTTGGTATTGTTTTTTATCCAGAGGGACAAGACGAGGATAAAGCTCCTGAGCCTGAGGTGGAAGAGAAGAAGGAACAAACATGTAAGTACAATAATTATAGAGATTGTTTTCTAGATAGGTAGTATTATTTGGCTTAAGTATAAGTATAGTCACTACTGCATGGTGCTAACATGAGTTCTTTATAGTACAATAGCTAACTACATTTGTGTGTGTGGGTATTGTTACATGTATGAAGATAATTATTGTTATGAGCATGCTCAGTTTCTTGTACTCACTTCTGTTATCCCCTTCGATCATGTCCTTAAAACTAAAAGTTATCAGTACTCGAAACCTTTTTGTTTCAAATTTCATCACAACTGAAATTTGAATACAGGATCTGCTGATTCCATTTGCTCTTCTGCTCATTCTCCCATTACTTAGTGACTGAGAATCAGTGAATCATATGTTACAATTCTAGCTGGTGCATGTGAATATACTCTTACTCTGCTTTGCCTATATCACTTTTCGATACTTTTCAGTACTGAACTACTGATTACCCAATTTTACTATAGTTGTACCTGCTTCAGTTGCCATTGGTGTCCTATCTATTACTGAAATCTAAGTTTGTCTTTATTAATGTTGTTGTTTTTTTTCCTTTCTTGAAAAATTGTCGTACATTATAAAAATTATACAATTATTTTTTCCCTTCAATCACTCTTAATTATACATCATAAAATTATTATTGTAATTTATAAATTATAATATATTTTATTAAGATTATAATGATTATTAGTAGTATTCTATTATTATATATACACATCATTATAAGTACAAGTACACTAACTTTACTAACCTCAGATAAAGTTGTTTATATAAGAATTAAGAAACAATGATAACAACAACAACAGAATGCAGAAGTATAATAATGCTTATATACACTTCACATGTGAACTTATGCATTTAATATGAGTAAGTGATGTCATTTGATTGATGATGAGAGTGAATTGGGGACCAAAAAAAACACAATTTAATCAATTCTGTCATTGCTTGAATTTTTTACTATCTGTTTCATATTGCATTCATGGTACTGTGCATTGCTGAAGCAATGGTCTTGTAACAACATGAGCTACCTCTTGATGGTTTGTTTTCCCTCTACGTTCTATGAAGCCAAAGGTCAGTGAAGAGTGTCATCAATCAAAGTTTTACTGACATTTGCTAGCAAGTAAGATCAGCAATAGCATATCCTTTGTTGTGTCAGCAGCTATTTGACTATTGATGGAACGACTCGATTCCTTTTTTCGTACCTATAGTTCTGGCATAATAGGCAATGATCATCAAGGACACAGCCATTGATAGTAGTAGAAGTAAATAAAACAAAATTGATATACACGTACATCCTTCCCGTTTACTCACCCAGATTTATGCACGGTTGTTCATTGATAATTAGACTTTTAAAATAATTGTAAACTACATATACAAAATTAATAAATTTTAATAGCGTCTTCTTATAAGTAATCATGAAGTATTTAGTATAAAAATTACAGTAGGTACGTATGTATATAGGCATTTTAAAGGTCAATCAGTAAGCATTGGAAATTTCAATTTTAATACAGTATATGTATATGCATAGTGTGCATCTACATGTGAATACACATTGTAATGAGTGTACATTTGGTGTAATTATATAATTTCTTTAGTGGATTCTGAAGATACAGAAGAACCTACTACCAAAGACTCTGAAGAACCCACTACCAAAGACTCTGAAGAACCAACTATCAAAGACTCTGAAGATTCGACTACTAAAGACTCTGAAGAACCCACTACCAAAGACTCTGAAGTACAAGAAGAAAAGGAGATAGGTAAGTCGATAGTGTGTGCAATGGAATGTATCATAAAGTCTTATTCAACAAATCCTGTGCTGAGTTGATGCCTTGTGGACCAATACAATTATATAATTATAGTCATTCACATTCACCATGACTTTGATTAATGTTCATAACTTTAGTTTGGAATGGCTCAAACATTTTTTGTGAATGTGAACAGATGTTAACCAACATTTAGTGTATGTTAAATTCCAATCAAACAAATAATCATGGCTGCCAACAGTGAAGCAGTATACTCTTTTTGAATGGTTTTTCACATAATTCACTGTGAAAAACAACAGCATGTTCATGTTGACTAGTATTTATCAGCCCAGCTGTTAGGAGTCATTTTTGCTAATGTGGATGGATATTCTTTATTATTTATGTATATGGCATTTGCTGAAAACTAAGTATGGCTGGCTTACAAAGAATTTGTTCTGCTTAGTAAGTTTTACAATATTCCCTTGCTTACCAAAACCAAATTTTTTTCCTATTGCATTCATTAATCAAGCCTTGAAGGGTATCTAAATCAATATCAGACATCATATGGGATGCTTTCTTTATTACTGTTACAAAGCACTAATGACTATGGAAGCAGTTGTAAGTAGGGAAATAGCTGGACAAGTTGTAATACATGTACAGAAATGTGTCCCTAGTATAATTATACAATCACTGCAATGACACAGAAAATAATGTATGTATAGAAATTTAAATCCACATAACTTCTTTTTCCATTTCAGAAAATGTACCTCCAGTAGATGAGAACCAAGAGGAACAAGAGAAAGTAGTGGATGAAGGGAAATCAAGTAAATTATGTTAAACAAATGTTATTTTGTAACTTGGACCACTTTTTAATCTGATCTTCAAGTTAATCTTTTTAACCCTCACCATATGTACTATGGTTTGTGTGTGTGTGTTTGTCTGTTACCAAAAGGGCATAACCAAAACTTAAATTGGACATACTTTAAAACTTTGATCAAGATACCAATGATTCAGAATGATGAAAATAAGTAAAACCGATGCTTGGCATTTTCTGAATACTTTTGGCTCAAAACTTAAATGTATAAGAGTCTTAATGTATTGATAAGTTGTTGTTGAATAACTTCAGGCGTAAAAGAAGAAGTTGACAATACATGTAGCTTACATTGTCATCATGGTACAGTAAATAGTACATGGAATGACTCACTCCATATACTCATACCATGGTGACAAAGGTTCTGTACAGTGCACTGTTCATTACACTTGTAGCTACAGCAAACTTTCCAGCAAATGTTTTAGGCAATCTTTAGATTTATACATTTACACATACATTGTATTACATAAAGTAATATCATTTTGTTTACAGCTGAAGAGCAGCCAAATGAGGATGAACCTGTAATTGATGAACAAGATGAACCAGCTCCTGAGACTCCTCTTCCACCTCGCACCAAAGTTTATTCCATTGATCCTAGTGATCCTGTGCAGTTGTTGATTGGAGAGAAAGGACTACCTGCAGCAAAACCTATTACTGTGGGTGAAGTGTTTAGGAACACACGTGATAAATATCCTGAACATCCTGCACTTGTTTCTAAAGTCAATGATACTACAGTTACGCTTACATACTCTGAGTATTATGATTTTTGTGTGAGAGCTGCAAAATCTTTTCTAAAGGTAAGTAAGTGTATAGTAATAGTCAAGAAACATGCATGCATGCTTGCATAGAATATCCAAAAAAAATATTAGCCTAATTTTCTTCAGAGGTGTCAGATATCACACATTAACGAAATTTCGTATTGTTTAAAAATTGACAATAATAACTTATTGTTTAGGATTTCCAACAAATATTGTATAGTTTGTTATAATGATCTTTTTTTCCTCATCCAGTTAGAGCTTGAACCAATGAGTGGTGTTGGTGTGATTGGTTTTAATTCAGCTGAGTGGCTAATTGCTGCAATGGGTGCTGTATTTGCTGGGTAATTTATGTATGTACATTATATTATGATGATTCTGTGGGGGTGGACAGCTAGTAAAGTAGTACCATTCCATTCAACTCTCATTTATTCTTATTTCAGTATGGAATGAATGACAATTAGTAAATATGTAGATAATACATGTAGCTTATTACGTGGCCAAACAACTGTACTAAAATGCTGATGCATAACACATAATACAAATAATATTACTATGGAGTGAGAATGTATAAAGCTTGTTACAACCATAACAATGTCTATACCACCTACATGTACTATAATTCTTATACCATACCAGACATGGGCTCAATTACAATGCAATGTAATAATTATATATTAGTAAATATTACTATTACTATTACCTTAAAAATCAGTAGATATTACCTCCTAAGTCAATGTAATGTAATGTATTACTATTACTAATACCTCCTAAGTCAATGTAATGTATTACTATTACTAATACCTCCTAAGTCAATGTAATGTATTACTATTACTAATACCTCCTAAGTCAATGTAATGTATTACTATTACTAATACCTCCTATGTCAGTGTAATATATTACTATCACTAATACCTCCCAAGTCAATGTAATGTATTACTATTACTAATACCTCCTAAGTCAATGTAATGTATTACTATTACTAATACCTCCTAAGTCAATGTAATATATTACTATTACTAATACCTCCTAAGTCAATGTAATGTATTACTATTACTAATACCTCCTAAGTCAATGTAATGTATTACTATTACTAATACCTCCTAAGTCAATGTAATGTATTACTATTACTAATACCTCCTAAGTCAATGTAATGTATTACTATTACTATTACCTCCTAAGTCAATGTAATGTATTACTATTACTAATACCTCCTAAGTCAATGTAATGTATTACTATTACTAATACCTCCTAAGTCAATGTAATGTATTACTATTACTATTACCTCCTAAGTCAATGTAATGTATTACTATTACTAATACCTCCTAAGTCAGTGTAATGTATTACTATTACTATTACCTCCTAAGTCAATGTAATGTATTATTATTACTATTACTGCTATTGTAAGTCGGTGTTCCTGTTATGGATTGCTATGGCATATTGATGTTGAAACTATTTCATGTTTTAAACAATATAAATGACCATTGCATTTAATGTTCATAAGTTTCTCAAAAACAGAATCAGAAAATGAAAAATTTCCTTCCTATACTAAAAGCCTCTCTACTGGCCCTTAAGGTCAATTACCAACACTATTACCTCAACATTGAGATTGTATATTACTATTACTAATACTATTACTAGACTCTTTATTACTATTACATCAATTCTTTAGTTAGCTATTACTATTAGTATTACTGAAACATGTAATCTTTCCTCTTAATCTATTACTATTACGGTCCAGGCTTGGGGTCAAATACATGTGACAGTATTTGAACTACAAATACGAATACTTGACAAATAGGAAAATACAATTACAAATACTTTTATAAAATATTTCAAATACAACTCTAATACTTTCTCCTCATTAAGTCTAAATTAAAGTTTTTGCACTAAAAGAAAGAATATTATTAATTACATCATACATACATAAGAGTGTCAAATGTATTGTTTGTTAGACAAAATATTTTAGGATGAAAAACGTTAGCTGGAATACTAAAAAGTGTTAAAACTTGTAGCATTTTAATCAACAAACTTCACGAAAGGACAGTTTATTTATCAAGTATTTTGTTTTGAGGTTTTTCAAATACATTTTCAGTGTATTTCAATTACAAATACTTGTTATTTAAAAATTCAAAAATACATATACAAATACAAATACTTTTAAAAAGTATATATTTAAATTTGACTATATAAATATAAAATACTGGAGTATTTGACCCCAAGTCTGATATTACTCCATGTCTGTACCATACTATACTACATCATTATTTTATAATTATGAAGAAGTAACTAAATTATTAAATGTATTTTTTATAACATTTTCTTTCAGGGGACTTGCAGTTGGAATATATGCTACTAATAGTTCTGATACATGCAAATACATACTAAGCAACTGTAAAGCTAATGTTGTGGTGGTGGAAGATGATAAGCAACTACAAAAAATATTACTGGTAAAGTGTTTAAAAATAAGTAATATTTAAAACATTCTTTACTGTTTGTTAAGTGTTGTAACATAGCACAAGGGCGGGATTAATAAATAAAGATTAGATAATGCATGTGTGAAGTGAGTGCATGGTCTAGTTGAGACCTTTATAGGCCTGCTTAACACACCATAAAGAATGTTCTAAAAGGTTTAGTGCCTATCAATTTTATTTGAGCACATCCAATTCATAATGTGCAGTCTTTGTATCTCATTGTAGAATATATTATAACAATGTGTGACTATAAAATTATATAAAAGGTGCCTCCAGTAAGTGAAAAAAATAAATTCTCATAGCAGTCTGGTTGTGCCTAGTGATGTACTGATAAGAGATATTCTGACAAACCGATAATTGCTTAAGATATGTACCGATAACCGACACTGATATTATATCTGTACCTTCTGACTTCTGATTCTTTCAATGAAAATCAGCATTTTCTCAGTAATTATGAATATCATGAAAGCAATTAATGATGCTATAATCACAAGAAGTGACATTATTAGTACACTTTTTACAATATCAGTTACATCTGCCAGAAATAATTGATACCGAACTAAAAATAATGATTACTGATTCGATTATCAGTACATCACTAGTTGTGCCAATATCCAATTTTTAGTACACTGGTGTCAGTTACAATTAAGACTGAATTGATATATGGAAAAGAATCAAATATATGTTTCTTTACTTTTCAGATACGTGAGCAACTTCCTAATCTGAAAGCTATCATTCAATACAAGGGAGAGTTATCTGAGCAGTATCCAGATGTTTATGAGGTACCCACAATATAAATAAAATGAAATTTTTAATATGAATTTCAAACACATTTATGAATATAGTCTCACTATGTTTCTTACTTCAGTGGTCCAAATTTCTTGAATTGGGTGAAGGAATAGACACTCAGGTTGTTGAAGACAAGATATCTGCATTAAAACCAGACCAATGTTGCTCTCTGATCTACACAGTATGTATCATTAGTTATAGGATTCCATTGACACTACATTTAGCTGATACTTCTGATAATGGTTCTAGAATTAATATCTAAAGCCAATATCAATACTGATACAAGCAAATAATGATATAGATTACAAGTTCAAATTTGTTAATCTATTAAGAACTCAAAATGAGCTTATCAGTGCTGCATTCAGCATCGTTGCCGAAATAAATAGGGGGGTGAAGCCCCCATCCATGTGTGTAAGCACATGGCTAACTAGGGGAGTATGGCACATGCTTCCCTGGAAAATGTTAATTTTAGACTCTCTGAGATCACTTCTGGTCCATTTTAAGACAAATAGTTGACCACAAAAGATATTTTCTGAGCAGGTTTCATATTGCCAGAGGCCTTGCCCCCCCCCCCCCCCCCTAAATGCAGCCCTGCTTGTGTAAATTGGTGAATGAAGTAACTATGATTGTAAAGTTGTCTTAGATGAGGCTTTCTCAAGTAACAAATATTTTAATCTGTACATGACAAAATGTTAATTATTTGTTATTAAATTCTTTAATTAATAATAATTAATAGACTCATTTTATTGTATATATCCTGATACTGATACTTTCAGATATTGCTGGTATCAGGTCTAATAGATACAAGCATTGGTAGAATCTTATTGTTGTATCAATATTTGTAACAGACTGATATTGTGACCAAATCTATTAAATGCGTTGTTTGCCTAGTTCTATATTGTGTGTTTGATATGTTCATTATAACTATGTGCACAGCATAGCAGTAAGTGTATTTATAAATGGAGCCTGAAATATTGAAAGAAAATAGAATCATTTCAAAGGGATTCAAAATTGTTTTTATCCATAATAATTATGAAATGATGTACCTGTATTATATATAGCAGTTTGAGTTTATCCATAACATACTTTTGCAATCAACATTGTAAAAAACTCAAGAGACTTTGTTAGACAAGACATTATTGATAAAGCACCCAGTCAAATATATCAATGTATTGGCTGATAGTATTGCACACTGATTGATAATCTGATCGGTAATTGGGTCATTATTGATAGACCACCCAGTCAAATATATCAATGTATTGTATTGGACTGATTGATAATCTGATTGGTAATTGGGTCATTACTGATAGAGCACCCAGTCAAATATATCAATGTATTGTATTGGACTGATTGATAATCAGATGGGTAATTAGAATCAGTCATTATCGGCTAGTATTGGTATCAGTTATTTTTGAAAGATGTAACTGATATTGTAATAAGTGTACTAATGTCCTTTCTTGTGATTGTAACATCATTAATCGCTTTTATGATACTCATAATTATTGACAAAATGCTTATTTTCTCTTTTTCCATCTAGTCTGGAACTGTTGGAGAACCCAAAGGAGTTATGATATCACATGATGCTGTAAGTATTGTGACTAATTATTGTCCCTCTTAACATTTACATGTACTACAACTCATAGATCACATGGACTTGTAAGAGTTTTGAAGAAACCTTTGGCGTCATTGAGTATGCAAAAGAACGAATAGTCTCTTACCTGCCATTGAGCCACATTGCTGCACAGGTAAATCACCTTATATTCATTTATTAATGGGTCTGGCTATTCGAGTCTTGCATCAATAAATGTCATAACTTTAAACCAAAATGTTTTAGAAACAGCCATTTTATCCTCGGATGATTTGAAGTCTTGTTTGAAGTTCAATGTTCATAGTTTTGGTGGAAATGTGTTAATACACAGACACACCAACAAAAGGATTACAGTAACTCTCTGCTTCCACCTACACAAGTGGGGGTTATATACTAAAGTGCATTATGTAGTGGAAGTGTAGTTCTACTATGCTTGTACTAATTATTAAACCATCATAATACTTCTACTCTCTTGATACAGCTTGCAGATATGTTTATAATGATGTACTTTGGGGGAACTACATATTTTGCTCAACCGGATGCTTTGAAGGTCAGTATTAAATAATGTCTGTTCACATTCATGATGACCTCAAAAATAATTTTATATATACATGTAATATATTGTATAGTTTAATGTCATAAATGTAATACATGATTATACTGAAACTCAATATTGAATCATAAATTTTAAATTATTATGAAAATGTACACGATCGTATGTAATGTCAGTAGACAGAATTAATTTGTTAGTGTGGTTTGAGAATAGGCAAAACTATATCAATTCATAATAGTATGATAGGTACTGTTGGACAACAAAAACATAATAATTATTATTCTATATGATACATGTATGTACCAGTTTAGAAATATGGAGATCCCTATGATATTATTCAACTTCAGATTTTGTAATTGTGTCTCTTTATTGAAAATATATATAACAAGTGTATATAGAGAAAAAAAAGTATCCCTATGATTGCTTTATGGTGTCCAGCATTCAGTAATCAGTAATCATGGCTAACTTTATCATGCTTGAAACACAATAGCCTATTATAGTTAATATTTTGATTATCCACTCTCTTTACCTTTTAAAGAACCTTGTAGAACTTTAGGAATATATTTCAGGTAGAATAGTTAGCTATTAGTTCCAGTTTCTACGTGAGCTACACAGCTTTCTTTCTGCTGGTCTGTAGAGCTTGAGCGCTCGTTCTTTACGCGCCACGCCCATTAATTGACCGAGCCCCCGGGAATGATGTAACTTCCTTAACTACGTGTACAACGCATACTCGCGCAAGTGACACAAACATATATATATATAGTTCGAACCCGTCGGAAAGCAATCATAGGGATGGCCCTACGGGCCAGGGCCATAATAACACATTGAGGTACATGTATTATGAATCACATGCCACTTCTGCTCAGCTTTCAAAGATTGTAAATGAGAGGATGAAAATTTATCAAAGTGGTTCAAGTGTATCATTGTTAAACTCTCCTTAATTTGGCAGTTTTAGCTATAATTATAGAACACAAGAGAGTCCTACAGTTCTCTGAAATGCTAAGTATGTTTAGAGAAGTAACCAGTGATGGGTTTAAATTGCTTATGATCAAGAAATATTGTTGTGATCAACTGTAGTGTTGAAAAGCTACACTTTACGAGTATTATACATGATGCTATACTGATTCATCATTATTACAAAACACAATTGGTTTAACTCAAGTCAGGGCCTATTACAGTAATGATATATCTTCAGTGTCCACTGATTATAGTCTTCATTTACTGGTTTATTTGTCTTCAGGGATCCCTTCTTGGTACCTTACATGAAGCTCTTCCAACTCTATTTGTAGGAGTCCCAAGGTACGTATGTGTACTGTGTATTCTTTTCTGTATTATTTGATACAGGTAAACGAACTATAGATACTACCAACAGATATAGGGTATTAGTACTAGTAATAATAATATACGTATCTACAAGTAATAGTAATAGTAATATATCTACAAGTAATAGTAATAATAATATATCTATTAGTAATAGTAATAATAATATATCTACAAGTAATAGTAATAGTAATATATCCACAAGTAATAGTAATAATAATATATCTATAAGTAATAGTAATAGTAATATATCTATAAGTAATAGTAATAATAATATATCTATAAGTAATAGTAATAGTAATATATCTACAAGTAATAGTAATAATAATATATCTACAAGTAATAGTAATAGTAATATATCTATAAGTAATAGTAATAGTAATATATCTATAAGTAATAGTAATAGTAATATATCTATTAGTAATAGTAATAATAATAGTAATAGTAATAGTAATATATCTATAAGTAATAGTAATAATAATATATCTACAAGTAATAGTAATATATCTACAAGTAATAGTAATAATAATATATCTACAAGTAATAGTAATAATAATATATCTACAAGTAATAGTAATAGTACAGTAATTGACTCCATTGTTCGGCTGCTAATTTAACTTTGTAGCAATTAATCAATGTTAGATCCTGAAGTATGCTCTGATTTCTTGTGTGTTCAGTGTTGAGTGTCTTATCACATTGAGTAAAATAAAGTTTTAGTAGTCTAGTTACAAATTTTTGTTAATTTTTTGTTTCTTAAGGGTATGGGAGAAATTCATGGATGGAATTAAGTCAAAAGCTCCTAAAAGCGGAGTTAAGAAAATATTGTCGTCCTGGGCTAAAGAAAAAGGACTGCAAGGAAACAAAAACATTCAAGCTAAGTGAGGACACCATTGAAGATAGTTATACATTAATAATTTCAGTTTTCAAAATGGAATTTAATTATTATGCCCTCCATCAACAAGGCATATACATGTATACTGTGGGTATGTATATGTATATATATCCCGATACGGCAAAACATCAAAGTAAACCACAGGTTTATAAATCAGATATAGCACCCTGCCGTCAGATATAAAACCTGCCGTCAGATATAAAACCTGCCGTCGACACAGACTACAAGAAAACAATGCTTACCTTCTCCAAAGTGAAGACAGAAAGGTAGGAGAAGCAACAGACATCAACAAAGGTTTTGTCTTTCGGAAAATATATTAACTATAACATGCCTACTCATCCTATATCAGATTTATAATCACCTCATGCTCGGTGATTATAAATCTGATATAGCACTCGTAGGCGTGTTATAACGTATACATACATATTATATATATATACACATGTATATACATCAGAGTTTCATACAGTGTTGGGGGGGGGGGGGAGGAGAGGTATATCCCTCCTAACTTGAGTCCCCCCTCAAAATGTAATATCTCAACTACAAACAAGCCTTTTCAGGTCCCAGAAGCAACCTCAGGTCCTAAATTTCCTGGAGGAGCTGGAGCATACCCTCACATCCTCAAAGAACAGTATGCTTCGCATGATCGATTCTTTCTCCTCCCTAACAAAAATACTAAGTGAAAATACATATGTATAATATTATATATGATTTCTAAGCAAGTACATAAATGTACTGACAGGTACTATAGCATATACATGTATGCGTACATGTACGCCAACCACAGTTGATTATTTAACCATAGACTTGATATAGGCCTATAATGATATTCATTGTATCGGACTAAGCTCAAGTTGCGGCATTGCTTAAAGGAAAGAAATGAAGGGAATTACACATCAGATAAGAGACTGCATTGTGACCAGGCAATTGTAAAATCTGTACATTCCTTTGATGTCCATGTTATCTATAGAATATATTATTTGTAGCATGGCTTCTTGATTTTTATCAGTGATATCATTACCTCAACCATGAGATTACAGCCTGAGGTGAATATTGCTGCTACACACCTCAGCCATTCTATATATTGTGTCAGATACGTGTTGTATATGAATTGAATAAATTTTCCTCATTTTGGAGTTTAATATATTGTATATTACTGGTACATCAAACAAACCTTAATGTTTTCAATTTTGTTTGACATCAACTTGACTTAATGTTCATATAGCACTCCTGTTCCTTGGGGTTGGACTCTGGCAAACAAGCTAGTGCTAAAAAAGGTGTGTGTGTGTGTGTGTGTGTGTGCTTGTGATTCAATTAACATTCTTTTTTATTGTGATGACAGTGATGATATCAGGTCCGTGTTTCTGATAAGTAATGAATTTTAACATTTACTATAATATCTGAGTCACCACACAGCCTAACAGCACATATTAATATCATCCTCACAATTTTATCAAAAGTAGTAATGTACCTAACCTATTGGTATGGTGTTTACTGATGTTTTTTATAACTCTTAATGTAAGCATCTTAAGGAAAGAAAACAATGATTATGGGGAATATTACTTTCTACTTGTGTTGTGGAGTGCCTACAGTATTTTTGATAAGTTTATATAGCACACCATTGGCCCAAAGAACTTCTCATTTGGCACTGTACAGTTCTCTCTTTAGACCAGATGGTGCAGTTAATTATGATTATATTGTCACTAACAGCTTTGTTAATTGGTATTCCCAATGGCACACTCACTAACCCTTGTGGAGCCAATTTGGCCCATGCTTTGAAAACCAAGCAAGTGGTTGAGTCAATTTTATGGCACTGCTCAATACATCTACCACTAGATGTGTAGAGAACTAAAACTGTTCACATTCATAATGTCCTCAAAATTAGGGTATAGTTAATTGTACTATAAGTCAATAATGAAGCTATGAATTGAAGTTTGGCATTCACAAAAAATGGATGACAGTGATGATATCAGGTCCGTGTTTCTGATTAATAATGAATGTTAATATCTACTATAATATCTGAGTCACCAACAATCAGCCTAACTGCCAGCGATGTAGAAAATAGCAGTTCCAGTGAATGTCTGGTAGCTGAAATTCAATTGTATAGAAAATTAATTAGGCACAGGGCAAGAGTGGTGAAAATAGGTCAAACATGTCTGTCAGTTGGCTCGATATTTCCATATCTCTAACAACATGATTGTGATAATGTCTTCATGATGAGTGGTGTTATACTAAACCTACTAATATTTACTAATATTCTGATAAACTCGCAATGTGAACACACGAAATAATGCAACGAAAACAAGGATAACAGATTGACTACTCGAATCTGGTTGCCTCAGTATACAGGACTGCTCAATAGTGGATATGTAGAGAAGTAAAACTCCTCATTTGTACTAATATTTAGAAACATTTTTTTTGTGAGTACTTTATAAAGATGATGGTCCTTCACAATGTTAGTCCCTTTCAAGTTTGATGTACAAATTTATTGACAAGTTGACATGTCATTTCCAGAAGTTTTATTTTAAAAAGCTCCACACAACATTTAAAAAATTTTTTTGTATATTACAACCTTCTTCTGGTGAAAATGCTAAAACCAGTGGGGGCTATAATGTTAAGTACTGTCCTTTTTAACTGTTTCTTATTCATAGGCAAGAGAAGCACTAGGACTTGTTCACTGCAAATTAATGGCAACCACTGCTGCTCCTATTCATAAAAATGTATTGGAGTATTTTATGTCACTCAATCTTCCCCTTATTGAACTTTACGGTAGGTAATAAGCTACATGTGCATGTAGATAGTTGATTTGACATATTTTCATAATTATTATTATTGGATAATCATGAATCACATGGTTGAATACATGTTAATGTTCAAGATAACATTATTATTAATTATGCATGCATATAGTCGCAATCCATATTTATATCATAATTATACATAATTTAATTATAATATGCTACCATAGCATTTGTTAGCCCTGTATTATTGCTGACAAGGCAAGCATATATGCTATAGTTTATAGTATGGTTGGTAGGTATATCTATCTGATGTATCACTCTCTGCTTTTGGATGTTTCTAATTGCAAAGCAGCAACTAAAAGCATCCACAACCTTGCCAGGTCTGATAAGAACCTACTAACCATAATAGAACTTTTGTATCTGTATTAGGAAATGTGTTAAAATGCTAAAATGCTACACCCATTAGTGTGTTAGTTATGGTTATGGATGACCCCTGTTATAGTTAGCTATATTACAGGTAGATAACCACATCTAACTTTTTATGCTCAATTTGCATGTTAGAGTTTCGTTGCCCGAACTCCTCACACAATTGATATATTACCTATTATTTCACAGGTATGAGTGAAGGGTGTGGTCCTGTGATGACTAATTTGATACAGTCTGGTAGTTGGGTGGTTGGAAGTGTTGGAAAACCTTTGGTTGGCATGGAAGTCAAATTAGATTTCAGTGCTTCATCTATACCTAATGAAGGAGAGGTTAGTAATTCAATAGCAAAATAACTTGTTCTAATGTACACTTCAGCAAATATTGTTCAGTTTTGTTATTTCAATACTACACATGTGTGTGACTTAATGTTATGACTTTTAATGTTAATGTTATGACTTTTAGTTAACTGAACTGTATCTAAAATATAGATCTGCTGCAATAACTATAACTAACTAAAATGAAAATTGTCCACAATGTTTAGCTAAACCTAATATTATTTTACATAATTAACTATAACTATAACTAAAATTGCAAGCAACTGTACATTATAACCAAAAGTATTATTAAAACAATACTAAATTTCTTTCTCAGATATGTTACCGTGGTCGTAATGTTATGATGGGATATTATGGTGAAGAAGAAAAGACAAAAGCTTCCATTGATTCCGAAGGATGGATGCATTCTGGTGACCTTGGGAGAATTGATGAGGTATACATGTACATTGCATCTAAGTACTCATACAAAACTACATGTACAAATACTCCAAATGTACATGATCATTAATTATGTAGGTTGTATTAGCAATTCATGAGCAAAATGTTTCATTTGAACAAGCTCCTGGCTAATGTACGTATACTCTTGTATATCATAATCATAATCTTGTCAACTTCTGAAAAACTAATTTTGTGTTGGTTACACTCATCATTTCATAGTCATTCTATACTACATGTATATCTTTCAGCTTGTTTGACGAATCTATCTAGTATCAACTTTTAGCCACGAAACATGATATACTTTCCTAACTTACCTTGGTGTGTTCATAGCAATGATCTGTATTCTTTCATAATACTTTGAGGATCTAAGAAACAAGCGCTTGCTGCTAATTATACTATGACCCGAAGACTAAGCCAAATAAATTGATAATTGCCAAGCAATTCAGTCCTTTAGCTAATGGTTTATGAATTTTCAGAATCATAGAACTATGGATAATATGTTAATTGATAATCAGAACTGTATGGTGGTTACCTGAGTGCTACCCTTAATAATAAAATTAATTATCATAATTAATATCATAATAATACACATTATTATCAATCAACTGAAGATGCAATGAATTGTTCACACATTACAGTTATTATTATAGAGATATTCTTTGTATGACATAAACTAATTCATTCTGTTTAAAATTATATTTTAGAATGGATTCTATTTTGTTACTGGTCGTATTAAAGGTATGTGACAGTTATTATTAAAATACTATATATAATTAATGAATTCTAAATTATATATGTGACCAGTACAATGAAATTTATTTAAACTTACATTAATGTTTTTTTGTGGTATGAAAATAATGACCAGTTATGGTATGACTAGTTTTATTGCTATTTTAGTTATGGTTATAGTTGACTCTAAAAGGGCTTTATTTTAGTCAACTAACTAACTAACATTTTAGGTTAATGCACTAGACCTGTAATTTAGTTATAATTTAGTTAACTAGAGATCTCAATGACTTACTAAAAGGGGTTTAGTCATAGTTATAGTTAACTATAACACCTCTATGGTAATGTCTTGAAATCCAATTGTTTTTCTGCTGATACTATTTCCATTCACAAAAATGCAAGATATAAAGTAGCTAGCTATGTTATGTACATTGTAAGATCTATGACTGCCTATCCTTGTATGATAGTTGAGTGTTGTAGTGCTAGTATTCTAGTTCTGTCCATGTTTAATACGGTATTGTGTGTGCATTTACTGTTCATATTACCTCTTGTAGAACTTATCATAACCAGTGGTGGTGAGAATATTGCTCCTGTCCCAATTGAAGACAGAATCAAATGTGAAATACCATTTTTAAGTCAGGTCTTCTTGATTGGTGATCAACATAACTTTCTGAGCTGTCTTCTTACTCTGAAGGTACAAGAAATATAATTATATGGAATGAAATATCTGTCAGTCTGTTGTGTGTATACATGTGAACAAGAAATATATATAGCACCAATTCTCTGTCTATCAGTCTGCTTGTATGTGTACATGTGAACCCTCAAGTGTACTGTTACTCTGGTTTTCACTTTACTTCAAGCACTGTTGCTAAAACATTATAAATGATTGAAAAGGGTTTTAACTTTCCACAGCCATATACGCAATTATTGTATAGTGAAGATTATAGTTTGTAGCAGTGTTAAATAGTTAACAAAATAATTACATGTAATAGTCATCATTGGCTCTGTTATCCATTGCTTAATGTTTATGGCCTGTAGGGCCATCCCCATAATTGCTTTCCACGGGGTTGAATCTTGTGGCCACTGCGCGACTATGCGTTGATACATAGTTAAGGAAGTTGCGTCGTTCCCGGGGGCTCGGCAATTAATGAGCGTAGCGTGTAGCATGTTTGAACTACAGACTAGACCAGCAGGAAGATTCAGAAAGTATGTAAAACCGCTAATAACTGTTGTATATAGCAGAGAATCAGTATAAGTATTATCCAAGAATCTTTAACAAGTAAGTTGTTGAGTTGCAGATGAGGAAGTCGTAATTTAGAACCTTGAAGGGGAGTACTTCAGTCAGTTCATCAAAGATCTGTGTCCTTAGACTGCAATCAGGCTTGAGTACACAGAAAGGTAGAGAGAGACCTTAGTACCATCAGCAATGATTGATACATACAATGTAGTCATCACAAAGCAATAGGGATACTTTTTTCTCAATATATATATATATTACATATATATATATATATATATATATTGTGCTTTTTTTATTTTCAAACGCAGAGAGCAAAAGAGAGCCTCTTGTGCAAGTTGTCTGAACATATGCAATGACCTTATATACACATGTACCTTTATACCACATCATCCACATGTTAGTCCTGTGTAATATAATAGACAATGTTTATTATATTACACAGGACTAACATGATCTTAGCAAGTTAGCATGATATAAATTTATACACCACTCTCATTGTATTTTGTGTAAAAGTAGTATTACAAAATGAAATCAAACATTTACAGTAGTGTGATACATGTAAATCACATGATGCAACTTATTTCCTTTAGTGTGTTGTAGATCTTGATACTCAGGAACCTACTGATGAGCTAACACCAGAAGCTGTTCAATTGATCTCTACTTTAGGTTCAACAGCTAACAAAATCTCTGAGGTCTTAGACAATCAAGATAGAGCTGTATTCACAGCCATTCAAGAGGGAATTGATAGGGCTAATGAGAAAGCTGTTTCCAGAGCTCAGAAAGTAAACATAATTTATATAAGATTGCAATATATGAAAAGAAGTGCTAAAACACATTCATTGTGTAGATTCTTGAACTTGTTATAACATTGAAATAATATTTCGGCCCAAACTTATTCTTTGGCCTGAAATTTTTGAAACATTTTATTATTTTATATATACAGTTCAAATTTCTCCACAATGAATATTGAAAACACAGTATTATAATTAATTATTGATTGTCTATTTGTGCTAAGTAAATCTAATGCTTTTTCTATAGGTTCAAAAGTGGACTATACTGGATACTGACTTTTCTGTCCCTGGAGGTGAACTAGGTAAGATACACTTAACAAACAAGTTTAAGAGACTACATATGGGTTCCCAAACCACATTGTGCAAAGTGGTATACTGTTAAGTGTCAACCAGTGTCAACAATAAATATTAAAACCACATAACATCTGTATTCGATATAGGTTTAAACTGTGTAAAACAATTATCTCAGTCTGGAGAGTGTTATGGTATAACACCAATGATAAAATTGGTTGAAGGAGTAGCCTAGACCAATTTCCTCTATGTTGTTCCTATATATAAACCATGGTTATGAGGTGTATGCCATGCAGATATACCACGTACCTGTTGAGGAGGAGGTTTGTGTGAATATAACCTGAGACCTGTAGCACGGGGTACTGCTGGTGATGGCAGGACTAAAAACAAACACTTAGTTTGAGGTGTAGAAAGGTATCCTTTTATGTAAGTAGTTAACTATATGCAGGCGTGGAAAGGTTACTATGGTAATAACCAAAGCATCATGGCATACGCAATGATAATGTGTGCTCTCTTGTATTTGCAATGGAGATAGGTATTCCTTATTCTAATGGTGACTATTATCATTTGTTGAGAAGTTGACTATGTGAAACCTAGTAGACTGTTATTGTTTAATTAATTACATGTTCTTGCATTCATACATATATTGTGATTGACAAGAACTCCATCTATTATCGTGCCACATATTAACTGAGCCCTTCTACTTGCTTAACTACATAAATATACAACACATATGTGAAGTAAGAATAAACCCCATGGAAAGCATGGTCCAGCAAACCGAATAGATATGACGCTTATTTATTATTATTATAGCATATGTCATAATTAGATTTCTAATCTATTGTAAAACAATGTGCACTTGGGCTAGTGGTTGGTGATACCTCATTTTGATATGATACCAAGTAGTTTGGGAATCAATATTGGTGGTATTGAGTACAATACTGATACTTGATATTGTGGATGTGCTTATATAAAGTTCAAATTTGATACAAAGTCAGTTTAAAATGTGGAAGTGAGCAAGCAAGAAGAAAGCTGCTTGAAGATGTAATACTAGATCTAATAGCTCTTCTTCCTGAAATATTCCTAATGTTTTACAAGAGTGGATAATTGCTGTTGATACCACAATAGGAATACTCATATATCTTGTTTCCCATGTTGTTAAAGTTTTAAAGGAATGGTTCATACTAATTATACAGACAATTATCATATTCACTACCACAGCAGACCCTCATCTACGAGTAATTTTTATACCTTCCTACTCTCTTTCAGGAGTGCATCAATGAAGTTGGAGCATGCAATAACAAAACAGAGTACATTGTTACTATTTTTAGAGTATATTGTCCACACCCATAACGCGTTAAATATTAAATGAAGTGAAAATGTCTCCCACTATCTACAACATCTTTTCTAATTAGTTTGCATGTAGATTTTACTTGGCATAGTGTATCAATGTGTTATGGGTGTGGTCAAAATATTCTAAAAATAGTAACTCGTTTTATGCACTGTTTTGCTTTTTACTTGGGAGTACTCTATAGCCCTTAGCCGTAAAATCTAAGATTTTTTCATGCGAACTTGTATTAACAAAGTGATGAATTTCTTTTCCATGCCATGGGATCAAAATACATGGAGCAACTGCAGAGACAGTCCCAGAAGCCATACAAACACCTGGATGTTTATATGCAGCCACTTAAACACTCTATTGCCCCTTTTCATTGTGTAAACAATCATACCAGATTTCATAACGGGATCATGAGAGGCGTGTGTCATAATTATTTTGCATCTGGTCACTTGTGTGGCTTTCCGTGCTGTCATAGTGGTTGGTCCGTGCATTTCACTTGATCCGTAACTTGTAATGTCTAAATTCACAGTTGAATTCGTGAAATGTTGAAGGGTGTGTTTTTATGCTCTGCTATACATGAAACGTTTTTATTACTACAGGACCAACACTCAAGTTGCGTAGATTTTATATACAGAAGAAATTTGCTGATACTATTGATGGTTTGTATACTGAATCACGATAGAATAAACAACTATTATTATTAATACTACAAATACTACAAATTTATAATGTATTGTTTTCAGATTTTTTGCCCTAATTTGAACTAATTTGAACTAATTTTTTGGGATTTTTAATGTTACCTTTCTAGTTTGTTAATGACAAATTGTTGAGATTGATACAAAATCAGCTTCTTGAGTTGTATCCTATCGTCTGTGCTAAACCAGTTCATACTCTGCAAGACTCATAATTTATCAGCAGAATAATTATATTGAAGTTCAATCTATGCTGACACTTAATTTTCCATATTCACTTCACTATCAAGAAGGTAGTGTGCTCATAATCATTTCTCTATAGCCTGTTCACATTCACAATGTCCTCAAAATTATGATATTACTTGCATGTCATAATACATGATTACAATAATGAAGCAATGGATTGAAATGTGGCATACACAAAAGAGAATGGGAAGGACTATCATGAAAATGGTACAGGTAACTAGATTGTTACTCGTTCCGAACTAAAGTTATGAACATTTTTCTGAGGTCATGGTGAATGTGAATGACGTTTAGTCTTCAATTACATTCCAACAGGCATAGCTGAATTAAATTGTTTTTGCCGTCATTGCAGGGTGCCATTATCATTTTCCACTTGATTGTAAAAATATAATTTACAAGAGAAATATTTCCTGTACATAAAGGAACTTTTTGATTCCAGACAAAAGAACAATTAAAGAAAAGAGCACATAAAATGTCATACGACGACTGACTGTGATAATACATTGTGTGAAAACAAGTATACTTAATTGTACAATGTGTTTCGTGCATTATTATTAATTTAAATTTATACATAAATAGAAAGCACATCCAATATACACGAACATGCATGAATGTGAGAATTAATCAAATTTGCTATATTTATGGTGTCGCAAATTGAACAACTAGTGGTTCTCCATGTTTTACCTCCATACTATGAACAGCTGCATTAGTAGCCTCTGATCTATCCTCCATCTGAATAGCATAGAAAGGTACTCTTATTATTAATAACTGTAATAAGTGTGGCCACTGGCCAGGTGTATAAATCACTTTCAGTTACAACAGCAGTTGAAATTTACACACCTTTAAAATTTAAAAGTGATAAAGCTCAGCTGTTATTACTCCCCCCCCCCCCCCCCCCCGCTATATGGAATAATAGATCATGGTTCATGTACTCACAAATTTCAGATCAGCTGATGTAGGTAGTTCTTTTGATAATGCAATCACAGGATTCTGATCCGGATTTGGTAGAGTTGAATTGTGTTTTACTCTTCTCAGTGAAGCTATTTTTCCTCTGGAGTAATAAATGTACATGATTAAATGTATATACCAAAATCAATTATTCTAGGGCAACAACTACCTGTACTAGTAGTATAACTAGTCTTACACATGCATTACACCTTCATCACCATGTGCTGTTAATTATTGTGGGTGTGTCTGGCCATGGCTCAGAGTTACTACATGTATTATTAAAAGTACATTCTTTCAGTGGATTGTAATAGCAGGAAATCTAATGGTGATCAGCTCATTAATGTCCAACATTGCCATCAAAATCTCATGAATATCATTATGTGGTTCATTTAGGGTTCCTTTGTGGTTAGGGTTCAATCAGTATCAAAGTGATCTTAGTCTTTGATGACATCACTGGATCAGCTCACATCATATGGAATTAATGTTCATAATCCTTATAATAAAGGGTTAAATGACTAACTGCTTAAGCATCATGACTATATATTAGTTGATTAGCAAAAACCCTCTTTTGTGCCCTAAATTACTTGCAGGTACACAATATGTAATTGTTGTACATGTACATAAATATTAGCATTACATGATCATCCAATATCATCACTCAAATATCTGAGAGCATTCATACATTCAATATACATATAAATATACATGTGACATGTATCAGAGTTTTTGATAGCTTTTGAAGCATGGGCCAAATTGGCTCAACAATGGTTAGTGTGTGCACCATTGGGAGTACATTGTGGGCCAAATTAACAAAGAGTTAATGCTGTTAGTGACAATATAATCATAATTAACTGCGCCATCTGGCCCAATGAGAGAACTGTGCTGTGACAAATAAGCAGCTCTTTTGGCCAAAGGTGTGCCATATGAGCTTATCAAAAACACTGACATGTATATATATGTATATACACAGGCATACAGACCGTCCAAAACACCATTCTTACTGATATTCTCTTTCTCTTCCCATTAATTCAGATCTTTCTAAACTGTGTGGTTCCACATAGGTGACATCAATTACATCACTATAGATAAGACATATTAATTTGAGTTTAGTATCTGAAAGTGGGTCAGTACTTTATATGTAAGGATGGGGTGAAAAAATGAGCACCCTACATTTTGATTGCTAGAGGTTTAATTCAACAAACAAATCCTTAATAAACTCATAGATATATTTCTGTTATTGAATTCTTTTACCACTACGAAGAAGTATAATTAATGCTATACTAATGCATTAGCACGAGACCCATGCCTACATGGCAAGCAAAAATGGAAAAGTAAATTATTAATGGTATATACGTATATCAGGACATACGACATGGATTATCATGTAAGATGAAGGTTATATGTATTTACTAATATAATTGTACATATAGCATAATTAAACCACACTATGAACATTTTTAACAGGTGTACATGTAAATATACATGTTAGAATAGTATATTTAAACAGTTTACATTACAGATTTATGTAATTGTTACATGTTGCTTACTTGGCTGTTCTTTGTAGTATCCTATTAAGTGCTGATTCTTCATCATTTTTAGACAAATGATTAGCTGAATTTGTAACAGATCTAGAAACATATGTATAAGGATAAAGGTTAGGACAACAATGAAATCAAATGTACAGACAATATTGACAGGTGTATACGTAGCACTGCACTGTGATAATGTAACACATACATGTACATTTGACCTGGCAATTACTAAATGCTAAACATAATTATATACATTTATTATAGGTAAAACATTAGTCAAAATTTTAAGAAGTACCTGCACATGTAGGTCATGGTGTTCTAAGCAAGAAAAAAATATCAATTATTCATATAAGAGTGTGAGTGGCGGCTCTCAAATTATAACAAGAGGGCATATATATAACCCATGTTCATGTACAAAGTAGATTTGCTGCTGAGCTACATTGTGTTCCCTATCTGTAACTTGCATATAAATGAGATCCACTGAACAGTTACATGTGAGAGCAGCTGGTAAGCACAAAATAAATGTGAAATGCATAGGTCAGGTCAGATCAGGTGATGATTGCCATGGCAACCAACTTTTAATTAATCCTAATCTGTAAATTTGGCCTTCTTTATATACAATTTCGACAGACTAAAACAGTTACAATTAATTTACAGTTAATTTCTGCTTTGCCTATATCATATAGCTATTGTCAGCTACATGTACATACAGTGTAATTCCATAAGTAATTAATACTCTGAGACCATAGAGGGGGTGGGATAGTATCCACTTGTAGATGTTTATTGCCGCCATTTACTGATAAAGAATATGCCCACACTATCCTAAAGTACATTGGTCAGTTTCCAAAAATATAGTATGAAATTCTGGTGCATATATACACAAAACTACTGGATGATTTAGTGAAGTAAAAACTTACGATGGTATAGGCTGTCTTGGAGTGGAACGTGTATCTCCTAATAAAGGACGTCTCTCTGACTGACCCTTTAGGGGTACATGAAAATTAATGAAATGGACTACACATACTTTCTTTAGCATAAATGTACACTTTAGTAGAATAATTATGTTAGTTAAACACACACATGTATATACATAATTAACACACAGTGTCTTGATTCTCTAACAGTTTATATTTCAACACAATTATCTTGAGCAGATTAACAAATCTTAAAATTATTTGTGTACCAGCGTCATAGGATATGAGGCACTCCCAAATAAAATCAGCTAGGCTATTAAGGATTTTGACACCCCGTGCTTTGATAGACGATTTCGCACCAACAAGGGTACAAATTATAAAATAGGTAGGTGGCTACTATACCTTTTTTAAGATTTAGCCCTATCACATAGATGGTAGACCCTACACAAAATAGAATGAGAGCTGGGGGAGGTGCCTAAATCCAAGGGAGGTATTGTAGAACGACAGAATCCCTTATTGTAGTGAGATATCCATACATGCAGGAGTGTTTATTAAACAGCGAAGTCAAATTCTCTATGACACCAGGTACTAGGAGGTTTATCTAACACACACAGACCAATGACAATATACATATAATTCTGTCTTTCCTCTCAGTTTAGTCAATGATTAGAGTGTCATTTTGTTGAAAAATGTCAACACAGTTATGAGGTACTTACATCTTCAAGATCTGTATCCTCATCACTAAAGCAACAACCCATTCTGAATTCTATATGGGAAATCAAAAATATACATTGTATAACAATTATGTATTATACAGTAATCTTACCGTTAGTGAAGAATCCTCTTTTGTGACCTATTCTTAACACGTGATTTTCACGAGATTATTTCAACTTATAGCTTATAGCTTACTATCTATCAATGGGTGTGGTTTTATATCACCATAGCAACTAATGTAGTAAATTTCCATTACTATAGTGTAAATCGGTTCTACTCACTACGTACAGTAATGACCACTGTTCTTCCTCCTCAAACTTCGGATAGTAGGTAAATATCTGTGTGTGTCTGTACTGTAGCTCTAATAATCACTATAGATGCTTATTACCATGTTGTAATAATTTATTGGAGATTTTTTATTGAGCCTTATTAACACGGCAGAATATTTATATATATAATTATATATATATATAATTATATATATATATATAATTATATTAATCAAATTTTCTTATTAATAAAAACTGAACGTTTCAACCCGAAGGTCTTCTTCTGCTGAAGAAGATAAGACATTCGGGTTGAAATGTTCAGTTTTTATGACCCGTAGGGCCATCCGCTTTCCCACGGATTCAATGTATGTATGATATGTATATGTACGTGGCCACTTAATGGGCGTGGTGTGTAAAAGAAAGCACGTTCAAGTGCTATATACCGATGTAGCTTACGTGGAAACTGGAACTAATAGCTGAGCTGTTCTACCTGAAATATAATTCTAAAGTTCTACAAGGTCCTTTAAAAGGTACTATAATAGCCTGATGTGTTTCAGGCGTGATAAAGTTAGCCAGGATACTGAATGATGGACACCACGTAGGGATACTTTTTTCTATATACAGTGAAACCTCCCTTAGCGGACACCTGCCAATAGTGGACACCTCTCTAAGGCAGACACTTTCTTGCAGTCCCAAACACACTTCCATAGACGCCCATAGATTGGAACCCTCTGAAATACGGACACATCGCTATTCCGTATACCGGACACATATCACGCCCCCATTGATATTATAACATACGAAAACCACTCTATATTGCGGACAGTATAATCAAAATTATTATTAATTTATAATTATTATTATTGTTACACTATCTTCACTGTATCTGATCTTGAAGTCTAACAATCAGTGCGTTGAGTCTATCGACATAAACCTTTGAAACACAGATAAATACTGCTCTGCAGAAGAGTTTGCCACAGGTAACAATAATGTACCTGTAGCTATGTCAAGACTGATAACCTTGAAAGTGAATTTATGTCACAGATTGGTAACAATCAAGAAGAACACTAAAACTAATGTTTTTGACAATGTAGGTAAAGATAATAATAAACCTCCGAAATAAGGACACCTTATTAATAATAGGACACTTTGAGCTGGTCCCAATGGTGTCCGCATTATAGAGGTTTCACTGTATATATATCTTGTTATTAATAAAATTTGGATCATGTGAAATACACGGACTAGCATTGCTACAGCTGTGACAAGCCATAGAAATAACACTGCTTCAAGCCAACTACAATTGAAGTAGAGACCACTACAACACCAATCACTGGCTCTAAGCTTTCAGCTGTAACTGTCACATAAATGTTTATACATTAAAGTTGTTCTTGATGTTTGTACTGTTCTCACACTAGGAGGTAAATCTTTTCTTTCGCTTCTTTTCCAAATTCCAATCACAAAATGTACATGTACTTCTGTACAACATGGGTACATTCATTTTTGCATCTTCATTAATGAAATTTCTTGGTCTTATTCAAATAATTCTTTGTGAATTGTAACATCTTTTATTGTCATGGTGCTGTAGAACTAATTTTAATGCACTAGTATTCTATTTCTTGTTGAAGACCAAGTGACAGATTATCATGTCTGTGTGTATTTCAGTACAGTTACATGTTGTATTCTCTTGTAGGACTGTGGATCATCTGATATCAGAGTATGATCATGTCATACAACAACTTAATCAACAGATCAATGAATACAAGGTCAACAATTGTTTTTGTAATTTAATTGTACTCTTTGGACATAGGCTGAAGTTACCTTTCAGGTTACAAATACATGTACTTCGTAAAGTATTTTAGATGGATTTGATCACTTTAGTGGACTTGCATAGCATGCACAGTGATTGGCAGAATTTTTTCTAGGAGGACTGTTTTATAAAATTCACTAAGGTGGTTTAAAAGGTTTCAATTTTCACTCCCTCATAGTTCATATACATTATACATCAGAGTTTGTGATACGTTTTAAAGCATCGGCCAAATTGGCTCAACAATGGCTAGTGTGTGTGCACCATTTGGAATACATCTTGAGCCAATTAACAAAGAGCTAATCCTGTTACATGTAGGTGACAATGTGATCATAATTAACTGTGCCACTGGCCCAAAGCGAGAACTGTGCAGTGCAAAAAAAAAAAGAAGCTCTTTGGGCTAATGGTGTGCCATATGAGCTTATCAAAAACACTGTTAAACATACACTCTGCATTTATAGTTAGACCATGAGCATAGTGTACATTTGTGAATTCAAGTGAATGTCTCTTTATTTAATGTTTCTGATGCATGTACATGTAATAAATTTATTTTGGATTCAAATTTCCCTCAATATGGTATTTGTGATATATGTACATGTAGTATTGGTCAGTGGCTATAGAGTACTTAAATCCAAATTCTGTATATTCAGTTACATGTACTTAATAGCAGTTGTACCCTGGAGGAGTGGGTTGACTGGTTTCAGAGGGGGAAGGGAGAACCTGAGGTCTCCTAAAGTTTAATAGTTGCTAACAAATAATATTTGTACATGTGCATGTACATCTCATACATACATGTACATTAATAAGCAATGGGTCATGCAAAGATACATGTAGTAACTTGCATTTAGTGCTGTTTATCCAAAATACTGTGTAACCTATACATGTACACTGTATTATCTGAGAAGTGGTTAATTCATTTGAGAGGTGGTTAATTCATCTGAGAAGTGGTTATTCCTGACCAGTGTAGGCAGAACACTGTACATGTAATAGTAATGGAGTGGGCAAAAGATGGTGCTGTTTTCCTTCAGTAACTAATCCTGTAACTCTGCGTTTTTTGAACTACATGAAAATCTTGTCGTCATTACTTGATACATGTACTGTATAATGTACGTATATATAAATAACAAGAACACTTTGTACATGTACATATATGTTGTCTTTTGTAGTGTGAGTCAAATGAATTATCAAGACAAGTCACATCTGTTACAGAAGAGAATAGTCGGTAAGTCATAATTATTATAAAAATCAATATTTATTATTGATCAATGGTAGTCGTTTCTTAACTTGCGGCACAGGCACCTCATTAGTAATATCCACACTATACACTATATATTTATTAATTAAGTGATGTTGATCTTAATGAATAATTAATAAATTAACCCAAAATTATTGTTTGCTTCATGTGTGATTTCTTTGGGGCCTCATACCTAGGCGTCCCTTTACCTGTCAACAGTCCTGGTCTTATACAGGTAGTACATCAAAGCAATGCTCACTCTAAATACATGTGAAATTCAAGCTTGCTTTAATTTGCCAGTAAACTACATTGCAACTTTATCTTAAATAATAAATTATGAATAAAAAACTTGTAAAAATGTTATTTACAAACGATAGAGCTAGCAGTTTACATGTACTAAATCTGTTTTTATATAAGCTTGCTCACCAGAACCAGGTAAGACTGCTGTTCCATATGGACAAAGCTTCTTTGTTCTATATGTACGTACATGTACATGTGTGTATATTGATTACATGTATAATGTCAAGGCAATAACTGTACTTTTAGACGTACATACATGTTAGTGATGTGATAGTGACGGTGACAGTGATACGTATTGATTTATTGTATATGCAAGTTGGTAAAATATGCGTCTAACCATAGAAACTCCATTGACAAGGTGTACAGATCAATCGTGTGATATCCCACGGTATCAAAAAAATAACTTTAGTCACATGACAGAGGTTATTAAATTAATAAATAACTGCAATCATGTGATTAGTGATTACGAAATTGTCTGTTCTTGGGATTGTAAGTGAAATAACATTTTACTATAATAGTTTAGAATAGATAGATATAATTCTAGACCAGCTAAAAATAATATAAGGATGTTAGTTGATTATAAGAAAAGAAGTTTAGGTAGCCTTTTTTATTTAAAAGTAATTATATATATAATGTGCAAAATGATTTTATGACTGTATTGCAGGTTTGGTGTCCTCCTCTTTTGTTGTAAAATTGACTATGCAATTGTAGAAACTTGGTGATTGTAGTTGGAAAGCATGAATTGGCAGATGTCTACAGTTATCAATTGTTGTGTTGGTCACATCTGTAAATATTGATGTGTTGTTGGATGCCTGACCTGGTGTGTAACCACTAAGAAGATGTGATATATTTTCCTGTTGGTTCAGTGATGGTTTTTTATACGAATTTAAACTTTTTATGTTACGGTGACCAGTCACTTGAATCACAGTGCTATCAGGTACATTTGCTTGACACAACCTCTCAACTGTTGTTTTTCGAACACTGTGATTTGTTTTCCTCCCCTTTAGTTCACCATTACTGCTAATATTTTTCATAAATTTGTTAATGGAATTGATTCCTAAAGGTTGGCTCTTATACCTTTTGGAACCAATAGTTGTCCAGTTATTCCAGTTGATGGCTAAATAAAATGGAGACCCTGGTTTGCACATACTTTCTGGTCGTTCTTTGATAAAATGCTCAAAAATGATTACAGGACACCTCTCGGGACATTCAGGAGTAGCCCACATTTTGGGCTTGAAAGTACGATGATCATATTCATGCTCTCCAGATCTTGTTTTTGTGTCTCGTTCACTGGTGTATTCTATGTATTTCCTTCCATCAGATATGGACTCAATTGTGAAGTCTCCAAAACAATATTTTTTGTGTTCATCCCTTCCCCACATACCCATGTGGTAACATACCAGAAACCATACAGTATGCATTAAAGATTCTGGATTCGAACAGCCCAGTGCACCAGTTTGCCACAACTTTTCAATATCCTCGTTAGATAAAGCCATTACTGCCTGGGGACGATTTCCTTTGCCTTGTTTCTTCAGCGTCTTTTGTGCTGCTCTTAAACTCTCTCTAGAACTTGTAAATTCGAGGTCCTTCACTATATTAAAAGGTAAGTTCTTTTCGTTAGCAAGGTAGCGATGAAAACTGCGATGAAATGAAGTTAAAGTGTCTGGTTCATACATTTCTCCATTCTTTCGTTTCACTTTCATAAAAAAGTGTCCTAATAGTTTATCAAGTTCTTCAGGTGGTATATGTTCGATTACTCTTTTTTCTCCAATAGAGTGGCACCAACGGTACCATATTGAAAGATCAGATGATGTTTTTCGTTTTGTGTTTACATTTTTTTGTCCATCAATAAAATCTTTAAGTTCACCGTCATCCAATTCCTAACAATGATTTTATTTTCATTATAAATATGATTATATTATATAATAATTATAGTAATAACAGTTATGTATATATATATATATAGTAAACAATACTTAAGAATTGTAGACCTTTTTATCTGATTCCACTTCCAAGCAATAGCCAATGTCAAAATTTGCAATATCTCTTTGTGGAGGAGTCCAATTATCCACTTCTGGTGGTATAATAAAAGTGAGTTCATGGGAAGTATGTGGTTCAACCATTTCCAAGTTTTCTACTGTTCTATAGATCTACTGAGGAGTGAGGACGCATTAGCTCCATGACTACATGGTTAGCGCATGCGAATACAATAAAGCCATTATCTCACGGATACCGGGAAATATCACTCGTTGGATACGTGTATTGTCACTCGTCCTTCGGACTCGTGACAATACTTCGTATCCAACTCGTGATATTTCCCGGTATCCGTGCGATAATATATATATATCAAAATATCGATATTTTCATTCAATATCAATATTGACTTAGGGGTATATCGATTCACTAGTGTGGACAGTTTTATAATTCTGCAGTAGTTTTCTAGTTTGTCTAATTTCATGCCTAAAAGTAATTATAACAAGCTAGTGTGCATAACTTTGATTGATTTCTTTTACCATTTCTTGACAAATACAACCAAACAGGACATTTATTTACATTTTATAAGCATTTCAATCAAATATCATGATACTGTATCGCATCGCGATATTTTTGGCAGTGATACCAAGGGTGTAGATAATGTGGGGGCTAGGGGGGCTTTAGCCACCCCAGATTTTCAGTGTGTTAATATGTACAAACATTTGAAAAAAAATAGTTACAAAACAACACAACATATGGTCACCTCATTATTGATCATACTGTCCAAATATATGAATTCGACTCCTATTACGCTCAAGTGGGCTTGGCCTCAAATGTTTTTTGTGGCACGCTTTGCGTGCCACATACTTTAGCCCCCCCACTTTCTAAAAGTTATCTACACCCTTGGATACACAATACTGTTATTTAGGTATATCACACATCCCTAATACAAGTGTATATATTTTTTTGTGTATATACATGTACATCGCATCTACATGTGTATGTAAAGCAATAATATGGCCCTTTTGGTGATGAAAAACATTAACATTACATGTACTTTAAACATCAGTGCCTCAATAATCGTGTTTCAATAATAATGTGTTTCTAAACCTCTAACAATGGTCCAATATTTTGTTAAAGTACAGTTTAGTTAGGTGGCCTATTCAATGTATTCATTAAATCCTGCACTTCATTCGTCTGGTTCAGATCATAAATTTTCCTAATAATAGTATAATCCTCTTCATAATTATATATCTGCTTGTACATTTTCTGTACATATTTAATGTTTTAGTTTACATAATGAATTACAATCAATGATGGAATCTCAACTCAAGAATAATGTAACTAAATCTGATAGTGTTGAAATGGACTTATTAATAAAGGTTAGATGTAGTATACATGCATACAGGTAGACTGTCAGTCACTTTTTAATTAATCATTACATCGTTTTAACTTGCATTCTGCATTCATCTTCACTTCAGAAATATGTCATTTGAAATCAACCACAATTTTTTTGTACCAATTTTAAATTGTAATCCTTTTTACAGGAAAGAGAAAGTTATATTGATCTTTGGAGGCATGCTAGTGAGGAATTAGGAAATGTTCAGAAAAGTGAAATGGTACTATACATGTAATTGTACATGTGATCACATTTTACTGGTTCATGTCAAATTGAAAATGTTAACATTGCCACATACATGTATAACGTACATTGTACCTTTGTACAACTGGTGGCTATATCAGTATTGCTTTTCCTACACATCAAACATCATTGGTTGTTTACATGTACTAATGCATGCATGTACATGTATGTGTACAAGTATAGAATACATGAAGAGCCTTCTGTGTGAAGTCATATTAAATTCTGTTACTTAAATGTATATAAATGTCTCATGCTCTCTCAGTTCAACCAGTATGGTCTCATGATAAATATCATATATATTACTTGTTACTGAACTTTAATCAATGCTATGACTGGCAGAGTTCCCACTTACATGTAAAACAGACTTTGTACTTTTAGATATATCACTAACAAGTTGTTAGTGATATACGTATCTAAGAGAAGAAAGTGGCAACTCTGCCATTCATAGCATTGATTAGTGTTCAATGTCAGTATTCAATTTAACTCATTATCTCATTCTTTAAATAGGAAAGATCAGCAGAGTTGGTTAAGTGTAAATCTGACCTTTTGTCATCAAAGGTAAACATGTTTAAACTCTGAATTGTAGTACATGTACATTAGATTATATCATAAATTTATACATGTACTGTATAATTATTGCAGAAAACTGTAAAAGCTGCTCACAATTCCATAGAACATCTGCAGTGTAAATGTGATCAACTGGAAACAGAACGTCAAAAGTGTCTTCAAGCAGCTCAAAAACTTGACAGAGAAGTTAATAACTTACAAGAGGAACTTCGGTAAAGTCCATGTACACTTATTGACTTACATACATGTACATGTATATATATATGTGATAATTCGCATGTGTCATGTGCATGCATGTAATTATACTAAATACACATGTACAGAAGTACACAATGTACATGTACATGTACATTGTATGGTAAATTCTACTGTTAGCTCAAGATGTAAATGTACATGTACAATACATAATTGTACAATGTACCATGTAGGAATTTAATTTAAAACGTCATGAAAATGTATATGTATAGTGCATACAAAGTTGTGCTATAAATTATTTTTAGGTTTAAGGTCTGGAGCTACAAGATACATGTACATGTACACATACATGCATAAGAAATGTATATGTTTAATTAACTTTACAAGTCCAAGTATAATCTATAATCTTGGGGAGGAATAAGCCAATAATTGTGACTTGTGTAAATACATGTATTAGTACACTGTATAAATGCATGTCATATAAACACATACTGTACATGTATAATTATATTATTATTATTTATTTATTTTTAGTGAAAGCCATCATCAACTAAAGACTTCCAATTTAAAGAACGATGAACTTAAATCTTCCTTAGAAGAAGCAGCGAAAAAGTTATCTAAGAAGGTATAATTAATCCTTTTAGAAAATAATCTAGAGCATTTTACATGTACATGTGGATAGTTTCAAACCTTTCCAATTTTTTCCAATTCTACGCATAATGTAAAAATAAAACCTCTATTAACATACTGAGTATGTGTACATGTACATTGTTCATAGAAATATTTCTTCCATAACTTATTGAGATAATTTCTTTCCTGATGAATCATCTTACAGACAATAGCATTACAAGCTGTTAACGAACATGACGAGTCTCTTGATCATAGACTGTATTCTCTCAGAACTGCAAATGCCGAGCTGGAAGCCAGGTATGTACACGTTTATTAGTAGTTGTAAATTTAAAAATACAAATTTCGCCTGTATTCAGGTTATCTGCAATACAACATGAAGTTTCTACTCTACGTGAGTCAAGACCTGATATGGAAGCTGAAATCTCTTGTCTTCAGGAAAAAATGTAAACACAATACATTGTACATCAAATATACATACATGTACACTGTGCACATCAGTGAGCTTATATGGTGCACCGTTGGCCCAAAAAGCTTCTTATTTGGCACTGCACAGTTCTCTCTTTGGGACAGTGGTGCAGTTAATTATGATTATATAATCACTAACAGCATTAACTCTTAGTTAATTGGCCTAAAAATGTATTCCCAATGGTGCACACACTAACCATTTTTGAGCCAATTTGGCCCATGCTTCAAAACTTATCAAACACTCTGGTTCACATATATGTATGTGTACAATATTGTACATACACATAGAAGGTACAATGTACGTGGATGGTTGCATGTACATCTAGGTGTGTTTGTTACCTGGTGAGATTTCAAATAGACATGGGTCAAATACGTTTTAATGTGTTTAAATATGCCTAAGCACAAATGTTTAACTTATTAACTGCCAGTAGATATGCTTAAAGCACTTTCTAAACACAAGCACTCAAGTTATTGACCTTTCCGAAATACATGTACATGTACATTTACAGCTTACACTTATTATTCTAAATAGCAAAATATTAGAGAAACGTGAACAAGCTGCTGTTGATCATGTTAAGGAAAGTGTTGAGCTTGTTGAGACAGCACTACTTGAAAAGGAAAAAGTGAGTAGAGGCACTATCTGTAAATATATTAATATGTTGTAGATTATGCTTACCTTTTAATTCTTGTTTCTTTACGCTACAGTGTGAATTAAGAGAACAACAGTATCTACAAGAGATAAAACATTTAAAAAAGACAGTGACTGTACTTGTGGAGGAAGCTGGAACAAAGACAAAGTCTGAAGTGAGAATGTGTACATGTACATGTGTGTGGTTACATCCATTATTCATGTACAGTAGTAGTGTACTTCATATTTGAAGTGCCTAGAAGGCTAGAACCATAGTGAACTCAACTACTGGAAATTGTCCATACTGCAGAATGAGTTATAAACTATCCTTATGATTGCTTTGTTGTGCCATCATTCGGTAATCATGATTGACTTTCTCATACAACAGCCTGTTACAGTTGTCTTATAAATACAATGTACATGTATAATGTATACATGTACATGTACCTACGTATCTCATATCGTGTATGTTGTTATGTAACTTTTCCTCTTTATATACATGTACATGTAGCTAGAGAAGGTTAGAGAAGAATACAATAGAAATATTGACAAGATGGCTGGTGAAATACAACAACTTGAACAGGTAAGAAATTAATTATGATTTTGTATTTTGTTTAGTGTCTCATCAACCTCAGTTAACTATGTAGACCTATTTGGAAGGATCCACCAATTTAATATTCACTTGTTGATAATTCATATCTACATGTATATGTGTATATATGTATACATGTATCTGTGGTACATAGTAGTTTGTAGAATATTATTACACTGAAAAAAAATTAGGAACCAATTTTTTCAGTGTAATTTATCTACACCTTAGTAAGTTATCACTCAGTGTAGTCCAGTATATGCCAGCTGAGCTTTATTGGGAGAAGTGTGTGTTTCTTTATAATTCTACTACCACATAGAATGTACGTGCATGTCGAGGCGTGGAAACATTAAGCCAAATACCGGACATTTTAGCCTACTGTATAGTCACCACTCTTGTCCTGCTCCCCATATATTTTGTGTACAGCTTAGTTTCAATTTACTAGACATTCACTAGATTTATCCGACAATGTCCTGCATGACTGGCTGTTTCCACAACGTGCGTACATGTACATGTACATTCATGAGTTGTTAATAACTAATTTAAGTACATGTACAGTGCAGTATAGCATATGTTTAGGCAATGATAATAACTTTGTAAGTAGTGATGATGAAGTCATTGTTGCCTTCCCTTGATGTTACATGTACATATATATGTAATGTAAGACTGATAATTTGTATGAGTCATTGATTAACTTATACATGTATAATAGTGAATCCACCATCATGAAATATGAATTATTGTCTGATGTATTTCACATTGCCTATTGATGTACATGTAGTCATGTACATGTACATGTACTAGGCTAGCTTTATTTTAGTTCATTGAACCTTAGTGAATTGTGACACATGTATAGACTTTACTATGTACAGTAAGTGATAGGTACATGTATGCATATTTTTAGGAGTTATTTAATATCTACATGTATACATGTAACTGTGCAAGTGAATATCAGTCTTATTTCAATTTCAAGTTTTACCACATGCTTATGTTCAATTTCTTGTTTCTCAGCCTACTATTGCCAGACTCTAACATAATTTGGTATCTACATGTAGGTACGACAAGAACTTATCTTAAAGAGTTGAAAGTTTTATTAATAAGACGACTGAAAAATATCAATTGAACAAAGTACTTTCGAAAAATTTGATAAGACTGATTTTCGCATGCACAGTCGCACATATTTCAAAGATTCCATGCCATGTTCATTGTGGTGATTCTTGAGCTCTATATACATGTACATATACATATAACACTATAAAATATTTCTTGAAGAGAATGTTTTGGCCCTACAGTCTTTAGCTGAATCACCATAATGAATAATGAGATGTATTAATTTCATTTGTATATTAAAGGAATGTGGTCAAAAACAATCGCAACTTGAAAGAGTACAAAGAAAGATGAAGGAATTAGAGAAAGAGTTACAAAAAGTAAGGCAGTATACACTTCTTAGTTAACTAAAACTGAAACCATTTTCAATTTTTAACTACACTATATAGCTTAAACCTCCATTAAGATTGAAGAAAACTAATGGAAGCACATTTTCAAAGGCTAAATCTATGTCATAGAGTACATGTACCTAATACTATTTAGTTAACTGATTATAATACTTTTTTATGTCATGAAAACTAATTCTGACTAAACTGCAAATGATGGGAAACTGCACCATATCACATTATAAATGTACATGTACTTCATGTGTAAATACATAATTATTAAACTATTCATATATGCATAACATACATGTAGGTTGCATCAAAATGCCCTCAAGAACAGAGCTGGGTTAAAGGTACCCTCAATGACCTGAGGAGTAAATTGTTTTCTGCAGAACGTTCAAGAGATGAACTAGCTACCAAAGTCAAATCATTGGATGTTGCTAATAATAGTTTAAATGCTAGGTATGAAATATTCAATGCAGTAAATTTTGAGTAGTTATACAATGTAGTACCTGTGCAGTGTACATGTACATGTACATGTAGTTTTTTTATGGGCCATAGGGCCATCCCTATAATTGCTTTCCATGGGGTTGAATCTATATATATATGTGTTTGTGTCCCTTATGCGAGTATGCATTGGATATATCATATATAGTTAAGGAAGTTGTGTCATTCCAGAGGGCTTGGTCGGATCTGGCACATAAAAGAAGGTGCACTTGAGCTACAGACCAGCACGAACACTCAGGAAGAATGTAAAACTGCAACTATTGCCAACTTATACTAATAACTGGGGTATATGTTGTATATAGCAGAGAAACAGTACATGTATAAAGACGAAATAAAATATAAATGTCAGTTTGAAATTTGAACTACAGTACAGTGAGGAATTGTACTGAAATTAAAACTGTACATCCATTCACACTGCTTCTTAGTGTAATTATAACTTATAAGTACATTAGTAGTTAACCAAAACTCCATTGCAAGTACATTTTAGTTAACCAAAACATCCATTACAAGTATATTAGTTATAACTAAAAGGCCATCTACAATATATTTTAGTTATAGTTAAAAACTAAATAGAAAAAGGTTATACTAAAATAGATTAGTACTTAATAATATGTTGTTTTAGTTAACTAAAACAACATACACATGTATTATGTTCACACAATCAGAGAGCATTGAAGTACATGTACTGTCTAAGGGATATGGGCTTGAAAAAAATGGCTACTCGTACATGTGATCACGTTTGAATCACTGGTTTATTGCTTCGATGATTACATGTACCTGTTATTACATATAGAGTGTTTTTTCCATTCCAAGACCCTCCAGATGGTCAGAAGTAGGCTGTGTAGAAACCACGCTAAAAAGCAGAGGACTGCCAAGTACCATAATCCCCCAATTGTTTTTGTACTCTTATTACATATACTTTATTCAGATTTGTTCAAGAAAACAAACAAAATATAGAACTAGTGGAACAGTTACAACTTGAAAGGAAGAGGAACCAGACAGAAGTGCAAGAACTTAGACAAGAGATAGAATCATTGACTCGTATGTTTGCACATACTGTATACATTATACAACATATTATATATATATATATTATTGTCAGTGTGGTACTCCCTTACTATCTATACTTAAGGAAAAGTGAAATTTTGAACAGGTTGTGAAAAGTTTATTTAAACCAAAAAGTCATAACCAAAACTACAAACAATAGAGCTTTGATGAAGACTATTGATTAAGGTGGTGCTTGGGTAATTAGCAGCATATTCATGAACAACTTTTTATAACTTATTTTTTTCACTACAAAACTCCACTTACAGAAGTTCATGGTTGCTTTTGTTAGTCTTACTGACCCACAGAACTGATCTTGTGTTGATAGCACTCTCCATTTTATAGCAATTCCAAGCTGTTTCTTTCGGCTAGTGATGCATTTAACTTATTTGACGATTCTATGATAGCTACAGATATAAAACTTGTTTTTCTCTTATAATGTACCTTAGTCAGTTATAAAAGAAAAATTGGACCATTGCCAAACGCTTCAGTCTTTCAACTACTGGTTTTCAAAATTTTACGAGCAATAGAGTGTGTGGATAATTAGAACAACTCATACTATGACAGTAATCAGAAATGTACATGTATAGTGATTAATGTTATGACATGCCTTCTAGTCATAGTGCATGTTGTTCAATGATTTTTGTGTTGCAGATGATGTCGACAGATAGCTCATACTGTTAAATGGCCATTCCTTCGCACTAATTAATGTGATTACATATTAAGCAGAACACATAAAGATCATCTTAAGCAATTGATACCACACCTACTGTACAAAAAACAGCTCCAACTTTAATTTTGGTTTGATTGAATCACAGTGCAAAAATATTATGTTTTGTTTTCAGCAATCATGGAATTTTAGGTATTGTGTATCAAAAATAGTAGAGAAACAAGTACATGTACTGGTTTTTGGTATTCAAATACATGTACATGTACATGTACTTGCTTCCTTAATGAATGAATATTCACTTAATGACTTATCATAAATTGTTTGAGTTCTTTATTAATTGATAGCTCATCATTTTGCTGTTTATAACAATAATCTTGTGTTTTATAGTCCATTCTGTGTTGTGCAAATCTAGAAAGCCAGCAACATGAAACCTTTCCACCACCATTTAATTTCCATAAAGATTCTATGTTTTATTTCTGTTAATGTGCAAACATTAAACAAGTAATCAAATGCCAAAACATACAGTATGCACAAATATTAAAATAACAAATAAATATTTTGATATTTGTTTCATTGCTAATCAATAAATAACAATGTTTTATTATGCAAAAGTGGCAAGGGTTGTGCACAGCATCGTGTTCATTAGAGAACTTGTATGTTTAGTACATTTCACACATTATTTATTTCAATGGAAATGCTTAGTATATATTCAGGTGGTAAGGGTTGTGCACAGCATCGTGTTCATTAGAGAACTTGTATGTTTAGTACATTTCACACATTATTTATTTCAATGGAAATGCTTAGTATATATTCAGGTGGCAAGGGTTGTGCACAGCATGGTGTTCATTAGAGAACTTGTATGTTTAGTACATTTCACACATTATTTATTTCAATGGAAATGCTTAGTATATATTCAGGTGGTAAGGGTTGTGCACAGCATGGTGTTCATTAGAGAACTTGTATGTTTAGTACATTTCACACATTATTTATTTCAATGGAAATGCTTAGTATATATTCAGGTGGTAAGGGTTGTGCACAGCATGGTGTTCATTAGAGAACTGGCACTTTAGTGTACATGTATATTTATGTTAAGGAGATTTTGTATTTTAGTGGACATGTTTAGTACTAGGATGTGTACATATACATGTACTTGTTCCTCTATTAGAACAATGTAAAGAATTACAAGAACTTGTGGCCACATTCAAACAAAGTGCCAAAGATATCGAGAAACAAAGTGAGAGAAAGGTATAGTGACATATCAAAGCAATTAATAAATAAATGATATTAACTAAGATACATGTACATGTACATGTATGTTACACAGTATCTAGTTATTTCATTGGGTATGCTTACTGCAATACTATTGCATTGATGATCAATGATTGACATGTGCATGTTCAATGTCAAGTTTGTATTTCTGGCCTGAAAAGATATCAATATGATTGCTTTATGCATGAATGAGTGAATCTATATTATACATGTATTATGCCTGTGTCACATAAATGTTTATGTTGTAGTGATGCACCAATAAGAGATTTTACCGATATTCCTATAAACCAATAATTAGTTTAGATACATGTATGTACCGATAACTGATACTGATCTGATACAGATGTATATCTACATGTACATATACCTTCTGGTTTCTGATTATTTCAATGAAAATGAGCATTTTCTCAATAATTATGAGTATCATAAAAGCAATTAACGATGCAATTTTCAAAAGAAATGACATTATTGGTACACTTATCACTCTTTTATTGAAGTTTCAAGTAGGTAACTACTTGATTTAGGTTCAGATATAAGTATATAAAACCATTTGCCTAGCTCTTTTAAAAAGGCAATTGCTTCCTGTCCAAGGGTTCTTGATAATTACAGAGATGTGTACTGTACTACTCATTATCTAATATGTTTACCATGGAAATACTGAATCACATACAATGTACATTTTCAATTAGACATTCAAATCACACACTATTCAAATCACACACTATTGGCCCAAAGAGCTTCTTATTGGGCACCACTCAGTTCAGTCTTTGGGCCAAATAGTACAGTTAACCATGATTATACTATCGCTAACAGCATTAACTGTTTGCTAATTGGCTTAAGGTGTCTTCCCAATGCACACACACTAACCATTGTTGAGCTAATTTGGCCCATGCTTCAAAACCTCTGCTTTGTAGGTTATTATACCACAGAAATCACTTGACATGCTACTAACCTCTCTTGCTTTTGTAATGGTAAACAAATGAATTGTATTAAATCCTAAACAAGGTAAGTTTATGTAATAATAACCTGAAAAGTTACGAAGTTGTATCTATGCCCAGTACTAAAGTTTCTCACTTCGACATAACAGTAGCTCAAGATAATCTGGTCTGGGCTTTACCTTGTAAAAGCTCCTTATCATGATTGTTTCATGTTGATAATTGTTTTTGATAATCCAGCTAACATTAGATAAATACATTATCACACAGATACCAAGAAATATCACTCATTTGATATGTGAATTGTCACTAGTCCTTCAGACTCATGACAATACTTTGTATCTACCTCATGATACATGTATTTACTGATATAATTATAATATAATTTATTTTCAGATATCAATTCTTTGTGAACAAAATCAGTTGAGAGAAAAGGAATTGCTATCCAAAGCAAAATGTGCTCAGGAAGCTCATAATAAGATTACTATTGAACTAAGGGAACTTGTGACTGCTCAACAAACCATGTCATCTAGGTATGGATGGAAATTGATAACATAAACAAAACTGTATGGTGTGTATGTGAGTAGATGGTTAAATGGCTGATCAATTTTGTTCATAAACCTGATACACATTGTGACATTTTGCAAACAGGTTACTTACTCTAAATCATAAATACACTAGGAATAGTGTAGTAATACAGTACAGTGTACATGTACATGTTTGCAATTAATGCTATACATGTAATTGCAGATGGAGGGAGGAAAGTAGAACTATTACTACAAAATTCGAAAAATCTGTAACAGATTTGAATCTTAAAGTCAATGAAGAGAGGAGAAAGAACAAAGAATTGAATACAAAATGTAACCGTCAGAAACACAAATGTGATAAGGTAATTTTATTACTCTTCCTTATGTACAGGTAGAATGTACCTTGAGACTGCCAGTTTATCTAATGTAGAATTTTAACAAAGCAGCGGAATGTTGTGCCAAACCAATTGTGATTAGATGAAGGGGAAGGTGTGTGGCTAAATATAGATTGAACCATAAACCCTAAACCCTAGGATTGAAGATATAGTCTCATCCCCAGACTGCTACACCCCATGGGAGAAAAATGGTCTGGAAAAGTTTCTTCAAATTCATTGTCCAAGTTTCAAACATCCTCTCCACTCAAAAATGACGTTTATTGTTAAACAACATCTTTTTTGAGTGGAAAGGACGTTTGATGCTTGGACCAAGAATTTGAAGCAACTGTTCCAGACTGTCTTTTTCCTGTTGAGCATGGCAGTCTGGGGACAAGAGACTACATTGTTATGGTTTTGTGAAACTCAAGCCACACCCTCATCTGGAATATCTAGCATAATCAATGTCTAGAACACTGTCATGATAACATTCTCTTGCATATATTCTGCTGTTACACCATTGCCATAATACTACTCTATACTGCCAATGTTTGTTTACACTGAGAAGACACGTCCCCTTGGTTGTATATGACCACTAAAAAGTATGCTTTATTTGTTATGGCCTGTAGGGCCATCCCTATCCCGTGGGTTCAAACTACATGTATAATATTATATATACATACTTGTGTCACTTGTATGAGTATGCGTTGTATGCGCAGTTAAGGAAGTTATGTCATTCCAGGGGGCTCCGTCAATTAATAGGCCTAAAACAACACGCTTACTTCTTCAGGCCCCAGTTTTTGAGTACACAGAAAGGTAGAGACACTAGTGCCATCAGCAGTGATTGATACATACTCATTGCAAAGCAATACATGTTTCTGAAGAAAAATTATATATTATTGTTATATGCTTTTACATTCAACAGTTAGTACAAAAACATGCTGAAATGGAATCTGAATTAGCTCAGGCTTATGACAAATTAAAAGAGGCAGAGAGCAAGGTTGAACACACATCAAATCAGTTAGCTCTTTTGTTAGTCAGAGAGAAGAAAATGATGAAAGAAAAGAGAGATGCTCAAAGACAATTGGATCATGCTAAAGTACAAATTGCTAGAAATTTAAGGTACATTGTACACTGTTACATGCAGTACATGTATACACTGCATTTATATACATGTACTGCAATTACAATGTTTATTCACCAAATGCACATACTGACAATAGCTATGTGGCTAGTTACTATACAGTATACTAGACATTAAAACTTTTGTTACAAAATATCTTAATGATGTAAGAATGTATTAAAAGAGTGCGGAAACAATTGAGAAAGGGATGTTATGATGAAACAAAATATCACTTCCATCATCCTACACAAATGCACTGCTATTGAATACCTGCATTGTAGTAGGATAATCACTATACATCAATTTGATTGTGTAGACAATGGTTTCCTCCTACAAAAGCCAGTATTACCACAGTAAAGCTTCATGCTATCAGATATGTACATGTAACCACTGGTACATACACTCTTGCGATATTACAAATTTAAAATGAAACCGAATCTATGCCATCTCGACCACAATGGCCACTTTTACGCATGTACACCTGAATGGTATCAGATGGTCCCTAATGAATAATTAGGTGTACATCAGGGGCATCAAGGCCCATCTTAAAAGCAATTGTTACTATGACAATACAAATATTCTACCTGAAATATATTTCTGAAGTTCTACAAAGTCCTTTAAAAGGTAAGGAGAGTAGATAACTGAAATAATAACTATAATAGGCTGTTGTGTTTCAGGCATGATAACATCAGCCATGATTACTGAATGTTGGACACCACAAAGCAGTCATAGGGATATGCTTTTCACTATATATCTTGTTAATGATGTTCTTCTTGTTTGATGGTGATGGTGTAGCTATAAGAGCCATTACATTGATGTTCGCTGGAATAATTCAACAAAATTCTCCAATGCAACCATATTCAGTTCTAAAATCAGAAACCCTACAACATACACAAAAGTGAAACATGAAAATACATAACTATAAATTATAGAAATAATACTAAAATCACTAATGCTATCAACAAATAACTGTCTTACCAGATATCAATGCAGTGAGCCTCGTCAATGACTAAAGCCGTGAGTTTACTGGCATATACATGTACATGTATTTGAAATGATCGAAAGCACATCTCGCCAAAGATGAACAATGATAAAAGACTCTGGACTAGCATACACAATTTGGTACTCTACAGTATGTTTAGTGCTCGTTGCCTTACAAACTAGTCTTTCTGTTCCTCTCCTATAAGCACACAGCTTTTCACTGTAAATTCTGACTTGGTCCTTCATAAGTGACACTAAAGGACTGATAATGACTACAGTGGACCTTTGTGTACAACTATCCAAATAATCATATTTTATATAATCAAAAATAAGTGGAAGAGTAGCTAAACAAAAGATTTTCCACCTCCAGTTGGTAGTATTACTAAGACATCTTTGTTGCAAAGAAACTCACTGATACACTTTTCTTGCTCATCACTGGGTTTGTCGAATCAAACAGTCTGGAATACATTGAGAACAGCAATTCCTAGATCATCTGATTGAACTACATGTATGAAGTCTGAGGATGTTCACACAATCACTGCTGGCAGCCATTTTCCTCCTTAACATAATTATGTAAATGTCATACCATTCTCGGATTTGATTGGTGAGCCTGAATTCTAGGCTCAGTGCCAAGATAAGAAATCTTGATCAAACAACCAGATGCTCTTGCACTTGTTAAAGGTGTGGGCGGCTGGGGATGATACTACAACCTAAGTTGATGGGTGCCATTTTTGCCTTTTTTATATCCTTGTTATTTGTACACAGTGAATTTTATATTGTTTAAAAAGAATTACTGTAACATGTATTTCTTGGTGTAATGAAGATTGTAAAATCTATGGAAAGATGTTGTGAGAACATTTTCACTGCTTTCACTTAAGTTGTCAGTATGTTTAAAGTCATTAAAATAAAGCCTGAGTTGTTCCTACACAGAGATTAGCTACTACTGTTTAGTCTCTGATACTATAGCCAAATGATGAATAGCTCATGCACTATGTACAATTTTCCTGTTTGAAATGATGATCAGCCCATATTATGTAGATTGGTTTCATATCATTCTCTGTAGTTTAATGGATTCTGGATCACAGGCTGGCACTAGTGGTATTCAGTTTTCAAAATCATTTAGAGAGCCCTATAACACTAGTTCAGTGTTCATACCCAAACATGTTTCCTTTGGTGGATCAACTCTTAAAACTAAGGAGCTTCATTCAACACCACGTGTCTCATCACAAAGACATAAATTCACCAGGTAATATGGTCTTTGCATGTTAATGGATTTATATATTATAGTGACTTGTATTATAATTGTATAATTCATTTACCTGTTTCTGTACCATGATTGTCAAACCCTGTTATTTACACCTTCCTTTTGTACTGTCACCAGTCATCTATACATCTATAAATAAGCTGTTTGGTTTATGTTTTGTATATGCTGAAGAAGACCTTTGGGAGGAAATGTTCAGTTTTTACTAATTAATAAAGAAAATTTTACTGTGTTAATAAGACTCAATAAAAAAAAATCCACTGATTTATTACATTGTAATAAGCATCAATAACATTACCTATTTCTGTTTCCTCTCTCTATGCATACAGTTCAGATTTACCTGTCAATTTGACTGGAGAGGATCTGTATAGTTCTATCAGTTCAACTAGTACAGTACTAGCATCACAATAGTAGTAGAGTAAATATTCTTTTTGTACCTGTGGTTATAAAAAAAATTAATTGGATAATAATTTTAAAGGTCGTTTAGTTCAAGATGCATTTTATATAGCTACATGCATAATGCTGTTAGGCTACTTTTCTCTTCTTTTTGATTCTCTATAATAATTATTGAATTTTAATTATAGATTTTTAATTGTACTGTAATTATTGTTACTAAATATGACAAAATGTTGCATTCTACATTATACATGTAGTATATACCCATTATTCAATATTTCTAATGGCATTACAATCAATTTAAATATAATTATATATTTTTAGAATAATTTGTACTGCAGAATGTGTGCGTGAAGATTACATTGTTACTGGCCAGAAACAATCAAATGTATAATCTATCATGCGTAGTGAATATGAAGAGACCATCAGACTAGTCTTTCATGACGTGTTGAATAAAACAAATTGATTTTCTATTTAGACAAAGACACATCTACATTCAACATAGTTACTAATTATTACTTTTCATAACAAATAAAAAATCAATTTTTGTGAGTGATATGTGTGTGCTCACAAAACTTGGTATACTACCAATCACAGTTCCATCTGTCACAGACATACAAGTATCCAAATATGAATCTTGCGTCTACATTAATTAGTAGTAATTTAGTATTATTTTCATGGAATTATTCTATAATCATAGCCATTCCTGAAGGCTCCTTCATAAACATGTCACGTGCTTCTACTTCTTACAAGTGGAGAATTTACTTCTTGTTTTGGAGAATCTGTCTGTGAACATGGACAGTTTAATGAACCAAGAGAAATTTATGATTATAATATACAAAATCATTCACTATTTTACATCATACCATAATTATAGGGATGATGAATTTGAAAACTTCACTGCCAACTGTATTAAGACAGTGACATCAGGATTTACAACTTGTATAATTCTATTCATAAATGATTGTCTTCAGCAGGTTTGTTTCCTCTTTCTCCAATACATGCTACGCATTTGTGAAATTTTGAAGGAGTACGAAGAATCTGTGTACTAAGACTCCATGGAGTTACATTTTTACAGACCCATAGTATTTGGAGTACATACACATAATGGGAAATCAGAACTCTTCACAATTGAACAGAAAGATCAGAGATTCCTCTCTGAATTGATCCCAGACTCTAGCTCTTGTAAACTGCAGGTTTAGCCACAAATCTTGGTGCTAAATTTCTAGAATTTAATTATCTTGTTCACAAGTTCTACAAAGCAAAACCAAATTATAATACAAACTCATGATCACTTGTTTATAATACTCACACATCACATGTCTAAAGAACAAATCACGAGCTGCTTGTACCATGAGCTTGTTCCTAGATGATATTTGTTTGAGATTGTTCCACTGTTAACGTTCTAAGAGGATAGACATTTTAGAGAGCTCAAATCTGTCATACAAGTAGAAATACTCACCTCCACATCCTTAATATTCAACTGAGGGTGTATTTTGTAGTATTGGAAACAGGTCGATCACTAGATACTTTCTTCAGTAAACTGTATACTTAACCAAAATTATGTACAGACGAGGAAAGCTTTTGGAAATCCATGGACTCGCATTTGGTAGTCCTGTGGAAATCCAAGTAGACCTGCAAGCTTCTTTGAAGTGGTGAGCCTTTCTAGGCATTGATGACAAAACTATCAAGTATCTTGTAATGATCAAACACATATTGAATATATAATTCATACTTGAGGATTTGCAATAATTAATAATACAATGATGCTGATAATGAAATTTAAAAAAACATAATAATTTTATGTAATCATTAGCACTGCAGTTGTTGTGTAATTTAATTATTACCAGCAATTAGTTTGAAAGTTAATTTCCATTACATGTATACACATTAATTTTCGTTGTACTTTACACCCAATCCCTTGGTTCTTTTAGCACTTTCATCAAATCATTTTCTGCAGTTTCTGCTTTAGGAGTATGCATATATTCCCATCTAGCTGTCAATGGAAGTGACATTAGGATACTCTCAAATCGTGCTCCTGGTGTTAAGAGTCCAAAACGAGTACCACGATCATAAATAAGGTTGAACTCTACATATCTTCCACGTCGAAGTTGTTGCCACTTTTTGTTTGCATCAGTATAAGGATCATTCCAATGTTGTTTTACTAATGGAATGTAAGATGGGATTACTGCATTAGCACAAGTTGACACGAAATCAAAACACTTTTCCTTCGATGGCTCTTCAAAATCATCAAAGAAGATTCCTCCAACTCCTCTACGCTCTCCACGGTGTGTTATGTGAAAATAATCATCACACCATTTCTTAAATTTAGGATACAATGTGATATTGCTAGAGTCACATGCTTCTTTTAATGTTTTGTGGAAATGAACTACATCACTTTCATTCAGATAGTATGGAGTAAGATCAGTACCTCCTCCAAACCACCATATCGAATCACCAGAACCATTATCAACTTCAAAATACCGATAGTTAAAATGCAGTGTGGGTACAAAAGGGTTGACTGGATGTATGACACAGCTAATACCCAAAGCATAAAATGGCAGTGATTTCTCACTTGGTAGATCCTTGCCACGGGAACGCATTTGTGAAACTGCAGAAGGTGGAAGATTACCATGCACCACAGAAACATTAACTCCTGCTTTTTCAAATGTCTTGCCATCTTGTACGACACAACTGACTCCTCCACCTCCTTCGACTCTCTCCCAGCGATCCACGCGAAATTCTACATCTGGTTCAAATGCTGCTAACTCTCTACATAATTTGTATTGTATAGTCATACATAACTTCTCCATTTTGAATTTCATTTCCAATCCCTGTCCTTCCAGTGCTTTGTACCCTGAAATTGGTTCAGCCATGTAATTTTCACATGGGAGCTCATCTTTTTTGCTTTTAAAAAGTGTAAAACCTCTCGTGAATAAGATAGCTGTTACAAAAGAACCACCGACATTAACCGTCCGTTTCTTGTCATCCTCACTACTTCTCCACCACTTCCAATCCCATCTTTTCTCATATTGCCTGTTGAAAGTTTCATTGCGATTAATAAACAATACACTATATTGAGATCTTCTCAAGTGACTGAAGGTTTTCCAAACGCTCAGTCCTGTTCTGTGCAATAAAGACCTTGTAGCACTCATTGCAACCCAATGATGACCCACCACTATGAAGGTGTGGCCAGCAGCTAGCACGTCCTTCCAGGATGTATTACAGATGGAACATTCTGATGAGGGTACAGTAAAGTTGAAACTAAAGCCACGTCGTGGAAGTGGAGTTTGGTCACGTTTGAAAGGTGAACAAGAACTTTACTGGAGTTGTCCAAGATGTCAATGGCAAAATGATGAAAAAGCAGTCAGATGTCAAGCTTGTGGCTTCAAGGCCATTAATGTTTCTAATTCTGCTTCCCATGATTCTAATAACGAGAGAAAAAGTAGTGAATCATTTGGCAGATTTAGATTTTTTAAGCGGGTGCTACTGACACAGGAAGAAAGCAAAAATGACTCTAGTGTGAGTAACTCAACAGTGTCCCATAATGAGGGATGGGCATGTCCACAGTGTACCTTTCTCAATCATTCTGATCTTTTCTACTGTGAGCAATGTGGAAATCCTCCTGATGATGAAGGACTCTTTTACCAAAAGGGTAGTCCAAAGCTTGAAACAAGGAAACCCATTATCGAAACAGAAAGTTCTGTAATCACACCAAAAACACCACCTAAGTCGAAGTATAAACCAGAAAGGCCAAGTTACCAACCAGTCAGACCAGTTCCCACACCAAATATATCCCACACAGAATATACCACAAAATCAGACCTGGAAATGGAGAGGACACTGTGCATACCTAATCCAAAGCCAAATAGATCTGCTTCACCAACACCCAAGTTCCAACGTCAGCAGTCTCAGTCTATGACTGTGGAAGAGATAAGACAGTTTGATGAGAGTGAGGCTATGGCTATCTGGTATAACATTGTATTGGAATATCAGAAAGTAAGTTTAGTTTTTGCATGACCACAAAGAGTTTTAAATTACTAAATACGGATCTTATTGTTAATCTCTTTCATACAAGCGACATCTCTAATTTCTTTTTCTTCCTCACTTTCGTTACCATTTTTTCATCTCTGTATCCTCCCTCTATTTCTTTGCACGTGTTTAACAGATGAAGGAGTCATTCATTGATCCTGAGTTCCCAACTTCTAACAAGTCACTTTATCTCGTTCCTGAACGACCACTGGAACGTTGGAGGATATATGGCTGGCTCCGACCATATAACATCAGAGACTACACGTTTGGGAAGTGGTGTGTATTTCGTGATCCAAATATTTCTGATATTGCTCAAGGTATTCTAGGGAACTGCTGGTATGTAAACATGTTATAAAAAGTACTGTTATGTAATTAAGATAGTTTTTATTGAATATACTATACAGTTGTGTATTAAATCACCACATTCAGTGCTGTAATTTGAGTACTCTTGTGCCTAGTATCCTTGCTATTTAATGAGGTAACTAACGAGCAACAGAGCATCTGGCAATTATATTATTTTTGGCATTACGGAAGTGAAAAGTATGATGTTCATCCTCACATTTGGATTCACAATTGATAATAATCATGAAGAGACTGGATGTATAATTATGTACATTAGTTTCTTAGGTATTGCTGGTGGTGTAAAGTTGAAGTAGTACTACATGTAATACTTACTTAGAAAGTCTCCTTGATGTATTAATCAGAAAGTAGACATACATGTACTTATAATGGCACCTATGATATGTAATTGGTATTGGTCATTATTGGCAATTATTTCTAGTATCAGTATCAGTTATTTCTGAAAGGTGAACTGATAATGTAATAAGTGTATTAATAATGTAGCAACTAACAACATTCACACTTTGATCAAGCTACCAGCAGACTTGAACTTATACAAAGATCAAAATCAAACACGAGCTTTTTTGAAACCTTTAGGTTATAAAGTTTTGACAATTTTAACAACTCACGAGTGCTGTTTCACAACTTTCAGAAGATTTCTGGTAGCAAAAGAGTACATAGAAACACAACTCATCTCGTTTGAAGTCTATCACTGTCTAATCACAGCTTGACATCAAGTACAATTGAAGTAGTGGCTGTTACAACGTTGAACTGGTTCTAAGCTTTCTGCCATAACAATCACTTTCTAGCTACAACCATTTCATTTCATGCACGTGACTGAAGCCACAAAACACTAGATTTTAACACTGTGCTCTTTATACTAGGAATTATGTACTCTTGGTAGGACTGGAGTGTAAGTTACAACACACACATATAATATATATATATACATGTATATATATATATATATATATACGTATATATATTATATGTAATGTAATCTCAGTATAACAATTATAATAATTATTATTATAGTCAAGTATTATTTTCTTGTCAGTAATCATTCTTGTTTCCCAATCACACTTATGGTGAGGGTTCTCATCTGCTCAAAGTAAAAAAAAATTTTCTTTCCTCCTCAGCAAATGTAGTAACCTTGACTTCACGGTTGAGTATATAAAAAAATTTTTATTTGACAAATCTTAACTACATGTAGCTTATATAACAAAAAATGTGGAGACAATAAACCTGAATGGAACAACGTAATAATACCTATACCACAGTGCGTGGGCGATCGCCATGGTAACCTTTGATGTACCACAGGAGATATATGCCCATAACATGCCTGTAGACAGTGTCTAGCCACTAAATCATCAAATTGTATTTTCACAGTTTTTACAATAAACACTAATTGGGATAGTACTGTGGTTTCTACTTGACAACAGTGATATCAAATGTGATTTAATTGCATATTTTTGTGTTACCATGGTATAAAATACATATAACTTGTGGGTGTTATATGCCGCCTCCAACCAGGGCTATGGATATCAGAGCTACACTAATAATATGTCGTTGTTCATTTCAAGGCACTTATAGATTCTTGGTGTCTGATACACATTATAACAATATAATGAATATTCTATTCTGTGTTAATTTTCAGGTTTCTTAGTGCTCTGGCAGTAGTTGCTGATTTTCCTGAACTTGTAGAAAATATCATTGTCACCAAAGAGGTACTTGATTTACAGTTTATAGTACAATACCACTAGTTGTTGCCAATAGTACATATACATGTATATTTGACATATACCACTAAGCAGTGAATATAAGAACTATATCCAGTGGCTCATTTTTTGGTCGTAGCATTACATACCTCTGGTTCAGTGAAAGAACACCAAGATGCTTCATTTTCTCTATAATGGCAACATCAACCAATTCAAACTAATTATAATGAAGTGCATGTACATGTACATATTGTTAAATTTTTTGAATTAGGTAGAGATTATTTTGTTCACAAGTTCTTTAAGTAGAATAGACAAATTATAATACAAAATTCAGTTATTCATATCATAATACATCACATATCTAAATTTGTGCTGAAATGAATACTCGCTTTCCTTAACGAAAAAATTTCGAATATTCGCTTGCTTAACTAAAACATTGAGAAAGTGCTGTACAGAATGGTCTCTAGGAATGTTTTGAAAGTACTGGAACTGTTCTTGCAGTTCTACCATACCTCCTATAAAATGGCGTCACAGATTACTTGAATATTTGATTCTTTTTGAAAATACTGAATTCTGAAGGGAAATATGAGATATGGAGACCTTATCAACTATTCATGTCTTTCTCTTAGAGAAGTCAGTATAGTGCCACTTGTTAGATACATGTATGTACATTTAGTTGTCGTTAACTTCTCTCTTCCTTAGTTGTGTCCAGAAGGTGTTTATCAAGTGAGATTATGTAAAGATGGCTTATGGAAAATCATTTTAATTGATGACTTCTTTCCTGTGGATATTGCAGGACAACTAGCGTTCTCAAAGGTAGTCTTGTGCATACATTATGATAATCACAGTGATTAAATAAATGTGATACAAAAATTAAAGTGGTCCTAATGGGCAATATACAATGTACATTGTATCTAAAAGTATTATGATTGTCGCTAGAGCACGCCAGCTTGGCGCTGCATGATGCTACTATTCTACAAATTGCATGATGACTTTGATTGAATATTCAGTCATTTTCAATAGCTAGTGCCCATTCTTCCTTAGCAACATGGCTGGATAATGAGCATTTATAAAGTAACCATTTATGACCTAAATGTTTCGAAAAGGGAAACTTTCCACAAAATGCTTTTGATCAGACAACTGCTTACTGTCAATTTTGCACATGAAGTCAGTAATAGATCTTCCTGTCATTGACTTCCTGTGCATAATTATAGAATGGCAAGGGATTGAATACACTGTATAAATATTCAATCAAAATTATTTTGCGGGAAAGTGTCCCTCTTTGAAACATTAGGTAAAATTTGGTCAAAATTGTTAATGATGAGTTTGACTTTTTTTTCATGGATAGTCATTCACATAAACACATTGTATATAATAATTATAATTATACGTGTGTATTATACAGTCACAAATTATATACTCAATCATAATATTGCTTTAATTTCGCAGGCTCGTCGGAAACAACTCTGGGTACCTCTAATAGAGAAGGCTCTTGCTAAACTATATGGTTGTTATGAATGTTTAGAAGGTGGGCAAGTAATCGAAGGACTATCAGTGCTCACTGGATATCCATGTGAAAAGTTTAAACTGAGAGGTATGTCATGAGAATTTATAAAATGTTATGTTCCCCTCCCATAACATTTGAGCTTCCATTGAAGTGAATGGATCTTTTACTAAAGAAACATCTACTTGCCCTCCACTGGCAAAGATCAGTTGAGACAATATAGAAAGTGGGATGAAGGCACTGACAGCCTGTTGCTGACTATGCATGCTTGGATTTACTTAACTAGAAACAGTTATTTGTGTGGCTTAACGTTTTTACTTCTCAACTTACTGTACAGGGTTTATATGACTTTAATAAACCTACACACCCCATTGAATATACGGGCTATGAATCTCATTATAAGATATGCATGCATACATGTATGTATATATATATATATATATATAATATATATATATATATATATATATATATATATGTATGTATAGGTTATATCACAGCACGAGTGCTACGTATATCAGATTTATAAAAACCGAGCCTGAGGGCGAGGTTTTTATAAATCTGATATAGCACGAATGGCTGTGATATAACCAATATATATCACGAAAGACAAAACCTTTGTTGATATCTGATGCTTCTCCTACCTTTTTGTCGGCACTTTGGAGAAGGTAAGCGTTGTTTTCTTGTAGTCTGTTTCGATGGCAGGTGCTATATCTGACCGCAGTGCTATATCTGCTGACCACAGTGCTACAGTATATGTCAATAAAATGTCACCATACAGTAACAGTAATTACTGAGTAATTACTGTACTGTATGGTGACTTTTTATTGACATATACTGTATATCTGACCACAGGGTGCTATATCTTATATATATCCCTGTGGTTTACTTTGATGTTTCGCCGTATTGGGATATATATATATATATATATATATTATACATGTATATAATATATATGTAATATATATAGTATGCTAATAGGTCCTATATACAAAATATAGGACCTGAGTTTTGTGCTATATCACATCCGAGGACACAAAAAGGGTCCTATATTCAGTATATAGGACCTATTAGCATACTGTATACAATATATTGTATGATGGTGACATCTCCTGCATAGTGTGCACATGGAAGGTCTATATACAATATATAGACCTCACCACATCAAAGGGATGATGTCACCATTATACTATTCAAAGGGATGATGTCACCATCATACTATATATATATATAGTATGATGGTGACATCATCCCTTTGATATGGTGAGGTCTATACATGTATATTGTAAAAGGGATGATGTCACCATCATACTATATAGTATGATGGTGACATCATCTGTGAGGTCTATATATTGTATAACAACAACTTCTAAGACAGCTGGAGATCCTCTTTAACCCTTAGAGCACTGAGCCTGTTTTTCAAAATTCTTCCCATTTCCAACACTGGCGACTCTATTGCATATAATTTGGCCACCGTTCACTTTCTCTACCCCAAACTTGGCTCCTTTTCCGACATGGAGTACTACTTCCACCAACTTGCTTACCGGGACTCAAAAGTCCCCAAGCGCATCGTAGGATCAAAATCAAATGCAGTGATCTCCCTCTTTTGACTGGAACTGGGGCTAACAAAATGACCCCACTGCATGTTGGCACCAGCTACACCCACGATTTCAGGTTTCACAGCAAGGAAAATGCCTCAGGTACCCACCAGAGGGTGTGGGCGGGGCCAAAAAATGCAAAATTCGTCAGCAGCGAGGGGGCTGCGCCCCCTTCAAACCCTAGCATTAATGGGGGGACACCCCCCTTTAAAATTCCCCCCGTACTCCTTATTTAGGGCAAAGGGCGACCAAAAAACCATCAACTTTTTTAGCCACGTTCATCAGCTTGTGCCTGACGCCAATTACAAGCATTTAGAAAGCTTGGTTTAGCTAGGAACAGACGGCGAACCACGTAGGGGTGAAATGTCACATATATGTGACATCAGTGCTTAAAGGGTTAAGGTAGAGAACCGGCGTTTGGCAAAGCTGGCTGAATGTTCATCATATTATTATGATTCTCCAAACAAATCATTTTTTTTTGCATTCATAGTACAATTCTGGTCTACAGATATCTTCGGATACTTTTTAAAAAAAGAGTTTCTTAATGACTACAAAGATTTGATCTCGAATTGGATGCCATTTTTATAAGTGTATTCATTAATCGAACCACGTGGAATTTAAATGTGCAAGCGCATTCATATACTGAGAACATGGAAGCTGTCAACGAGAAAGTGCTTGGCATATATAGTAATAAAATTTGTGAGCAAATGCATTTTTATAATATAATAATAATTAATATAGCCAATATTATATGCTATGATAAGTATTGGAATACTGGATGTTTGACACAGTGACTGAAACAGACTGATACTACTTCTTGTATGACTGCAGATAGTGATGTAAGTGAAATAGAGAATAGACATCATCTGTAAGTGAAAGAGAATGATAATCATTTCATAATAATAGATAGATGCAAAAGACTGACCTTGATTGATGAACAAACTTTAATGCATTTATGATTGAATGAGGTCATATGATATACATGTATAACTTACACCAGTATTTCTGCAATCTACAAAAAATAATCACACCATTCAGAAAAAAAATAATGGAAAACAAGAATAATAAAAAACATTTTCAATAAAAATGAAAGAAGATGTAGGGATATCAAAACCCAAAAAGCATGTGAACAAGGTTGGGAGGCTAACATAGTAACCAAAATTAAACAAAACACTACCATATAACCTTACATAAGTACAGCTCTTTGTATTTTGCTTTAAAGCGGTGTAAGTACTTATGTAGGGTTATATGGAAGTGTTACGCGCACTCGGGATTGGTGACTGTAAATCAGATACAGCCCTCATAGGGGTGTTATACATGTAACTATATACAAATGTGGTGAAACATCAAAGTAAACCACAGGTTTATAAATCAGATATAGCACCCTGTGGTCAGATACAAAACTTGCCATACAGACATCAACAAAGGTTTTGTCTTTTGGAAAATATATTAATTATAACACATCTACTCGTACTATATCATGATTTATAATCACCTCACCCTTTGTCCTCGGTGAATATAAATCTGATATAGGCATGTTATAACGTATACATGTACATGTATATGTGTGTGTGTGCATATATGTATATATATATTTGTGTCACAATCACATACATGTTATATTAGTAGCTAATTAAGCAAGTTATGTCTCATTCTTGAGCTTTGGTTAATTATTGGGTATGGAAAAGCTACAGACTACAGTACACCTAATACGGTCTATGCAGACTAACAAGAATCACACCCTTGAAGGCTCTTTGGCCTGTATAATAATTTAAATTATATTTTAATGTTTTTATTTTATTTAGGTAACAGTGAATCAGACATAGAAGAAACGGACTATGATTTTTTATGGACTAAATTGCTGAGTTGCAAAGAGGCAAAGTGAGCTTTAAAATTAATTACAAAAGTACAGTTAGGGCTGTAGGAAATACATTTTGAATCTTTTGATTTACATAAAATAAAATGTCATTCATGTTCACCTTCACTTTCAAAAAATCCACATAACTTTTGTTTGGAAGGACCGACATTCTTTTTGCCTTCAGTATTATATGTAGCTTATAATTTTCCTTTTTGTATATGTTACATTTCAATCCATTGCTTCATTTTTGAGCTACGGTATAATCATGATATTATTTTGAGGCCATTGTGAATGTGAATAGGCAGTATCCCAGGATTGTCATACCTCTCCATATCCTCTATGTCAGAGTATCACTGTACACCATAGTAACTGTGACAGTCCCAGTATCCCAGGATTGTCATACCTCTCCATATCCTCTATGTCAGAGTATCCCTGTACACCATAGTAACTGTGACAGTCCCAGTATTCCAGGATTGTCATACCTCTCCATATCCTCTATGTCAGAGTATCCCTGTACACCATAGTAACTGTGACAGTCCCAGTATTCCAGGATTGTCTACCTCTCCATATCCTCTGTCAGAGTATCCCTGTACACCATAGTAACTGTGACAGTCCCAGTATTCCAGGATTGTCATACCTCCCCATAGTAACTCTGACAGTCCCAGTATTCCAGGATTGTCATCCCATCCCATATCCTCTATGTCAGAGTATCCCTGTACACCATAGTAACGCTGACAGTCTTGGGATTATTTCAGGACTGTCGTACCTCCCCATACCCTCCATTATATTTTGATAAAGTAATATTGTCACTACATGTACATGTATTTCAGTGTTATATGTACATTATACATTGTATACATGTAGTATAGTGATAAACATGAGTTCAACAGTCAGTATACAGAATGTTACATTATGTAGGTGTTATGTGTTATTTACATGTATATACCACTGAAGAAGAAGGTATTGACAAAAATATCAACTTCATCATAACAGAATTTTTCTAAACAATTTTTCTCAATTTGCTAATATAAAATATATATTTTACTTGTTTTGAAATGCAGATTTCCAATGGCTGGATGCACTGTTAAAGAAGGAATTATGTGGAAAGAGTTTAATGAAATGGGTCTCCAACCCTATCATGGTTATTCTATACTAGATGTAAAACAGAGTGGAACAGAAAGGTAAGTATCTTAACACATCAATAATATTAAACTGAAGACAGAGTACCTGGCTTAATTCCTATCTTTTTATAGAAAGTGAATGATCATGAGAGTGAGGCTTCGTGTTTCATATGTTAGTAGTTGTTCTGTGAATTTGTGCAATCTGCAGATTGTGTTTTCATGCAAACATAATATATGCCAATGTAGAATATTATTAATAATTACTAGAAAGTGCTGACTCGGCATTTGCTTGCGAGTAGTCAGAGGAGCAGTGTAGAACATGTGAGGAGTTTTGAATTAAGCTTGTTGTGAAACTGAAGATGACAAAGAGGAATATAGAGAGTGCGAGTTTGAAGGAGTTTGAATGGTAAAGGATGAGTTGGCACACTGTACACCCAGACTTACATGTACTTCTGCAATGGAAGTTTTCAGCACATCTCTGTGTAGCTGTATCTGTCATATCTCTAAGCCAATCAGATCCTTTTTCTCATGAGTTGAATGTAAGCTTCATAATTCTTGTACTCTCCAGTCTCGATTCTCTGTGATGTTCACTTTATTCACTTCCTCCTTTCTTTGCCTGTTTTCTAAGCTTCTCTGTAGACCTTCTCTAATGAAATTGCTTGCCATGCCAAACTTACAGAAATTGAATTGAATTACCATGTTTAGGTGGCTGAGGTTTAGCGGGTTTAATTAGCGTTTCTGAAGCATGATGGACATTATATATAATATTCTATATATACATGTATATTTACATGATTATGTGACCCCAGGGACGAGGTCAAACCGATCATGATTAGTTGCCTTTACTATCACTTGGCAATTATGAAATTATTGATCAAGTACATTCTCTCGGGAAAATGGCCATATTTGTAGTGAGATCGGAGAGTAATGTGATTGTTGAAGAAACTATTTACTTGTTCAACTTGTTCAATGACTTTATCTTTCTTTCATCTCACATTTTAGTTGTCTGTAATAATATAATAATTATTTTTAAATTAACAACTTAACCAATCAGGATTGTTGGTTGTACTTGTGATTCAACAATTTACACAATAGTATTACGCAATTATTATTGTGCAATTAGTATTACGCAATTATTATTGTGCAATCTGCAGATTATGCAAATTCCTAGATTGTGCCAGAAAAAATCCTACTTTTTTCATTTCAAATTCAAAACATCGCAGGCATTCTGATAATGGGACATGAAGAGTGGTAATTTTTTATAATTAGTTAATTAATATTCATAGTAGGTGTGGTTCGTTAAATTCACACCTAGCGTAGATTGTCATGGAAAAAAAAGCGGTTATCTTATATAAAGGCCAAGAATCACTCCAGTGAATAGTTTATTTCATCATGTCACAATAATTCTCTTTGAATGACACCTTTTTTTTGTAGGAAGTATCAATTTTGATCTGTTATGAAGTGTACACATGTATAATTCATGTTCAGTTGTTTATACAGTGTAGTAACATGTTTTACTGAATACTGTTTATGCATACACATGCAGATTACTTTGTTTACGAAATCCATGGGGACAAGATACTGTGAAAACACAAGGTTTTCGGTGGGTTACTGGTGATAAAAATGGAGGCATATTTTGGATTACAGCTAACAACTTCTACAGGTTAAAGTTTGGATATTATTCATGTCACTATACACTACTGTAGATCAGTGTGTTTAATTTTCATGAAAGTGATTATCTTAATGAAATTCCAAGGTTGTATATGAGAAATTTGTTAACACCAAAAATTTCTTGATCTGTGGTTATGAAGTACTTAATAATTCTATTATTGTACATTCTAAATGAGGGGGTGGGTCTGTCAACTCATGATCAAGAAATTGTAACTGTACTATGTGAGTTGTATAAATTGCCATAACTTTATAAATAAACATGTTTCGGAGAGTTTTTTTCTATCCTTATATAATTAGAAATCTGTTGTTACCTCTTTTGGTGTGCCATTTGTTTACAGTTTTCTGGAACTTAAGACAGACAAGGAAATACTTGGAATCACAACGCTGATGAAGCACTGCTTGAAATCTAGTGCAGTTGAACTAGTGGCTGCTACAACATGAGTACCAAGCTTTCTAAGCTTTTACCTATTGCATTTTATGTTCATGACTAAAAGCCACATTGTGGGTACAATAGTTTTCCTGTGACTGCAATATTTTTCCTATGTTTTTCCTGTGCTTTACAATTGCCATTGTTAAACTAAATATAATATTATAATTTTATATAATTATATATATATAAATATATAGTCAAGTATTGTCTGCAGTTATTTTCTTTTCAGCAATCGTTCTTGTTTCCCAATCACACTTGTGGCGGGTTCTGCGCTATGAGTGCATTCATTATGAGATGAATTATTTTAAATAATGGATGCAGCATGTATGGGATGGTCTGGACCTTGCCATTGGGATACAGACAGTGCTAATTCTTTACTGTGCCCCAATGGTGAGGTCATGCAGGCCACATGCATTATACAAATGTATTCTCCCCTGTATTTTTTTACCTCTTTTGTCATCTCCCTCCTTCCCTCCCTCCTTTTCTCCTTCCCTCCCTCCCTATTTCTCTTTCTCTCTCAGATTTTTTTCAGAGGTAGACATATGTCATTATAATCCATCATGGCATTGTCTCAGAGTACAAGGCAAGATCCTTCCTCATGCACCCTCTCAACAGAAGGTTGTCAGTTTTCATGTGTTTGAACCAACTGAAGTCAGTGTCTGTCTGTTCCAGCCTTCAAACCGATACTTGTATGTAAATGTAGTAGCAACTAGTATTTATAGTTATGTTAGATTTGTGCTAAGTTATCTACATGTATGTGTTTTATGTAATTATTATAACTAAATTATGCCTACATGTATGATGTATCTCCACAATTGCATTTCATGTACTGCAGGAGTTTTAATTTTAAGCTCATAACACCCACTCCAAGTGCCATTCAACTTAATTTACCTCACTTGTTGACACTGTTTTCTGTGAAGTACTGCGTTTTCTGTGAAGTACTGACCCCAGATATTGCTTAAATCAAAATAATAAACGTGCCAAAGATTATGTCATCAATCACTGAAATGGTTATAAAATGTAGCAAGCAAGTGAAAGACATTATATAATTTATATATGTACTCTCATTGTCTCAAAATACCACTCTCTTATTATTTTAATTGTAGGGGTTCTACATCTCGTACTGCAGATTTGGCATTATTGATTCTTGCAATTCCCAATGAAAGTAGAAATTCTCAATCAAGTTCCCTCCCTCATCCTGTAGAGTGTGTGGCAGCCAGTCAGAGTCACATATTACAAACTGTTTCATGTTCAGCACTGCTAAATCCTGGAAGGTACATTATGAAAATATCAGTTTATCTATTTCTCAATCTTTGTCAATATAATAATACCTAATAACAAACCCCATAATGTAATGAATACACTCACAGTGCAGAACCCTCACCACAAGTGTGATTGCAACTATTACTGACAAGAAAACAGTTGCAGACAATATAATATAATTATATTATGTACATATACGGTACAACCTACGCTACAACCTACATAGATGTACATCCTAGTACAAGAAGCACAGAGCAAGTATAAAATACTGTGGCTTCAATCAAGTGCATGAAATGAAATAGGTGGAGCACTAGAAAGTGATCGTCATGGCAGAAAGCTTATCTAGAACCAGTGTGCAATGTTTGCAGCTACTACCTTGATTATACTCAATTTTGAGCAGTACTTTGATAGTGATAGCCTGTAAACATGATGAGTTGTGTTTCCATGTACTCTTTTGCTACCAGAAGTCTTAAAGTGGTGAAATGACAATTGTGAGTTGTAAAAATTGTTATAACTTTATAACTGAAAGGTTTTAGAAAAAGCCTGCCTTTTATTTTGTATAATTTCAAGCCTGTTGGTAGCTCAATCGAGGTGCCAATGTTGTTGGTTGTCCACATATTTTGGTAGCAGACACACACACACAGAAGGCTGTTAATCATTAATCTTATCTTTCACACATCATTTCCTTATATAACATATTATATTTATATATAAGTCAATAACTATACAACAGATATGCAGTTCTCCCTCTGAGTTTCAAAGAATGGTATCAACAGACACCTGGACAATCATTACATGATCAGTCATCTATTTCATATGTGATTGCTTTGTTTTCATCAAAAATATTGGAATGTGAAGAGAATGTACCAACCGGACCTGGCTTTCTGTCAGAAAGTATATTTTTGTGTGCTAAGAAGAATGGAAAATGTCAAGAGGTTGTCTGCATGTGCTGTTTCATCCCCATTCATAACTATAATTGTTAATCCTTCATGAATGTATCAGTAATCCATCCCTTCCTTCATGTATCAGTAATCCATCCCTTCCTTCATGTATCAGTAATCCATTCCTTCCTTCATTAATTCTTTCTAATTTTTTTCACATAGCCTGGTCTCAATGTAAAGTTGCGTACACTTCACCTTCGACCATCTTTCTTTGTGATTATTTGTGAAAATCATAGTGCCCAGTTTCATGTTAATATAATGTGTAATGCACAGAATAGTGTAAACGCATGTTCTACTAGACAAGAACTCCTCTGCCAAGACTGCATACCACCTCAACACAAGTTAGTATTAATACTTTTCAGTATGGAGATTCCTGAATTTTGTTGTTACAATTCTCTTATTATAAAGAGGTCATAGACATATAAGGCTTTAATTATACAAGGCAAAGTGTTCTCTGATTAAGAAATCATTTGGCCTTTGAAACTATTGCAATTAAATTCAAGTATCTCTGCACTTTTGCACTTTAAGGTGCACAAAAAACATTTATACATGTCCATATTATAGCTAAAGTACATCCAAGTGCCACATAGGGAAAATATTGCCCACTGTGATGATTCAGTGATCCATTTATGCACAAAGAGAGTATGGTACATGTTGTTTTAGTTTACTAAACTATAACTAAATTACAGGTCTGCAGCAATAACTGTAATTATTTTAAAATAATGATCACTTTTTGTTAGTTAACTAAAACCAAAACCTTTTAAACCCTTGTTTGAAGTTCTAATGTGTATAGTTTGGCTGAAATTTGGTAATAGACACACAAAAAGATTTGTGACAAATATTAACCCACTTATGCAGGTGAGGGTTACTAATATTTTTATACAGAAACAACTGTATCTGTTGAAGTAAACCTTTAGAAGATCTAACATTATACAGAAATGAAAATATTGAGTATTTAGTAGGCACTGCGGATGAAAGATATTGCATACACAGGTGATATAACATATCCCCAAGGGGTTATCAGATATCACTTATAAAGTATAACCAGAGATAATAAATTTTGCAATAACAAATTGAAAGAGTTAGAATAAAATAAGTGTATGGTCTCTGAAGAGCCCAACTATAGCCTCACAGTCACTTCTCAGAATGCTTACTCTAGCAGTAAGACTATGACGTACTTTGATTACCATGGCGTTACTATAGTAATTATATGTCATCATGGTTGCTATGGAGACCTCTGACACCACTTCCTTGAGAACACAGATATAGATCTAATCCCATAAGACAAATCAGTTATTGCACCTCACCTTTGTGTGTTATCGATACACACTCAATGATATTCACATATGACCTCAGACTATGCCCTCGGTCATATATGAATATCATTTTGTGTGTATACGCGATAACACACTCAGAGAAGTGTAATAACTATTACGTACATAAATTTATTATTATATACCTTGGGCTTCTAAAAGACAAAGTAACTACTTAATTAAAAAACTCTTTTGCACATGTCTTTTCAGTGGCAGGCTTGTATTTGAACACAAGACATGTGACATTATTGTGCAGTATAGAGTACATTCACTGCCTATTTCCCAGATTCATAATTGTTATCATCATGTTATAAATGATAATTATAATCTGTTTACCTCTGATCCAATGCTTATTATTTTATCAATATAGACAAATAGTGATAGTACTCTCTCAGCTGGAATTATTAAATTATGTCTACTATCAATTCAGTTTTAATGTTCAACAGACTCACTTAAACCCACAAGGTAAATGGGGTGCTTATCATACACCTCACCTTGATCAAGTGAACACTGAACTACATTCACCCAGACTATTACTGCGGAATGAGATGAATTATGAGATGAATTATAACAATGAGGAATGCATAATATCATAACAAAATGTAATGTTGGAAATTTGAAGAATCATAAATAATTCATAATATATACAACAAACTGACCTTCATTGATGAACAAATTTTAATGAATATATGATTGTATGATTACATGATATAATATAACTTACACCAGTATTTCTGCAATCTACAAAAAATATTCACCCCATTTAGAGAAAAAACAATGGAAACAAGAATAATAAAAAACATTTTCAATAAAAATGAAACAAGATGTAGGGACGTCAAAACCCAAAAAGCATGCGAACAAGGTTGGGAGGCTAACATAGGACCCAAAATTAAACAAACCACTTCCATATAACCCTACATAAGTACAGTTCTTTGTATTTTGTTTTATAATGGTGTAAGTACTTATGTAGGGTTATATGGAAGTGGTTGGTTTAATTTTGGGTCCTATGTTAGCCTCCCAACCTTGTTCGCATGCTTTTTGGGTTTTGACGTCCCTACATCTTGTTTCATTTTTATTGAAAATGTTTTTTATTATTCTTGTATAATATATTCCATTAAGATTAGCAGTGAAAATGAGTACTTGCAGAAGAGAAATCACAACAAAGATGAGTCCTTGTAGAAGAATGAGGAGCCCATGAAAATGAGCCAGTAGTCCAGGTTCAGTTGTATTGCAGGTAGATGGATGACTGGAAAAGCCCCACACGGGGGCTGGTCCTATGGTGATTTAAAGAGGTAGACTGGAATTGGAGAGGTAGACCGGAATGGTGGAACTGTCCGTGCTCCACATGGGGCTGGATCTAGTTACTCGAAGAGACCTTTGGCATCCCCAACCTGGGCATTAGTATACTCCTTGTCCCACACAACCAGGATTGGACCACGCCACCCAAGAAATAAAAGAATAAAAAAAGAGTGGCATGGCCAACCCTGGTTGTTAGTAGTAATTAGAACATGAGCATCCAAATTCCAACAAGAGAACACCAAAAGCACCTTATCTGAATTAACAGCTTGAGCTATAGCACTGTATCCCAATAGAGGTAAGATATTCACACCAGTCATATATATAGCAGAAAATCTTTTGGTTTGATAAAGGCAGGATTATGTCATAGGAGATCTAGAGTACATGTCTGTCGGTAACATTAATTATGTACAAGTGTGTGTGTGGATATATAATCTACTACAATGCAGTATTTATAAACATATTGATCAATGTACATATAAATATGTTGTAGTATTTATAATACGTCAACCATATATGTCGACTTATAATAATTCAGCACATAACTATATATTTTGACCCCAATGGCACTCCATAATTTTGATGTCACTATTTTTGATGGTTTATACTAAATTTAGTCAATTTTACTCCTTAGTCCAATTGAAGTGTAGAGGATGAATAAAGCGATTAGTGTTGCTGGAAAACATAATTAATTACTCCAACTATGTTCTATTTTACATGCATGATATTTTCTGTGTTTGTTGATATTATTTTATTAACTCTACATCTCTTGGTAGAGATTCTATTGTGGTCTTCCTTGAGTTAATTAGATTTTAATAATAATTAGATTACACACACAAATGTATAATATACATCAATGAAATAAGAAATATTGTAAGTTGAAACAGTAATCATAATTGTTTAGATACAATAACTGGGAAAAAATTAGTAAATACATGTAAAATAAAACTATAATAATAATAATTATTATTACTTCAATACTGAAGAGAACAACAAAACTAGTCAGCATCATCAAGTAGTGTTCCCTCTTGAAGATTAACTCGAGCATAGTCATCAGTATCAATTGACTTACAGAAATTGATAGCATATCTTAATTTCTCTTCTAACACAGGCTTACAAGAGTAACGAGGAAGTTTGAGTAGGAAGAAACAAGTATATGACTCAGGCAAATAGTAATCAGGTGGATAATACTTGTCCAGTATCTGTGGAATAAAACAATAAGCTGTAGTAGTCTATTCAGTTTATAGTGGACACAAGATGTGAAGAAATTACACAAAGAATATAATTTTGATCTATTAGAATGTAATATGAACATCTGCACTCATGTGACCAAGTAGGTTCAGCAGTGGTATAGTGTTGTCTAGCATAGTGGAACTCCTCTATTCCAGACACCCTTGGGACAAATATAAGCAGGGGCGTCCTCATTTTAGGGGTCAATTTATATTATAAAGCACAGTTTGGGTCATTTGTAAGTGTCCTTAATACAGGGGCGTCCTCAATACAGGAGTTTCACTGTATATTACTGTTAGCTCCTACTTTAGACTACTGAAAGTGTCCAGATTTGAGAAGCAGTGAATACAGACACACACATCATGCACCATTTACAATCACCTTCCACAAAGACTATTAAATATGTAAAATACTATTAAAATACAAACATCTATTTTTTGATATAAACAATTCTGATGAAGTATTATTCACTCATTTTGTAATTTGGTATCTGAAGTTGTATGATTCCTTGAATACTGAATTTTAATTGGTTCTTTTACAAAATGTCTGAATAATTAATGTTTAAGCAAATTATCAAACAGTCAAACATAGTTACAAATATTAATAACTAACCTGAAGAACAAAATCTCTTCCTCTAAAATCAGCAATAGTACGAGGTAACCTTGTTCTACCCCACACAAATCTTAAGAAGAGTGACCTCTCATTCGTATTAAACGATTCCATAACCTCCCAAAACCATCGAACTAGAGGAGCATTAGGTTCAATGCCCTTGTATGTAGTAACAGATTTGAGAAGTTCAATGGATATATCATGGCTACCACATACCATTGTTTCTATTTCTGGTCCAGTAAACAGATTTAGAAGTGGAACTGGTACTACACGAGACATACCCTCTCTAATTGCTTGTACTTGCCGGTCAAATTCATGTAAGCGCATATGGATAGCTAGTCGTACATAATCCTGATAATTAGCCATACTGACATGAGTAATAGATGGATGTAGTGGAGTATCTTTGCAACTGGCACTGGGAGCACTAAATTCTATTCCAACAAATGCTTCAGGATTCTCTCGAATGAATATCAATCCTTGTACATAATCAGCATCAATCTCAGACAAGTCTTCAGTAGTAAGAGGCTGTCCACTGATTTGTTTCCACACTGGAGGTGCTAACTGGAGGTTAATGGGAGAACCAGAACGTATAGCAATACCGAGTAATAGTCCCAGTACACGGAACATATTTAAATGAACAGGAGATGCTGCTTCTGGATTAATAATGAAGCAGTCACGATTTACTCCTGTGTCGTCACGTCCATTGGGTGTCTGAATCAGTATAGGTAAAGAACCATTCTGTAGTTCATCACACATTTCTGCTATTGACTCGGAGTAACCACCTCCACAATCATCAACACTCTCTCCAATAAACTTCACTTTCCACACTCTATGAGGCAGGAGTAGATCATCGGCACCAAGTATACTCCATTTGGAACACAACTGTCCAAACACAGACATAAGGCCATCAGGACCTGCTAAGCCACCTTTAGAACGAGCTCTTTTTACTTGTAGTCGATTTAGTTCAATAACAGGACCATTTGGTTTTCCTTGAGTCATTGTAGCTTTTATCACTCGACGGAATGCAGATTCCTATTGTTTGGAACAGTGGAAGTAATTATAATAAACTTGATATTAAATATACTCAGTAATGATTAAAGGCTCCGAGAGCAAACTCCAAACCCTTCCCGGAGCAACATTTAATTAATTTTTTTGGCTATTAAAGTTGGCATGTTGGTTGCTATTTGCTACTACCACAGACAATACTACTTTAGGATTTGTTACTTACACCACCAAAAGACCATCATATAGCGAGGCAGTATATTTCGCAATTCTGGTAGCAAAATAATACATGGAAACACAACTCATTTTGCTTGGAGGCTATCGCTGTCGAATTACAACTTAAAAATGAAGTACAATTGAAGTATTAGCTGCAAATACATCGAGCTGGCTCTAAGCTTTCTGCATGACAGTCACCTTCTACCTCCACCTGATTAAAGTCACAAATGCGTTTTCTGCTAATGGTGAGCTTCTAATACTAGCAATTATGAAGGACCGGAGTGTAAGTTGTATGTATGTATCACACACACACACATACATATTGTGTATAATATAATCTCAGTATAGTTAAGCTATTATTTGTTCTTGTTTCCAATCCTACTTCTGGCACGGGTTCTGAACTGCAAGTATATTCATTAATGTTACACTATTCTTTTCAAAATAGAAGAACAAAACCATCACTAGGGCAAAGATAATAATTCCTTATCAGAAATTGTATTTTTACATGTACGTAATGCAGATGGGTGTGGCTATGTGGTAATTAAATATTGTACTGAAAATGCTAGTGGGAGCACTAAAACACATACAAACACAATGACTTCTGTAACCCTTTGCCTATGCGTGGAGGTTAATTATAGTTTTCAAGTGGTAACTCTCTATATCTGTATCACAGATATAGAGAGTTACCACTTGACTACAATGGAAAGACATGAACACCTATAATGTACCTTTGATGAAGACATGATGATTCCTCTTAGCTTATCATATCCTAATTCCATCTCATGAATATGATCAGACTGTAACATAAACATTGTGAGAGATTTGCAAAATAAATTTGAGAAATGATGTAAAAGAATCAGTCGATTTCTCAAGACTGGCATTGGTAGTAGTTGTAAGTGGTTAAATTCCATTGGAACTTTTGAAGGTAAAGGACATGCTAGTTTACGTTGCATTGAAGACCAAGCTATTGTGTGAGCAGATCCACAAGACACATGATCAATAAGCACTTCCTCTCCCATTGGTATTAACTGTAGGGGATAAATATTATGAATAATAAAACATTCCACAGAGCATAGTTGAAGTTCCCATTCAATTACCTATATATATATATATATACAGTTTGTAAATAAGTATTACTTACAATATGAGAACTCAATACATAAGTGCATATGTGTATAGAATGCACAATGAGTCTCACATGAAGTGTGGTGAGTATTAGAATCAATATAATTAAGTTCAGAAATTGTATAATTTCTCGCATTCTCTCATGCAAAGTACGTGGTGGGGAATGTAATTTTCTTGCTGGCATTATCTATAGCTAAGAGAACAAAGTCATTCTACTCGGGCAATTCTTCCAAATGTAGTTGTGCTACATATACATATGGTCAGGTACTTTATGTATGTTACAAACACATGGTCAAACACACATTCCTTAGATTCTACAGCAGTCACTTTATGATTATTTGCATTGCTTCCTGCTCAGCAATAACAATATTCCAAGTTTGCTTCAGCAATACCAGCACTGACAATAAACTATTCCACAAAATAGCATTCCAAAGAATCCATTACCATAGTCAAAAACAAGTGTATATAGAGAAAAAAACATCCCTATGATTGCTTTACAAATTTAAGTGAAGATATGACTGCTTTGTGGTGTGCAGAATTCAGTAATCATGGCTGACTTTATCAAGCATGAAAGACAACAGCTTATTATAGTTATTATTTGGATTATCTACTCTCCTGACCTTTCAAAGGACCTTGTAGAACTTTAGGAATATATTTCAGGCAGAATAGCTAGCTATTAGTTCCAGTTTCTACGTAAGTTCAACAGCTTTCTTTCTGCTGGTGTGTAGAGCTTGATCGCGCGTTCGTTTACGCGCCACGCCCATTAATTGACCGAGCCCCCGGGAATGACGCAACTTCCTTAACTACGTATACAACGCATAGTCGCGCAAGTGACACAAACATATATATTATAATATATACATTAAACCCCGTGGAAAGCAATTATAGGGATGGCCCTACGGGCCATAAAAATCAAGTGACAAGTATATCAAAGCTCTGATGACAAGATATATGTAAGTCAGATGTCACTTCAGCATGCAAAATTTCCAAGGTATGCTACTTACAGACTAAGTGGGGCTTTATTACCTCTTCCCAAAACCCTATAAACATTTGAGATATAGATTAATGCTAAATGTTGACTTTCTGTGAGAATTGCTACTGCACTCACTGAAGTACATGTAGTTGTGACTTCACACTTTAAGACAAATACTAGAGAAATAGTATCATTGTAAATAAATATTCACAGTACCCCGAGTCTCAAATATAACTCACTGTTGGTCTTGAAACAGCAGAAGTAGTATCATTGCCAATCTGTCCTTCATCATTGTCACCCCAGGCATACACCTTCCCACTCTCAGTGCAAACCAAACAATGAAGTGAACCACACCCTATATCAATCACTTTCTCATTTGCCAGAGATCCTAATATCCTTTTAGGTGTTCGCTGATGAGAGTCATCTCCATGTCCAAGTCTGTAATAATCACCTTTCCCCCTATAAAAAAATACATAGATATTTCTGTAATAGGAGTTAAAAAACTTTAATTCTGTTTTGTCAATGACATACATGTAGCTCTATAAAAATACAAATTACTGGTAACAGAAACTTACTATAGATATTACAAACATAAACCCTTGTCGAGTTAGTCATAATACATCACAACACTTTAGTATTATTTCATAATCTTACCATGTATAAACATCGCCTTGTTTAGTTAAAGCCATTGAGAACTGTGAGCCACATAACAACTTCACAACATTTTTTCCAGTTAGGTTATCAATCTTTTTAGGTACTTTGCTTCCTTCATTCCCTCCTCTACCAAGTTTGCCATAATCACCGTCACCCCAAGAGAAGACACACTCACTAGCTGTGGCACACAGTGTTTGAGCATCTCCACTACCACAGGCAACACACACTACTTTTTCACCTTTTAGTGCCAATACCTACATAAATTGAATACAATAAACATTGATAATCAACTTATGCACAAAAGAAATGGTCAATCATTTATATACATGTAGTTGTACATTGTAACTGTGATGTATAAATACCATTATAATAACAAGTAAAGCATTGCGAGGTCAAGCCTGACGATGTTTTATTGTGGCTGAAATAGCATATTGGACTAAAATTTATCATCCCTCACATCACTCAGATGTTTGTAATCCCAAATGCAATATATACATGTCATATTCCTTTTGAAGTTCAGATGTACATGTAGATATGTAGAGGGACCAAGTTTGTTACCTGTTTAGGCTTAATCTGTGTTTCATGATCATTGTGACCAAGTCTTCCATATCTTCCTTTACCCCATGTATACAGACTGCCATCATCAGTAATACATGCACTATGAGATGAACCACATGCAGCATCTACCACTACCTTTCCTTTTAGTGACTCTACCAACTGAGGTAAATCCATATTCCTAAAACAGAGCAGGTATTATGTATAATATATTGGTATATATAATTATTGTGATAGAACAACACAGTCATTAATATGCATACAAATGCATAACAAAAGGGAAGAATATCTTGTCTTTGGCAAGCAAGGAGTAATCTATTCATTCTTGTTTGCAAAAGCTCATGAAAACTATACTAAAACTACATATCTCTTTTTACTTCCTCAGATTATAAAAAATGGCTAGATTGGCTAAATGACACCAGAAGACACTCACCTATTTGCACCAAGTCCTAATTTTCCATCATCACCTTCTCCCCATGCATATAACTCTCCTTGATTACTTACAGCGAGGCAATGTTTTCCTCCAGAATGAACTGCTACCTTCTTTATAGATATCCCTCTGGATGCAAGAGACGAAATTACTGTAGGCATAGCAACATTGTCATTTCCCCCAATGCCCAGCCTGCCATATGCTCCATATCCTGACGCATATACCTACATAAAACAAACACAATAATCATGTGTAATTCTTGTGTAAAGGACAGTAATGCATGAGTGGGTGCTACAAATTTGCATAATTAATATACAGTGTATACACTACTGGATGAATAACAGATTAGTGGGAGTGAAGGGCAGCACAAAGGAACTCTTCCTGGATATATCAAATTCACTCCATTTCTATAAAAAATAGTAAAGCAATGAAAGAAACAGTTCAATCAAATTTAATATTATTCTGTGGCAGAAGATATCTTTTCAGTGTAAATACAGTTTAGACTATATAGCATATTTACCATGAATCCATGTAGAATAATGACTTTATATGTAATATAGTGTATAGTATATATCATAAGATTAATACTGTAACTCAATAATGAAGCAAAGGATTGAAATGTGACATACACAAAAGAGAATGGAAAGGATAATTATATGAAAATGGTACAGGTAAAAAGATTGTTGATCATTCCAAACTAGAGTTATGAACACTTTCAGTCAAGGTGAACATAAATGACTTTTACCTTTCCATCTTGAGTGACAGCAAACACAGTTTGTTCACCTCCAATGATCTGAATAGGATTCAATTCTGAAAAACTTTCACATAATCTTGCAGCTTTCACTTTATTACCCTCAACACCCCCAAGTTGGCCTCTGTGATTATGACCCCAACCATAAACTGAAAACTTACTTCCAAGTGGCATACTCCAATCTTTGGGGTATCTGAAATTATAATACATCATTAATAGATATTTTATTGATATTAAATGAATAAATTTATGTCACTAGAAAAACTTATAAAACCTGCTGTCATTCGAGTGTTGTAATAAAGGTAATTATCTATGTATTTGTATTTCAATGTTGCTTCTAGAGACTTAAAAAGGACCATTGCATATATTATAATAAGTTAATAACTATACTAGTTATGGCTGCGATTTGAAGACAGGAATGAAACTCTGTATCACATATTTTTAGGATACATAATTTTGCTCAGCTTGTTTCAATAATGTATTGCAAATGATAATACCTTTGCATCCAGAGAAGCAGCTGTTCATCATGCTCCTGCCTAAATGTAACATGATCCTCATGGTCTCTACTATCTACTTCAGATGGACTTCTTAACATGTCAATGCGCTCATTCACTTCCCATAAGAATCTATATATACAATATTTACAAGTCATGTACAATATATGAATTAGTGGTTGTTTTTTGTTTTTTTTTTCAAGGGGTACCATCAGAGGTTTGGGCCAAATTGGCTCAAAAATGTGTGTCAATGGGAATACATCTTGAGCCAATTAACAAAGAGTTAATGCTGTTAGTTGCCCCTAGAGAGGATTGTGCAGTGCCAAATAAGAAGCTCTTTGGCCAATGGTGTGCCATATCAGCTTAATAAGCTCATATGGCACACTATTGGCCCAAAGAGCTGGGTACCATACACTTTGCATGCTAATGCACACTCTGTTATATACATGTACACTAAAATCCATATAAGCCACTATATGTGTCAAAGTACAGTTTTAGTCTTTTTTGTCAACCATGCACACAATTCTATGTATGTTGGTGTGTCTTGTTGAGTAAGTGGTACATGTAGCTTAAAACTAACTATGTGCATACTCACTCAATGACTACAACAAACAATGAAAAAAGAAATACAAAGTGCACTCTCCACCTCATATCTTGAATCAGCTGTTATGTTGTCAAAATACATGTACATGTAGATAAGTTTAAACTTACTTAGCAGGTGCCACAGTTCTCTGTTGTAATGCTTTAGCCATTCTAGCAGCCATACAGTATTGTACAAACCATGTCCATTTAGTCATATCAGAACAACATTGCATAGTGTCTAGTTCAAGATCACAAGCCAGAGCAGCAAGGGACTGAATGAAATAATAATGTGTATTATGCATGTATTTACATAAATGCTAATGACATGATAATAAAAAATACAATTTAGCCTTCTAAATGTAGTAAAATAACAAAGTCATTGACTCATTTTTCCTACCTGGAAGAAAGTACTATGTTGTAACTGTGAACCGTTGGTGACATGAGATATTTCATAATTATATTGTTTTGATAGTGCATCTGGTAGACCTCTCACAAGACCTCCAAGTGAAGATATAGCTCCTCCAGTCTAAAGAAAAGAGAAGGACCTTTCAATAGATTGTGAGAGTATAAAATTCACAAATAGTCATGTGTCACAACTTTTTTCACCAAATATGTAATTATCAATTTCCATGTATGTTACCAATGTAAAATTTCACAGATGGAAAAAGTATGAACAATGAAGATTTAAACAATAATTACTAGTGACATAAACTGCTGTAACAAGATACTGTATATGGAGAAAAAGTATCCCTGTGATTGCTTTGTGGTGCCCAACATTCATCAATCATGACCATATTTCTCATGCCTGAATCACAACAGCATATTATAGTTATTATTTTGCCTGCTCTTATTACTTTCCAAAGGAACTTTAGGAATATAATTCAGATAGAACATCTATTATAGTACCAGTCAACTAAACACTCTGGCTTGTGATCAACTAAACACTCTGGCTTGTGCTTCATGTAAGCACATGAAATAATTAGAGGATATACATGTGTATGGTACTATACTACACTGCTATGATAGAAACCCTACCAGGCTACCCCTGCCATGCATGTACCCGTTAGTGTAGTAACAGTACCATATGTACACACTGACATACATGAATCATGAAACCAACAACATTCGGATAAAAACTTCAAATGTTCATTACTATTGTTATAATTAAAACATATAGACTTACTTCTTTAGCACATTCTGAAGGAGCAATGGCACCCGATACAAGTACAGTTCCCATTGGTGATCCAATGAGCCTTCTAAGTTGTTGTATTGCCCATGTACGTTGATTTGCATCAAGAGTACTAAGCTGTGCACATGCAGCCAGAGCAGCTCCAAGACGACTGATAGAATCTTGATTAGGTGTTGTATCAAGTTGAAAATCAAGTAGACATGTAACCAGATTAATTGAAGGATGGGATTGAAGAGCTCTGTCTGAGAGTTGTACTTCTACTGTGGGTTTTTTTGGCAGTACTGGAAATACAGTAAATCGAAAACCCCAACCATTCACTGAGCCATCACTCTCAAATGTCCATTGTAACGTATCTCCAACAATCCTCACCTCATGAGCCCAGTCAATGGAGTCACGACCAGATCTAACAGCTATCACAGCGCCTCCTCCATCTTTCATTGTCAGTACATCATGACGTCTTTCAGTTGAGCAGCGGGAATCAAATGTAACAACAAGAGCTTCAGCTCCAGGTATATGTATTGTTTTATCGAGTTTTGCATTGTCTGGGTAAGGATGAGGACTTTCTTCAACAACTGGATGAGCAGAATTGAGCATCTGAGGCTCACGAGCCACATCTTCTAACTCACTAATACATAATTCCATAACCATTGATGAAACCTATACATTTATAAGGTAAACAATACACACACACACAAGTACAATACATTATCTGGTGAAAGATTCTCAAAGCATCTAATACAACCAAAACAGCCTACACAACAAAAAGCTGCGAATATTTGGTTCACTCCCCTTCCCAGAAAAAAAAAACATTGTATGAATGGCTACAGTACAACAAATAAACCCATCATGTAGTATCTATGTCAAGTACAGTATGTATTGCTCATTCATAGATAATTATGTTCAGATGGTTTCTCTGTTACTTAATTGCAGTGCCAGAACTTCATTCAAGCACATTATCAGACTTTTATAAGCTTAATTTGATATCCCAAGAAATGTAAGAAAGTCTATGTAAATTACAACCATGAGAGTTCAATTTCTTGTGAACGTAAATTATACAACTACATGTACATGTACATAAAAGACCTTTCAGACACTAAAATTGAAATAAAAACAAAATGAGTTCTAAGTGTAACTGGACAAAATATTAATTCATTGTGGCCAGGATTAAAGTGCTTGGTTTTTGCATTGACACCTCCATACTTTAATTACTCCTTGCTACATATCAGGGATGTTGTAATTGTAATTAGTAATTGTAATGGTAGTTGAAATTCCCAAGTAATTGTAATGGTAGTTGAAATTGACATATTTTAAAGGTGAAGTAATTGGTAATTGTAATTTAAATATTGTAATTGAAATTGATTTGTTTGTTATGTGCATACAAGTCAGTTGTGCTCACTAAAAATGTTAATTTTATCACCATGTGATGCTCAATGAAGTGTTTGCTGCCAAATAACTTTGAGAACCTTGTATTTTTTAAAAGTTAATGAACACATGGTCTAGAATTCTACATTGTAAATCTTTTTTTTTCTAACTGAGTAATTGTAATTAGTAATTGATTATATTTTAAAAGTAATGATTACAATTTTTGCCACTAAAATCAATTAGTAATTGCAATTGTAATCATTACAAGAAATTTCACAAAGTAATTGAGTTGTAATGATTACATTTGCAAATGTATTTACAACATCCCTGCTACATATTATTACGTCAGAGAGCAGAGAAACCAAAAAATATATATTATAGAATAATGTAATATTTCACAACAATATAACCACAACCTGGAAATGAATATTAGATCTCTAACTAAACCTGAATACATTTTAATATACAAATTTATGATAAAACCATAAAACCACTATAACTCAATTCATAAGTTTCTATAACAAGTGAACTATGAATTGATAAGCTTGTAGAACAAGAGTGAACTATGATACTTACTTCTGGACTAGCTTCTCCCAAAGCAGTAAGTATAGCAGACAAAGTTTCTTTTCCCTTTTCACCAACTCTTCCAGATACAGCTAGTTTTAACAAGTCAACCATAACCCTTGCATCTTCTGCTGTTAGAAATTGAGTAAATTCCTCCAATTGAGACACAACTGATTTAGCTTGCACAGTTGGATCACTGATGCCATCGTCTGGTGTAAGGCTAGAAAGTGGAATACCATCCACAGATGTAGTGCTATCTGACTGTGTATCTTTCTCTTGAACTGATGTAAGTACAACACCACTCAGTGCATTAACAATGGTATCACGAGCATAAGCTATTTGTAAAGCTGTTAATACATGACCTAATGCCAATTGACATTTTGTGTGTGTATTTATTGAAACAATAATTCTTGTAAGCGAAGGACGAGTTTGTTCTAAACTGTCTTTCCCATCATCTGTAACTTTTCCTGACAGAAGTGAAGTCCCCAATGAATCTTGAGGAATTACAAAAGAAACCGGTGAAAACTCTGATGTAGATGTAGGTGTACCCTGAGCATAAGCTACGCTATGAGAAGAGCCACAAGCTATTTTAGATATTTGGTGATCTTTAAGAAATGAAACTACTTGAGGTTTTTTGATTGCAATGAAATTTCCACTACCAAGTTGTCCTTGTTCATTATCACCCCAGGAGTATACCTAGAGTATGAAATATCCATTTAAATTGTACACATTAAGTACAAAGTATCAACTTGAAATATATTATAGACATGCAAAGTACATAGTCATCATCAACAGTAAAAAATTATGGCTAAACTTGGTGAACAAAATAATTAACACAAAGCACAGAACAAAGAGCTTTATGACACAATCAATATTTCCTGTTGTAACTTTAATGAGTATTAATTGACAATGTCCACTGGACACTGTGCTTTGTCAATCTCCACTGTACAAAGTTACATGTTTTTATAATCTCTTTACATTATGTGCACTGTTCTTCAAAAATCAAGGTGATGTAGAGATGATAAATGTATAAAATGTAAAGGAACAAGATAGGGATAATGATAATTTGGCATCCCAACATCACCTTGGTTTTTTAAACACATTTTTTATTCTATTGGTAGAAAGTTAATTACTGGTAGATACTCTTTAATTTTTGGATGCACCTTGTGTTCTTTGTTCTTCTATTAGAATCTTATTCTGCCATGTTTTTATGGGTTTTTGACACTAGTAATTGTAGAAAGCTTAGAGCCAGGCTGATGTTGTAGCAGCCAGTATTTCAACTGTACTTGATTTCAAGTTGTGATTTGACAGCAATAGCCTCAAACCAGATGAATTATGTTTCCTTGTGATTGTTTGCTACCAGAAGTCTTCTGAAAATGGTGAAACGGCACTCGTGAGTTGTAAAATTGTCATAACTTTATAACCAAAAGGTTTTAGAAAAAGCCTGTCTTTCATTTTGATCCATGTATAATTTCACGCCTTTTGGTAGCTTGATCAAATTCTCAATATTGTTAGTTTATGAAGATTTGGTTTATGAACTAACTTGACTTTCAGTTTATTTTTGGAATATTTGTGTGACCCAAGACCAAGAACAAGAAAACGAGTGCTTTTGGAGTACTTATTGCTTAGACAAAGTAAGCTTTCTGTTCTATAAATACTGTTTCTGGGGGTAATTTCTGGCACCACAGAATCATTTTGAAGATGCTTTCAGTGGGTTGAAAATCTTTAAAATCAAAAAAACACCTGGGTCATCCCTACATAGAGAGTACTACCGTACTCTCTGATAGTGATTACAATTTTGTATACTTACAATTTTCTGTATATTATACATCAATTATTATACATGTAGTTACTTTGTGGTTTGCTAATTCCCATTAGTACACATGTATATACATGTATACTATATAAATTGTTTTGTTGGTAATATGAGGATATTGTCCACATAATTAGTATTATGTATTATGTAATAGTGAAAACTAGCAAAGTATATGTAAACAATCCAACAATCATTATACAGATGCCATAAAAACAGATTTCTGTCTATTTTGTCAATCTTTAATGACAGATACAAATCCAACATACCTCCCCGGAGTTGGTAAGTGCTAAACAGTGAAGAGCTCCTGCTGCAATTTGAACTACAGTCTTACCATCCAATCCATCCACAAGGGTAGGTACCAGTACAGCATTAGTACCATCATTACCCAACCGATAGTATTCACCTTTACCCCTGTGAAATACAAGTAAAAGTATAGTTAATAACTACAAACTGTCTAACTACCGATGGCAGCTGAGGAACTGGTTAACAAGAAAGGCTTTTCACCTGGCAGGGATTATTATGGTTTCTAGTTATTACTTGAGAATTAGTCAATTTTAGTAATTTTTGTGAAAAATTAGAAAGTAGTCACTACTTTAATATCATCAATATAATACATGTTAGATGCTTATATATCAATAATACTACTCCAATCTTCCCTCCCTCTTCTCTTCTTTAGCTTCCAGTGAAAGATTTTTTTTGTATCTGTCTGCTTTTAAGATTGAAAGAGCTTTAATTTGAAAATGAGCAATGAGTTATTAAAGTAAAGAATGTGATCGAGAGGGGTGTGCATATAATGGTGGACTATTCTTAAAGAATCTCATTGTCCTCTGTTAGGTATATGCATACAAGCTCTTATATATGACTCATTTCAAACTTTGTGACTTGGTTATAAAAAGTCAAAACCAGAAAGTTTTTTTTGCATGACACTTTACTCCGATATGCAAATACACACACACACGATAGAAATGCACTCGTGTCCAGTATTGACTACAGTTGTTTCAGATACTCCTGACGTTCTTTTCTGATTTGTCATAGGACTGGTGTAGGCAAAACTGGACATCACTCTAGTGATGAGTGTAATAGTAACTAATAATAGTACTTTTTTGTAATAATTAAACATTATGTTAGCAGGGGTGTGGAAATAGTGAGAACACTACCGGACATTTTGGACTATTTTCACCACTCTTGTCCTGCTTCACATGTACTATGTATACAGCTCAGATTCAATTTACCGGACATTCACTAGATCGGACAATGTCCTGTCACTCATGTATGACTGGGTATTTCCACACCCCATGGATATTAGGGTACTTCTTTCCTAATCTGTTCAGTGTACATACCATGAATAAACTTTTCCATCTTTGGTCAACAGGATGGAAAAATGCATTCCACATTCAATTTGAGATATTCCGGAAGGAAACATCATGATTTGTATGGGTACATCGCTACTTCCTTTATCTTTAATACCAAGCTTTCCATATTTATTATCACCCCAAGCCCATAGTGAATTATTATCACCAGCAGCTAAGGTATGTGAGTCTCTTGAACTGCATGCTATACATACAATACGCACTTTCTCCAGGGCCCGTACCTGCAGATATGGAACTCTGTTAAAAACAGATACAATAAAAGTCATAGAGATATAGTAACATACCAGTTTTGGTTTCACTTGACTAATTGAATCTCCATGACCAAGTCTTCCATTATCACCTTGACCCCAAGTATACAGTTCTCCATTACTAGTAATAGCAGCACTGTGGCTGCTGCCGCAAGCTATGTCTCGAATGTGTTTGCCTTGAAAACTGTCTATCATCTTTGGACGGTCATAGCTCCTGTAAATGCATTCCATACAATGTAAGACAGATAATCAAGGTTAAGTCTAAGTATGCATTTGCAGATTGTAAAAAGGCTTAGTTTATGAACATATATTAATCAATATTGGATTGTCATGAGAAGCAATAGGATACCAAATTAGTTAAATTGCTTTAACAATGAGAATTTCATTTTATGCAAATACTACTTTATATAATTATATATATCACTCACTGAGTAGAACCATGTCCTAACTGCCCATGCTCTCCATCTCCCCAGGAGAAAACTTTACCATCAGCAGTCAAAGCTAATGCATGACGACCTCCAGAATGAGTTGCTATTTTACGAACGACATAAGTGCTTAGTCCTGATATCTGACGAGGCGATTGAGCATTCATGATTCCACCTATTCCCAAACGTCCACTAGATCCTTCACCACATGCAAATACCTGAGGTATATTCATGTATAACTACAGCTGTGTTAGTTACTAAGCTACATGTATAACAAAAACTATAAGCCTGTTGCAATAACCATTACCAAGAAAAGTAAGAATGGGTAATGGAAATTAATGAATATACTTATTTACTTGGCTACAGTTTTCATATGACGAATCAATAACTATTATATATAATTATGTCAAACTAAAATTATTTATCAAGTAAGCATTTACTAAAGAATTAATTGTATAACTTTAGCAATTCTCTGTAATCACTACGCACAATGCAATATGATGGCTGTAACACAAAATGACCATGCAAACATAAATACTGAATGATCACATGACATTCATGTATGAATATTCATTTTAAATTCCAGTCTATTTGTTCATGCCAAAATATAAATTACATGTATTGAAGTTAAATATTCATTATATATAATTTTATTTATTTGACAGCATTACACAGATCAACATCTGCAATATGTACTTCATTATGGCTTCATTATATACATACCTTGCCATCATGAGATACTATGTAGAGTGATTTAGAGCCACCAACAAATTGAATAGGATGAAGTTTTGCTAAACTTCTGCTCTCTGCAGGTAATTTCACCTAATGAAGTAGAAAAGTATATCAGCGGACAATTAACAAATAATCTACATCAGCCTAATACGTTATGTGAACAAACCTTGCTGTCAGGTATACCACTACCCAGTTGATGAAAATCATTCAAACCCCAGACAAAAACTTTATTTGTCTGACCATCCACAAACTCAGGTTTTTTCCTGTGATGACGTATATGATTCCCATCATCCATAACTTCATCAACTGTCATAAATGAGAAATTAGCCACTAATTCTTCTTCAGTCATATCAACTCTTCCAAGGACATTGATCCCATGAACTTTAGCATCAATACCACCACTCTTACAAGCTTTGATTGCAATCTCAATAACAGCATAATACTATAATATAGAAAAAAAAACGATTTTAGAAAAGGAAAGACACTCTGAATCACTGAACATATTCACAACAGCCATTAATATACAGTACATCAAATCTAACCTCAGTAAGAGCAGTTATCAAAGGAAACTCTCTAGCAGTTGATGGCAATGAACACTGTTTAATTTCACTGAGTCCACCAACAGTCTGTCCTGCAAAAATAATTATACTACAAGGCATGTAACTAGCATCAAGAGGAGACACTTGGATGGACAACTGTTCTATTAAAATTTTTGGTTGAATCTCCAATCGAATCCAGTGCTATATAATAACGAAATAGCAATATTACACTCATTTGTGAGATGATATTAGATGACTGTACCTTTCCTTGTGGTCCACTTGATTGCCAGTAGGTTGAGTCATTTCCATCAGTTAGACGATGAGCTTGATTTTCATTACTTGAAACAGAGAGATGCCTTACCACTTGATCCCATTCATTCACAATTGAGCCACCTAACATTTTCTGTTAAAGACAAAACAATTAAAACTACTAACCTATTAATATACGTACGTAGCTTTTATCTTTCAAGTAATTTTCATAAGCTGCAATTATCTCATGTCGTAGAACAAGAGTTGAAAATTTGATTGGAACTTTATGTCCCTGATTGGACCAGAATCAATTAATCACAGAGGACCTAGAAGCCAAAAGGCTTTTGGATTCCCTTCCCCTATGACACCGCTACCCCCAAATGATGCACTGTCACATACTATTCAGTTACCTCCCAAACTATCTCTACGTTCTGTTTAGTCACATGATATTATCTAAAAGAAACCCTTGAAGTGTATGACTGTATCACAAACCTTCTTTTTATGCTTCATGGCTATTCTGCAAGTTTTGGGTGATCCCACATACACTGCAGGTTGACCTTGGTCATCTACTCTCTCAAAGGCATGATCATGTGCCTGACCTCGAATAAAACATTCCTGACAAAAATCAAAATCTGCACAAACTTGACAATGGAATCGTGGACCCTCAATTGGTTTCATACTGCATCCCTCACACCTAATGGCAGTGTATAAATGTACAAGATATCTTCTTACAGGTACATATAAATGAACATACATGTACATGACTACATGTATTATACACTAATATCAAAACAGGTGTATATGCAGATTACAATGCCAGACCTAAATGCACTAAAACATTATCACTATCAGATTTCATGTATGACAACTCAATTTGTAAAGTTGATACCCATTTACAAAAATTTTAAACAAGTGCAAATTAGTTACATAGGTAACTACTATCACTGACAAAGAAAACATAATTCCATTTGTATACTCAGACAGTGGGCTAAATGATGAATAAGTAATACATTACAATCCTATACATACTTCTGCCTAGGATGAATTCCAGGAACAATCTCCATTTCAGCAATTAATCCTGTCCAGTTACTCTGTTCAGGAAAGTCCACACACACATCCAGTCCATTCCTGTTAACTGAACGTACAACACCTACACTAGTATGAGTAACACAACCCCACTTGTATCTGAAATATAATTTAAATAACTATGAAAAATGTCTTTATATCGATCATGATATGATAATATGTGACATAATTTGCACAAAGATATACTTTCCTCGTCAAATATTTGCTAATCCACCATTTTGTGGAGGAAACTAATATTTAGCTCAACACAGTGAGCATATGATCAAATACGTACTTGAGTGGGGACACATCTCTTTTAGTAGTTGCATACTGCTGATCAAAAACATGTAGATACGTTTTTTTAATGTCAAGTTACCAAGCATAACATTACATTTGAAATACATAAACTAATTATATGCATGTCTAATATATAATTATATCATAATTATAATACATACAGTATTATATAAACATATATATTACAGGAGCAATTATTTCCCTCAAATTAATGGTTGTCATCTATGTGCTCTATCCAGTATTATCACACAGTAGACAGTAATTAGTGTGTTGCATGGTGATAATTACAAAAATGACATATACATGTACATGTACATATAAGTGTATTTCATTCATTGTTAAGTTTTACAGCTATTACCACAACACAATCTTAATTTGTGTACACGACGTATTGCTAACAGCACACAAAGTCATATATAACATATTGTAACTATTGCTATCATTACTATAATACACTAACAAAAGCTTACTTGGGAGATTTCACTGATCTTTTTACTCGGACTCTGTCACCAGATTTAAATGTTGGAGTATCTTGAGAATCTGGTGATCCAATGAATTCTAGAACAGAATATTTTACCCAATAAGTGCCTCCCTTTCTAGTCCAGAGTACTTGAACATTTAAGTTGTGAATATCATCTCGATCAATCTATGTAAAGTGAAACTAATATATGAGCTACAGTATACTACATTTTATTGTTTACCCACTCTTCTTACTATTTACACACACTAAAGTACAACTACAAAACCCAGTAAAATTATGTCCTCATGGCCACACAGTATGATGAGTCAATGCTAAAGGCTGACAAACAGATGGACAGACAGATACCCAAAACACACACACACACACACACAATAAGAACTTTTGTAGTCTTTGTCAAAAATTGCTATTTTAACACCCCATTGAGCAAGTGGAGGGTTTGCTGTGCCGCCCTCTGTTTGTATGTGTGCGTGTGATAATAATCAAGCAAATTTACATTTTTCACATTTTTAGTCACAAATACAATTTGCTATAAAATGCTAATTAGCCTAGAAATCTTGATTTATAACGTACATGTACATGTAGCTTCAAATTTCTATATAGTCAAGTTGTAATGTACATGTATATATATATAACACACATTCAAGTTTTCATAAGGTGAAATTTGATATTTAATTTTTATGGTTAAAACTGGTACAGTATAAACAATGTTTAGTTAATTTTGGAAGTGCAATTACAGTTCCTATGCATTTTACCTTTGTAACTCTGCCAGCATCTCCCTTCCTGATCTCTTCATATGTCTCACAACATTGCACATTCATACCAATTGCTATATTTTCTTTAACATAACGAGAATATTCCTCAACAGAATGAAATTGTTCTCGAGTTTTAAATTGCCGGTAAGATGAGACACCTGAATCATAATAAATGAAAGCAAATAATTGAGTTACAAAATTTTCCTTGGAAACTTGCTACTAAAGGGTCACCACTATGATTGGTTGGCATATAAATAACTCACACATGCACGCCAAATAAGCAGAGGGTTTATCATGTAAATATTCCTCTAGACATGTTGAAAATATAACATCTCTTTCAATTGAAAAGTGCTGCTTTAGTTAACTATAACTAAAACCCCTTTTAGTAAAGTATCCTGACTTTGAGTTAAGTAAACTACAACTAAATTACAAGTCTATTGTAATAGCTATATACATGATGTTATTAGAGATGTAGAAAGAAAGAAAGAAAGAAAGAAAGAAAGAAAGAAAGACACCTGAGGCAATGGAAAAATGAAAATGAGAGTTGCCTCAGGTGGGATTCGAACCCACGACACTTTGTACTCTGGATAGATGCTCTACCAACTGAGCTACCAAGGCATCTCAGCTGGCAGAGTCCGAATCAAACATCTCATATGCCTGTATGAACAGGCTAACTTCACACTAGGCATTACATGTACAACTAACTAAAATGAAAAATGCTTAATCAACTAAAACAAAAAACCTATTTTAGTCAATCAACATGTATAACTAAAATTTTGAGAAAACAGTCATACTATAACTATAACTATAACTAAAACTAAAAGTGGTCATTAATGTCATAGTAAAACAATACTAGTTAATAGACATAGGCTGCATAGCATACAAACAGGAGCCCATAATGACGTTGACCAGAAAGCGTAAGAGTAGGAGCAGTAAACGACTACACATATAATTGAATTGGTCGAACTATCTGTCTGACCGTCTGTTACTATTTTTATGGCCCGTAGGGCCATCCCTATAATTGCTTTCCACGGGGTTGAATCTATATATATATATATATATATATAATTATGTATGTGTCACTTGCACGACTATGCGTTGTATACGTAGTTAAGGAAGTTGCGTCATTCCCGGGGGCTCGGTCAATTAATGGGCGTGGTGCGTAAAAGAACACGCGTTTGAGCTACAGACCAGCCAGGAAGCTACAGAAAGGATGTAAAACTGCTAATAACTGTTGTATATAGCAGAGAAACAGTATAAATATTATGCAAGAATCTTTAACAAGTAAGTATGATAAGTTGTTGAGTTTCAGACACGAGGAAGTCATCATTTACAACATTGAAGGAGTACTTCAGTCAGTTCATCAAAGATCTGTGTATTTAGACTGCAATCAGGCTTACACTAGTGCCATCAGCAATGCTTAATACATAGTCATCACAAAGCAAATATAGGGATGTTTTTTTCTCTATATACACTTGTTTAACAATAATTTCAAATGCAATGTAACTTTACAATTGTCTGAACTTAATACACATGTACCTAAGTTTATATTGGTTGGTTCAACATCAGGATCAAATGTGTCTGAATCACACTCCTCTTCTTCTTCCCATTCAGATAATGATGAATTATCATCACTCTCTTTTGTCATCTCTTTAGCTCTCTCAGTGGGTTTCTCAGGAGATGATGGTGTAGTTTCCTCTGGGATGTCTAAGTTAGGATGGTCTAGTATCCAAGCAACAAGTTGCTCAGTGTTACCACTGACTCCAGTTGTCTGAAATAAGTAAAGATGACAAGTGAATAGGAACTATTAAGGGGGTGAGTGTACTTGTTTACATTTCACATACTAACGTATTATGTACATTTTATTTACTACATGTATTCATTCTATTATTTAACACAGATGCAAAAGTAATCATAATAATAATAATAGTATGAAATACATTCTTCTACTCTAATAATGGCCTAGCAAGCTTGGGTCACAGGTTTGACTTCCATCATAAAAAAACCTGTTTGGTATAATGTTTCATTCTTGAGTTCTTCTAATTGAAATTTGTCTTATTTCTTATATTTATGAAGTCTCATTCAAATATACATTACTAGATTGTTACTATTTTACATTATGATGTCAAAATGCAGTCCATTAATAACCTACATATCCATTTTACTAAGAAACAATTTCTTACTGTATAACTACCACCCACATAATGTTGATTGTCTCCAATAGGGATATTTTTATCACAAAAGCACACATACACATGTACATTGTTGGATAACAATAATTATAATGAACAGGTATCATGCCTAATAACTATTGACAACTATTAAATTTTATAAATACATGTAAATTGTCAAAAAAGCCATCCACTTAGTGTTGTGTAATTATCTTGATAACTATGAATATTAAGTAGGCGCACCTGCCACCTTAAAATAAATTGAATTTACATGTACTTAATTCACAAAATTACCATTTTCCTTAACCCCATCCTACACTGGACACTACAGTACAAAAAGTTTACATGTACTTGTACAGGTGTGTGGAATTTCCCTTGCTCAACAATGAAATTTGGGGTTAGCAACTATTTAGCAGTAATAACAGAGAGCTGCCTTCTTTATAGCAACTTCATTATTATTAAATAGATTTATACAATGCATTTACATATACCTTAATAGCAAATTCAATACATGGTCGTGGGAAGCCCATCTCCATCAGTTGTACTACTACTGGTGATGGCGGAGGAGGCTCAGGAGCAGTAGACTTTGACGTTGGCTTCTTTGTTGAATGGTTACGCCTCTTGATACCAAATCTTTTCTTTGGTTCATTTACAACATTAGGATTATAGATTTCGGCTGCCAAGTACTGGCAAACTGATATGGCAGCAGCCTAGATATGATGAACAATCAAAAAATGGTCAAATATGGTATCATTGGAAACCATCATTTTTCATAGGTTCTGCATACATGTACACTGTAGCTTGTTTTTATGGCCCGTAGGGCCATCCCTATGATTGCTTTCCCACGGGTTCGAACTATATATATATATTTTCTTGTGTCCACGAGTATGCGTTGTGTACGTAGTTAAGGAAGTTGCGTCATTCCCAGGGGCTCGGTCAATTAATGGGCATGGCGCGTAATAGAACGCGCGGTCGAACTCAGGCTTAGCAGAAAGAAAGCTGCTTGTAGCAAACTGGAACTACTAGCTAACTATTCTACCTGAAATATATTCTTAAAGTTCTACAAGATCCTTTAAAAGGTAAAGAGAGTAGATAATCAAAATAATAACTATAATAGGCTGTTGTGTTTCAGGATGATAGAGTCAGCCATGATTACTGAATGCTGGACACCCATAAAGCAATCATAGGGATACTTTTTTTCTCTATATACACTTGTTTAGATAAATTATTGATGACATAAAATTTTGGAGAAAATTAGTTCCTCTACATGAAACTGTCTTCCCATATTTTATAAAAATAAAATATCAATAAAATCACTTTCATAATTCTGTTTTGATCTACAAAGTAAACAAAATCAATTTTTATTACATATTTGTACACATGTTCAAATACATCTGTATCATGCAAAATGTTTGTGAAATTATTTCTTGTATGGGAATGTCATCAGACAACTATAATTGTGGCAAAGCTATGTACATGTACATGTATGTAGTTCTCAAATTTATAACTATATACATGTACATGTACATATTTGTGTCATATTATATGTATTAGTTTTATAATTGTGTACCTCTAATTCATCTCGACCAAACATAGCCTTTATAGGTGAAGGTCTAGTTGCAGCACTCAGAAGCTGTTGAAACAAACTATAATGTGACTCTTCTTCTTGGTGTGATGGATGAGCCATTATCTGTTGAAGATTCTCCTGTTGACTAAAAATAGTTCTGGCAGCTTTTAATAGTCCCAAACGAATTTGCTGCTGTCTCAACAAATGAACATTAATGCCTGGAAAAGAATTAATATTACATAATGAAACTGTTTCCATTTAAAAACACAACATATTAGTAGTTTTATTGCACAGCAAGCAAGAATTTTTTACTGTAAGTGCATGAAGGATAGAGCCCTTCTTTAGGTCATGATTAAGTTGCCTCTCCACAACAAGGTTTCAGAATGAAATACAAATTTACATGTAGTTACATTATCAACAATCATTCAAATCCTAAAGCTTTAGTGGTATAGAACTCTTGCCACAAGTACATGTGGTTACATGTAATTATGTGAAAAGTAAACATTAAATCCTCCTGTATATATAATTTTAACTAGCAGTAATTTTTCAACCAGTACCTTCATGTTAAATTAATAAGCTTACTATTTATTAAGTACAGATAAAAGTACTGTTTATGAAGTCATTTCATGTTTAACCATCTGATGAAATGGTATGCTTTAAAATTTAGGAAACAAGGTTTGAGTATATAATGTCATTAAAATTTGTGACAATTCCATCCTGTAATAAACTGTAGCTATTGGATGCAATGTATACACCTCTACTAAACTATTGCCTAAAACAACTTGCTTCTGCAAATCATACTTTAGTGAAAAAAAATATTAAAAGATGGGACATTTATTATACATACCGCCATAATCATTGGATTTTTGTATAGCTTTTGTGGGTGGTCCACTTAGTACATGTGGGAGTACAATGCTACTAAATCCTGCAAGAAGAGTTCCATCTCCTGATCCAGCAAGTTGAACTAAACTGCTCCATATTCCCATCACAGTGTCACTCATTGGAAGTTGATCAACACGGAAAGCATGGATAGGTAACTGCAAAATATAATTTTTCATTACAAAAGAATAAAAAAAAAACAAAAAAAAAAAAGCAGGTCCCACCGAGACTTGAACTCGGATCGTTGGATTCAAAGTCCAAAGTGCTAACCATTACACCATGGGACCACACATACAAATCGCTCACAGTTTTAACACTATTGAGAGGACAGAGTTTTGCACTTTTCCTGACATGAAAAAAAACAACAACTTTACTCCTATTTGGAATACTGGTGACAGTACCAGTACCAAGTTCCTCGTGTTGCACTAAGCCTCCTACTCTGGGACGATCATCCAGCCCTCCTATGACAGTTAGTACAGCAAGTGGGGTGCCGTATCTCTCCACATCATCCTTTAGCTGTTTGGAAAAAAAAGCACTAACTTCAAAGTTGAATGTTTTGTAAAACCAAATATAACAAGATTAAAAACTTTACATATAATAGCAAATTACAAGCAAATATTCATTTATTATACCTGCTGCTCTTTTGAAATTTCAATAAAATTATCTCTCTGGCTGGATTCTTCAGAAAGAGCTACTAAACGAGGTACAGACTGTAGACTAGAACCAATAAAACTGTTGATAATTTTATTCCAGGCCGGCAAAGGATGAAGTCTACGCAGGATAACAACAATTTCTTCTGCTATAGTACTGCTAGAAGAAGCTACTAAAGCTGTGTGGCTTTTTGCTTTCTTCCTCTTCTTTTGAGAGCTAAATGGTGAGCTACAGAGAACCAATGTTTCTCCTAAGACTTTGAATAAATGTTGAACAACTTCGAATTGTATTTCTGGGTTTTCCCCAGTCTCCCATGAAGGTAGGATAGACCTCAAGAGACGAAGAATAAGAACCTGTAATAAATGAAGAGCAAAACCAATCATCATTAACTCAAAAAATGGTTGCTTGGCAGAATAATTAGTTGCATGTACATGAACATGTATATGTTGCTCAAAAACTGACAAAAGTCATACATACAGTTTTAATAGAACATTTTTATGTGCAAATTCACACACATGAAAATATGCATGCACACACAATTAAAAGTGTACACACACACACACACACTAAACTATACCAAATATGTACATACATATGTATGAAATATTATTATATATGTGTAATATTATACATATATACATCTACATGTACAATGTGTATACACATAAACGCACACACACACATATACCTGTTGTTCAGCCTGAAACGACTGTGTCAGTTTAGTAGAAGGTTTATCAATCAGCTTCATTATAAGTTTCATCCATTTGTCAGTACAAAATGCATTCCCAACTTTATTACATGCAACCATACCCCTAAGAAATCCAAGAGTGGCCCAAGTGTGATGTTGAACAGTGGCTATTTTTGTTGATACTTCACTATCAGTATCTAAATTATAAAAAGAATCGAAAATAATATACTCAGTAACTACATACGAAAGCACCTAATCAGCTATCAACAGCAACTTGGGTAACCCAGAGTTATGAATCTTAACATGTTCAGCGACAGAAATGGATTCTGCATCTTATCTGCTAACTTAAATGAAATCTGTAATTACTTCTTGACTTGAACTGGACACACCACTTCACAAGCATTATCTCCTAAAAAGAGCTATCTAGTGAAGTGTTTACCAGAATACTTTTGAAGCAAAAGCTTTTAAGAGATTTCATATCTTACACTTTCTACTATCATACATGTATATTTCTCCTCTACCAGGGTTTTACCTTTGCTTATATAGCGAGGTGCATACCTTAGTGATAAGTAATGTCACACTCTTCTGTTTCTTTTTTAATAACAGGAAAAAAAATGCCAAGAAGACATAATGATGACAATGAATAAAGCATCTATGCATGATTCAGATTGGTGTGGCTGTGGTAGCTATACCTATTGCAACTTTCTATTTGGTAAACGTGGCTACAAGTAAAGTATTAGAAATACCCTTCTTAAAAACAGAGTATGGTGAGAATTCTTATTCACATGTTGTATGAGTGTATATAGCCCAGTTATAATCAAATAGCATACATGTAGCTTATCAAATACAATTGACAACACACAACATCATGCTCTGAATCTGTAGGTTAACCTGAGACACTAGTGCTGGACTGCAAAATATGAAGTAACAAACAGGCAGCAGAGTGAGATGTCTGTGGAAGTAAACTTGCTGAATGAAGACCAAGTCCAACCATGACACATCGTAATAAATTAATTGCAGCATGAAACACAAGTGATGTCGGTGAATCCTGACAAATAGGTTCAAGAGAGAGGCCTAAAATACAAGACATGAACATAAATGAATGCATGTACATGTATGTATTTGTGTATGTACATGAAACCCTTGCAATAAATCAACAAAAAACAGACTCTTAGTCTATTACCTTCAAATACTTTCACATCTTTCATTACTTCTTTTGTTTCCTCCGGTTTAATCTTAGGGGCAAGTTCTGATGGAGCGAGACTTAGATCAAATTTATCCTCTTTACCCATACGATAAGAATTAACTGATCCAGTATCCCATCTCACTCTCACCCATCCATCACTTCCAACTTCACTGATAATTGTCCCCTCACCTGGAGGTGGACCATTCTGTAAGTATCAAGATAAAGATATAAATAAAAGATTTTATACATGTACATGTAATAAAATAATATTATTATGTTAAATTCTGATGATTGAAGATACATGATGACAAAATGAACAAAATTCATGTTTACCAATAATACATGTAATTACATTGTGTATATAACTTTTAAATTTTCCGGATTCTGACTTTCTCGGGTAGAGAGAAATATAATACTACTGTCAAAGGAATAGATATCCAAATGATTCTTTGCTTATTACAGAACGACAGCAAGGCAAGTATTTGAACTTCAATGCCTCATTGGTTTTATGCAACAGGAATTCTTTAAGGTTTTTTAATTATCAATGTCCTAAACATAATTATGCATATGTATACTAACTAACCTGATCACCCCATTTCCAATCTGGACCACGTACTACTCTAGCACCATGTGTTAACCTTGGTACAACTTCAGGACCAGAAGTTGGACCACTATCACTGCTCTGTGAAGAATCCTCTATACCTGGAGGTGGCATTGGTTCTCGTTTTTGTTCTTCAAATTTTTCTTCAACTTCTGTAACACCTGTTAATCTATAATTCAAAATAGTGAAATTATAATAGTATATTACATGTACATACATGTACATGTATGTTTGTAGATATACATTTCTTCACTTTCTTTCTAGGGAAGAAATAGAGCAACCAAACTAATGATCTTTGATTCAGTATTAAATACTATAAATGAAGTTAGTAAATCAATGCTGAAATCATCTCATCTCTGAATTAGTGCTGTCTTGCCAAAGAAAACCAATTACAATACAACATTGCCCTATATATAATGGTCAAATTTAGTTAGTTAATTAAAATAAGCATTAAGAACACATGTAACTGCACCCTATAACTGGAAAAAAGCATACTAGAATATTAACTAAAAGTGGTCATTACTGTCTAAAACAATATTAATTAAGATTTAATTAGCCTACAAATGAATAATCTATTGAACATTAGGCAATATTAGAACCATCCTATACAATGTAGGAACATTAGGCATTAGTAGTAATGTTTATTATAGTCAAGTGTCTTTGTCCAGAAAATATTGATTGCAGGAATTAAGCCACCATCTCAGTATGTAGCCAAATCAACAGGTGGAATCAGGGAGTGTGGCTTTGAGTGCAGTCAGTAGAAAATGGATTACTACTCATTTCTGGGGACATTCCTAAACACAGTCGAACTGACTAACTAACGACATGTTAATACTAAACTCTTTTGGTGGTTCGGTATGAGCTACAATAATCATTTTACTAGCAAAGGATTGCCAAGTGGCTGCTATATCAAGCACTGGCTCTAAGTTCTGCCATGACCATCACTTCTAGCTCCACCTATTAAGTGGATGTGATTCAAGCGCCTACATATGGAGGTTTGAGTCAATTACTCTACTAGTTAATATAACAGTAGTTATTAAATTAATTACCATTACTATTATCATATTTATTATTTTCCAAGACTCAATTACCATTTTCACTACTGTTACAAATCATCAAATTTGCTTTAATGATCACCATTACGATTACTCACTTTATTATAGATTGGGATATTCCTAGTAAACCTTCACTATTTAGCATAGAGAGATCCACTGCTTCAATTTCATATGTTAACATATTTAACAATGAGATAAGGAATCTTGACGAGTGAAAAGCACCAATACTATACAAGGAGTGTATATCTTCAGTAGCTGAAACAAAAAGGATAATTACAAACCACACGTACATGTATATAATTTCACAATGGAAATTAGTATTATTGGTAATGATACACTGATGATCAGTATTGGTCATTATCGGTCATTATCTTTATGGCCCACAGGGCCATCCCTATGATTGCTTCCCACAGGGTTGAATCTATATACATGTACATGTATTCTTGTGTCCTGAACAAATACGCATTGTATACATAGTTAAGGAAGCTGTGTCATTTTAGGGAGCTTGGTGAATTAATGGGTGTGGTGCATCATCAAATGTGCTACAAACTACAGATCAGCAGAAAGAAAGGTACTTGCATGTGTAGTTTGTGTAGAAACTGGAACAATAACTATTAGCTGTTCTAGAAGTAATCATAGGGATGTTTTTTTCAAGATGTACATGTACAATGTATCTTGTTGTATATATTGACCTGTATTGTACAATGTACACATTGTACAGTATAACTTACAGTCAACACCTGGTGGTTTGTTCTCCAGTACATAGTCAAAGTTTTGGTGAGTATCAATTGTTGTTGCACGAAGTAAATTAAGTGTCCACTTGCTAATACTTTGAAATTCCAACTCAACTTGAGCTAGCAAAGATGGTGTGACATATTCTATATTAGCAGTGTAGTTCTGACATCTGATGCTGCTGATGAGTTAAATAATATAAATTTGATTGTGAATATGAGAAAGTCATGTAGGGATGTGCGATATGGCTAAAAAATAGTATTGTGTATCGCTGCCAAAAATATCATGATATGATACAGTATCATGATATTCGAAACAATAATTGAAATGCTTATAAAATGTAAATAAATGTCCTGTTTGGTTGTAGTTGTCAAGAAATGGAAAAAGAAATCAATCAAAGTTATATACACTAGCTTGTTCTAAGGTATAAAATTTGGCAAGTTAGATAAACCACGTTTACTAAACTGCCCACTCCAGTGTATCGATACACACACAAGCCAATATTGTATAACAATATTAAATTAAAATATTGATATTTTGATATACAGACAAGAATAACAAAAACATTTTCATCAAAATTGACGGAAGATGTAAGGACGTCAAAACTCAAAAAGCATGCGAACAAGGTTGGGAGGTTAACATAGGACCTAAAATTTAAACAAACCACTTCCATATAACCCTATATAAGTACTTACAAAAAGCTGTACTTATGTAGGGTTATATAGAAGTGGTTGGTTTAATTTTTTAAACAATAAGAACACAGCTAGTATCCATGGCAACATACTCAAAATGTTATAGCTTTCACTCTTAGGTGGTACTGACCTTCCCTTACTAAAAAGAGTTACATAATCAGGGTGCCATAGATGGTAGGAATTGGTATCCAGATTGTACTGTTTGTTATACATGTATACAGGGAATTTGGAAATCTAAGAAATTTTGATTATAAATAGTATTACATGTAACTTAAATCACACATGAAAACAGCCAAGTAATATTCCTACCTAGCAGGTGGTGTACCAATTAATCCTTGCCATCCCGAGAGTATTGAATAACGAGCAGAGGGTAGTATATCTTCATGACTCAAAATTTCAATTAATTCTTTTGCACCAGTGAGTCTTTGGTTAGCACGTATTGACTGGATTAATATAAATGGTAGAGTATTATATTATGGAGTCTAGGCTCCAGGTATGATTACATATTTGTATAGTGTGCTATATTAGCATATATAATTCTATGCCCATTCATACATTTGCTTACAACATATTTACATTTATACACATAATGCATATACATGTAGATAACTATCACACTGCTACTTGATCACTGTTTTTATGGTAGTTAAGTTATGATTTATAGAAAACGTAATTGATATTATGGAATGTTTGAGCTATCAGTGAGCCAGAGGAAAAAACAAAGTTGACTGCCATATATAGAAGTGTTTGTAAATTACCTTTATAGCCCAAAGGGCCGTATCAAAGCACTAGTGTACATGTAAGTAATAATATATCTTGTATGTGTAGTTAGGAAATGAAATCATTATGGGGAAGGGCACTCGGTCAATTAATAGGTTGATGTGTGTGGTGCATGAAAGAAGATGGCTCACGCTTCATGTAAGCACAAGAAATAATTAGAGTACAACACTATGATAGAAACACTACCCCTTGCCTAGCCAACATACAGTAGTACGATTTATTTTCTTGATAGCTTATGTGAAGCATAATAACACAATCATGGCAGCTGGAAGAAATTAATTATTACGGCTTGCAGCACCTATTGATCTTATATTCCACAGAGCTGAAAGAGGATGCAAAAGTTGGAAAATATGTAAGCCAACACAAAACATGTGTAACTCTAAGCAAATTGCAGGCTATTAGGTTTATTTAACAATAATATAATTATACATACCACATGATGTACATGTAAGTGATTCCACATGTAAGATATACTGTAACATTACTATTTTCAACACTCTGCAAATAGTCTTGATATTGTAACACATGCATAGCTACATGTATCATGTGACATACATATATTACGTACCTGTTTTTGTAAAGTTGTAGAAAGTAGTTTGACATCAACATCATCAGTTAAGATAAAGTTCTTTATTTGATTCAGCAACATGGTGTGATGAGATGAACCACCAACACGCTCTCTTAGCCATTTGAATTTCCTACTACTTGCCAATTCTAGTGGAAGAGGGTCCCACGATGACTCCTGTATAAATTGAGATTTTCAATTATATAAATATAATGTAATTATACACGTGTTTGTAGAGGGGGAGGAACAAAGAAAAATGTTACTAGCAAATGTAGCAATATACTTTCAACCGTGGTTTGTTTAGTATCATTATTGCACATCTAGTGATGTAATATCTAAATCAAGAGGGGTAATAAAACTGTATAACGCTACAATATGATTTATATCGTGGTTAACAATAAATATGTGCACTGTCACTAAAACAAAAAAGTTACGTACATACTCAAGTCTTCCAACAGTATATTTGACACATGGAATGATGAACTAACCATGCTTGTCAATACTATAAAATACAGCATTTTCATATACATTTACCTCATGTACTTGGGCTAATGATTTTGTTTCCTTGGACTGCTGTCGTTCATAAAAGATGGCTTTCATTGAACCCATTTCTTCTCTTACTTCAGATCCATTTGTGTATATATTATTTCTATCACTGGTTTGCTTGTGACACGATGTTAGGACTTTCTTTGTTGATTCTTTCCACCTTGATGACATATTTACAATCTGATGTCTATGAAGCATACCAAGCACATTATCCACAGGTGATCGAATGTTATCAAGTAAAAAAAAACACCGATCAATAGCAGGTCCACATATTTCGTCGTAAGTACATGATGACTCTTGCCTTGCTTTTACTAGTGACATTTTAGCATCGTGTGTTAGTTTACATATATCTGCTAATGCTGGAGGAAAGTGAATTGGACTTTCTGGCTCATTGCTAGTAGAAGTGTGTTGCTCAACTAGCAACGTGGCTAGGTGGACTAAGTCATGGAGTTTTAGAAGACACGCAATAAAAAGATGGGCAAATTTTTCAACTGGATGATCTAAATTCTGCTCTGTAATTGGAAGAATCATGTGTTTCTGTTTACAGTACCTTTGTGCAAGAGATATGAACAATGTAGCTTTATCATTCTGCACCTCAGGATGTACTAAACCATTGATAAAAGAACGATTGTCATCTCCCGATGGTTTATAGTAAGCTTTGTCATCTTTGTACTTACTACCAATAACGGAATCCATGGCTTTGAATGCTTGACTTTCTAATCCACCTGAAAATACTTCCATTGATAGCCATGTTTGACTTGCCTCTTCTTCAGGAAGAACAGGTAGGCTTTTTACCAAAAAGCAAGCTCTCAGGCCTTGCAGGAATGCTAATGTTCTTTCTGTGTCCATTAATATTGAATAACCCTGGGGGTGAGGTTCATCACTGACAGTTTGAGATGCACCCTACAAATAAAACAAAACAGCAGGAAAAAAAAACAGAGTATGCAATAATACCAACTGCATCAACATTTTCAACGTCTTCAAAACAGGTGTTATTATACATCCACTTTAGAGAAAAGATATACCTATAAATCAAGCACTCCAATTTAAACATTATAATTATATTTTAAAATACAAGTACTTTCTCAAACATACATCACAAAATTCTCCAACATAAAATTCTTTTGCCATTTCTTTTGCAAACTCTGAGTGTCCTGTTTTTACAAAGACCTCTGTAGCATCTTTCCCAACATAATATAATAGGGTTTCTGGTCCACATGGAGCCTGAGTGAAGGATACAACAAAAGAAAGTGAATACTTAAGCTTTGATTTAAGTTAAAAAGAAGAAAATTTAAGTTACTAGTAATAAAATTTAACAGATAATTCCTATGAATATTACAACTTGTTTTAACTACATGCACACAAGAACAGTTCCAGAATAGTTAATAATATGACAATTTTGTTTACACTACTCCAAAGAATGGTTCCAGACTGGTTCCAGACTACCTATCACCTTTGGCATAGTGCCAATCACTTTTTAACTATTTCAAAGGGTTAATCCATTCTTTACTTGCTTTTTTGTGTAGTTCAAACAAGCTGTAAGAGTTAAGAGTATTTAGAATTTTTGAAATTAACTGAGCACGTGTTCCAACCAATCTCCTTAACCTGCTGTACATTTCCTCAAATTAACATTATAATCTACTAACAAAAACTTATAAAGGTCATCCACATTCACTTAAAATGTTCCTAAATTTAGTTTGGAATGGCCAATCTTTTTACCTTCACCACGTTCATATAATTATGCTTCCCAATTCCCATTCTTATTTGTGTATGTCAATTTCAATCTTTGCTTCATTACTGAGTTTAATTATAATCATGTATTAACACTATGACACTATACACTATATTACATATAGGTCATCATGAATGTGTACCGACTTCAGTTTACCCTGTAATACATGTTAAATAATCCAAACCTGCATAGCTAGTGATTCCACATCATAAACCTTTCCATGAATAATAATCCAAGCTCCATTTCCTCCTCCTTTATTATGTCTGTCTAAATCTTCTTTAGTGATGACCACTGAGCCTTTATCACGACTCAATCCTACAGGGGTACACACATATCACATTATACACATAGATGTAGATAAATGAATGTATATCTACAATGCATTTAGGCCCTCTAAGGTTGTTTTTGGTGGCTTTGGGGGCCCAAGGCTTATAGCTGAGATTGTTACACGTTGATCTGAAATCTAAGGTATTTGGGAGTCCCCCTCCACATCCCTTGCTGTAGAAAAATCTGATAATTTTAGCTGCTGCGTGACAAACTTATAATTATTAAAAAGTATATTTTGAAGGACCTCAAGATTTATCTACTGCTGTTCCCCATGTACCAATCATACCAAGCACGAGTGAGCTGCTGAATGCACGTTTGAAGTAGTGTTGTACCTATACTAGGTTTTGCCTATAATTCAGATACAGATATTATAGGCAACTAAAACTGTCTATACCTATATATACATGTGTTCACTCCTTTTGTAGTATACGTTCACTAATGTTTAGTACTGCTCTACATGTATATAGCCATTTGTTGGAAAATGAAACTCACAGACTACTAGAAAAGATGGAAATAGCTAAAATATTTATGATTCTGACTGTTTTATCAATCTTTTCCTCTAGTAAAATATAGTACTTTAAAGTTTCAAAACTTCGTCTGTAAAGTATCTGCATCTGGCCTATACTACTTGCCTATACCTACATGTATATTTACCTATACCTTGTGGTATAGACACCTATACATTTACCTATACAGGTATAGGTACAACACTAGTTTGAAATGAATTACTACACTATCCACACATTTTGACAAAATGAACTTTTAAGCTGCATGAACATGTCATGTTGTTGTGAAAATTGATTTTAATTACACATAATAATTACTTGTGATTGTAGTACAGGTATTGCCTAATAATAGGTATAGTACATTGTAACAACAGTGAGTTCAGCTAGGCGAGATGTCATAACAAAAACTTGAAAGCATAAAACAACACTGTGTATATACTACAATGTAAATACACTGTATTACTGTTCTAGGAAAAGTCAGGCCTAATGTTTTCTTGGCAAGTGATATGTGGGTGCAGTAAATTGACAAAGTTTACAGAATACAGATTTATATGGTACATATACATGTACATGTATGGTACAATTTAATTCTCCTAAAATGATATCACAAAATACAGACACAAAAAAAAACAGAGTTTCATCTATTGAAGGAATTGAATCATCAGTATGAGGACCAAATACAAGAAAAGTAGTCTGTCTATTATAATGTCAATACACACTACATTGAGAGTATATGTAGAGACTACTTATCACAATTTTGTGGTTCAAGTGCAAGACGAGTGAGTATTTTCTAGATGAAAGTCTGTTACAAATAATGATTTACTTTTAACACCAGGCCATGCCAAATCTTCTTCTTCTTCCTTCAGAGATGCAGGAGCTAGTCTATTTAATCGGTCCAAAGCACCTACTAATCCTCTCAATAAGGGCACACAGTCACAGTCACACATCAATTGTGGTGACTGCAGTTGTAGCAGCACTAACCCCACAACTATTTCTGGTAACAAATATCCACAAACTCCAGACATTAGTACGTATGATGCTTGATTATAGCTCTTTGATCCACTACTAGCCACTCTAACTGCAACAGGTAGTACCTGACTGGCATGTTCTTGAACCATGGCTACATACTTAACCAAAACTGATACTGCACCATGTACTTCATCACCAACACCAGCTGTAAGTAAACACAGTAAATGAAAATGTGTACATGTACAACATGAAAGTTTGAAACTAGCATATTAGATTTGAATACATACCATTATCCTTCTTGCTTTGATTATACACTGTAGATAACAGTAATCTCTGAAATAATTGAAGTAATTTCATGGAACATGGGTCTACTTTAAACTCTAGCCCAATGTCTTCTGTAGAGTCTTTTTTCTTCAAATCTTTAACTAGTAGTAACTGTAAAATTGTATCAAATCAACCAGTCTCTTTAGATCTATTTGTTCACATGTACATATTGTGAACACAATTAATACAATTAAAACCACCCAATGTCTAGATGACTATTCCTATACATAACATTAATGGTTTCTAAATGTTATCCAACTTAAAAACCAATTTCAGTAATAATACCGTAACATGTATCCTTCTCATTCTGAATAATGGCTGAGAAAGTCAGCCATGATTCAGAATGATGACATGTACCCCAAAGCAATCATAGAAATACATTTTTACTTGTTAGTAAATCTATATATAATTGTCCTTGTAACGTACGTTATGGTCAAACGTAAAGCTACATGAAAAAAACCATGGCGACAAGGTAAAACTGTACCCACAATTTTGCAAATGGAGAAGTTGAGAAAGTAAGAGAAAAGTTACAGAACTAAGATGATAAAATAAGAATGGACGCGTGCTTTTAATTTTCAGAGAAGATATGAAAAAGGAAGAGAAGAGTTAGAGAACTTGGAATACAAATGTTACTATCACCCACTGGATTCAGTCATGCAACTGCAATAAATAAAGAGGCTAGAACAATAGCAATTATATATATAGTATATATATATATATATATACAATATATATATTAGTCTGGTGTAGCTCTCAGAATTTCTGCGGGTGTTTGCTAGTAAAAATTAATATCAAAACACTCTTGTATAATTTTAGTACATACAATTATTTATAATGCGAATAGCAAAAGCATTCTCACTTGTTTGAAGTAGGCGAGATGCATGCTGGTAGAATTTCCTATAAGTTGTTGGACAAGATGTAAAAGGGGAACTGACTGATCTGTTGAAGAAACACCAGGAACAACATCTTGATCTAGAGTTTCATGAGCAATCGCTGATGTTAAGGCTTTCTCAAGTCCATGATCAGCTGTTAGACTGCTTACAAGTAATTGTATCATAAATTGTTGGCCTTCAGGTAATGGATCTCTCTGTAGTAAATCTGTATGTAATATATAAAGTTAAGTGGACTGCTTGTTATTTTGTGCTTGTTATTTTGTGTTAGTTTCTCACAATGTAGTTATAATATAGTTAACTAAAATCCACAATGCCTGAACATAGTATATATCAGTCAATGTCTGAGCAAAACAGTAAAAATTAGTCATTTGTGTCTGATATATAAACAATATTGTAAAATCACGCTGAAAAGGTTCAAATATTACCCACTACCATTTACACAGTTATCATGCCTTACATATACTTATTTACAAAGATACTTCAAGAGTTGTAAGTCACAGACCTATACTACTGACAACACTCAGAAGTTCAGTTAGTTAGCTAAACAATTTCTAATTTTATACGAACCTTCACCACTGGGTAGTAGTTCAGAGAGAGCACTAGCTCTTTCAGATACAGTTGACAACAAAATATTCCACCCACATCTCAACACAGATTGAGCAGCATATTGCACAGATGATAATACTCCAGAGTTACCAGCTAACCTCACTACACAGTCTTTTAGGGAGGTAAGTAATGGAGAACCATGTGATAAACCAAGAATGTCTGGATTAATCTGAGAAGAAGTGGCTTTGTACAACTGTATAAAAAACAAAAATATACACAATATCAAACTCTTGTTGTACTAATAAAAATAGTTTAAAAATATTTTAACAAAGGAAAGAGAATGTAGGGATGTCACAATAATTGAAAAAGCACTGAAACAAGATTGGGATGGTACCTTAAACACAAAATTAAGCTAACCGCTTCCCCGTAAGTATAGGTACATGTAGAGTATAAAAGAAATTAGAAATTATGACTAATTACATGTAATGCATATGAAGTCATTATGCATGAAAATATCAATTATTTTATTATTTGCAAATCACGAAACAATTGAATTGTAAATAAATTTGTATTTGTGCTAAAACTATATTGATACACATACACATAGCTCCACAAATTGAGAAAAGTATTTTTATGAAATAAGAAATATGATGTTGCAGTGTAGCCAGTCACTGGTTCTCTACCTTAACGATGATCTCTGACCATTTAGAAGTTATTGTTAATCATAAAAACATAAAGGTATGTGTGTATCAAATGTTAACTGTATATATTAGCAGCGATTTCACTTTATCACTTGTAATTGAAATGTATGGGCGATTGGGTGGCCACGGCCAACCCTACATAAAAAGTACATTCTCTATCATCTGATCAGTAAAGAAATCAGACACACATGACTATTGTGGTAACTTGATAAAGTGTATGACTGAATTATCATCTTAAAACAACTAACAATCAGTGCTATTTATACACAAGAGTAGACAGCTTTCTTACATTAACAGTCTAACTGGATGACAACACAAATATTATACAGTGAGGATATGCAATAATATCATTATTAAATTATGCAATCTCCAGTTACTACAACTACATGTACATATATTACAATTTAAAATTATCATATATAATTAATGAAAATTAATTCTCAATATAAATTTTTCACATCTCCAATTAACATACCTGAAGTTTGAGTAAATTAAGTGTTGCTACAGCCATACATTCTTGTTCCTGACAAAGAGGAGGATTAGAGCTTCTAAATCCATCAAGGCCATCACACACTATCTTGAGCAGTTGGTCTATTCTTGTAAATGTAGTTTTACAAACATCAAGTATGAAAGGATATTGATAGTTTAAGAATGACTGTTTTTCACTGAAAACAACAAAACTCTAAACAAAAGAAAAATAAATTGCAATATTGATTATGAAGAGGTCATGATGAATTGAGAACAAATACAGCATGTACTTATGTCAGTAAGACATTAATACTAAATGTACTGGACATGCTCTTCTCTGACCACATAAATGTGTTGCATATACGTATCTGTAATGCTGTATACCATGTTACTAATTTACGCTATTACAAACATGTACGTGTGTATATTTGAAACAGTCATTAGAGAAGCTCCACAATTGAGTCATTGTAAATTTTCAGTTCCTAATCTCCCAACTTATGGGTTGCTATGGAAAGAGCGGGACCACTCCACCTTCTAGAGTCTGACAGTTTTCACTTTTACATGTATTTGTTACTGCACACATACCCACAACATAAGCACATACTGTATGCTTACAAGCAAAGCTGACTGGTGTACTCTAGTAGCAGATTTGAAACCTGATATCAGGGACTTTCCTTTAGTTCATCAGCTTGATGCCGAGCATGTACTAGTTTTACAGACTAACATCCTCCCTCCCCCCTCTCTCCATCCCTCCCTCATCTCTCTCTGCCTCTGTCTCTTCTGTTTCTGTCTCTGTCTGTCTCTCTTTCTCTCTGTCTCTCTCTGTCTTTCCAGTGTTTACTTGTGCAAACTTGCAAAGGTGTGAATTACTTAATAGTTAAAGGATTTTTAACAGTACAGCACAGTACAGTAAAATTAGTGTGTGTGTGTGCATGTGTGTGAGTGAATGTGTGTACATAAACATACTATCATACCTCATATGCTCCACAAGATATGGAGGTTGCTCCTTTTCCTGAAACTTCCTCTACTAATATGGGTTCTGCTATACTGTCACCAGATGTATCGACCTCTCCTGCAGAGTTCTTACCCCAAGCAAATACTTTCCCATCATCAGTTAGAACCATGCAGTGCTGAGTACCAATACTGATGCTTACTACCTTATGATCAGCGAGCTTTTTGATAAGTTTTGGTGTTCTAGCATGATCTTCGTTACCATGACCCAATAGAAAAGTCTCACCAAAACCCCTGTAATGCGCATCAGACAAACGAAAACAGATAAAAGTGTACATATATGTAACTACATTATTGTGATATTCATCATGTCAGGTTAACATGGAATATGAAAAGGAAAGCCTACATTTCTATACTCACCAGGAATAAACCTTTCCATCTTTTGTAAGTGCCATAGAAATTTGATTACCACACATAACTTTGATAACTTCAACAGGGTTTGGACCCCAAGTTGTGATTGGTTTAGGTACTCTACTGTTATCACCTCCACTACGACCCAGTTTACCATAGTCTCCATCACCCCATGACCACACTTTACCAGAATCATCTAGAGCTAGTGTGTGTGCATCATCACTCCCACAGTCTACTTGTACAATCCTCACACCAATCAGACCCTCTACACGTGTGGGAATCAATTTATCCTCTGCATTGCCTGTGTGTAATATCTTTGAATTAGTAATCAAGAAATATTTGTGACCATCATCACTGTAAAGTAAAATTCAGATAGAAACTTCAAAAATTGATTCATGTGAAAACCCCACTCTCTAGAAAAATGGCATAGGGCTAATTATTATTTCAACCATAAATACACAGTACTGAGTAAAAAGTTGAAAATGAAAACACAGGAATATATCACTGTATGCATTTACAATTAAGTTTTATGGCCCGCAGGGGCATTCCTATAATTGCTTTTTGCAAAATAACGCAACTTCCTTAACTATGTATACAATGTATACTCGCGCAAGTGGCCATAAACATCTACATGTATATATATGGGGTAGGTTAATTAATGGGCATGGCATGTAAAAGAATTTGCACTCAAGCTACACACCAGCAGGAAAATTCAGGAAGAATGTAAAGAATGTAAACTGTTGTATTCACACATGCAGCAGAGAAATAGTATAAATATGATGCAAGAATCAACAAGTAAGTTGTTAAAATAAGTTGTTGAGTTTGAGATCTGAGGAAGTCATCACTTAGAACCTTTGAAGGAGTACTTCAGTTTGTGCCAGTGTACTTAGTTACAATTACTAAATGCACACATGTACACGTTTAGCAACAGAAATACCTAATTTATAGTGAAACATTCCATCTTACCATGTCCAAGACGTCCGTAACTGCCTTTACCCCATGTATAGACTTCACCTTCATCAGTGACAGCTGCACTGTGCATGCTACCTGAAGCAATGTGAACAACCTTCTTTCCAGACAAAGTTGGAATACATGTTGGTTCGAGCTGTGAACTGTGTAAAAACATGTTTTGTTAATCGATAAATAGCATAAACAAATTACACAAACAATAATTAATCATTATTCTTACAATGCCTCAACGATACACATCTCTTTTATTTAAATTTAATTAAACCATAGAATATTTCTCTACTCAAATTCATAAATCCCTTACGTTATTTTGTCTAGTCCTAATACTCCATCATTTCCATGTCCCCAGGAGAATACTTGTCCACTTTTCGATAGGGCAAGAAAGTGTTTACCAAGAGAACAATGAACTATTTGTACGATTTGCTCATGGCAAGGAAAAGTAATAAGCTAAAAATAGAAATATAATTTTTAGTACAATATTATCAAAACTACAATAGAAATATATCCATTCAAAGAATGGGATACAAGATTTCATTTCAAAAGGTCTGTGGACTCTGTACTGTCTTCTAAACTCAACTTATTCTGTGATACACAAATAACATTTTTGATAATACTTGTTCAACTTTCACGTAATTTTGCACATATACATTTTTGTATTTACTGCAATCAGCAAGACTTCTTTGCACTTGGAGATAGTCATGCAAAGTAATCCACTCTCCACTACCTGCATCTACATTGTACAATGCATATCATTATATCTGCAACAATATTGAATTCAAAACCAAGAAAATGGTTACATTACTGAAACTCTAGTATAAATCCAATGCAGGCAGTGAATGTACAGAGCTGCTTGTATGTTGATATTTAATATCAGAGAGCTGCAAGTGCAGAGGAGTCTTCCTGTAGTAGCAAGTACGTGCTGGAGTTTTACAGGAAATCGAGATTGAAGGTTAGACAGACCAACTTTGTTTTATATAATTATATAGATCCATATATCTGTTCCTATATAGTAAGCATTAACTGTATTTTAAATTTGCTGAATGCTCATTTCTGCCGGCCTTAATAAGCTCCTGGGTGAGACTATTTCAAGTTTTTTATTTGATGACATAAAGAAACCTAAAAAATTAGCACTGTTAAAGCCAGTGAGGAATGAAATTATTACTTCAATTCATTAATTAAGGATCTAACTTCTGTTCTAAACTCTCCACTGCTATCGAGAGTAATTTTGTGTACTGTTCCATGTATAGTAAGAGCTATTCGTTGCTTCTGGGAAGTACAAAAGGTCTTGGCTCCTATTTCCAAGAGTACATCAGATGGAGAAGGAGGACGTGGAGTAGAAGATGACTCTCCACTGCTACTACCCCAGTGCATGACTTCAGAAAGTTTTGATTCCATCTCTAAGTATCCAGGCTAAAGAAGAAAACAGATATATTACAACTTTCCATTTTCTGTAGAATTGATACAATTACATACATGTATAATTATATACAAATACATATAATCTTATATATATATATATATATATATATATATATATATAGCCCGCGAGGGCTATATTACATCTGAGCACACAAAAAAGGGTCCTATATTCAGTATATAGGACCTATTAGCATACTATATACAATATATTGTATGATGGTGACATCTCCTACGTAGTGTGCACATGGAAGGTCTATATACAATACATAGAACTCACCATATCAAAGGGATGATGTCACCATCATATACATGTATATAAATATATATATACATTATATATATAATTATATATATATCATGACTATATTTCTGTGCCTCGAATTACATGCGTTTTTCCTATATTCTAATTAACGCACAAAGTTTATATTTTGTATATAACCCTCAAAACAGGTTTATATTTTTTTATGCCATGCACATGCTCATGAAAGCATGAAAGTAGGTGTGTCAAAAATGGACTCTTTAGCTCACAGGTAAGTAAATGTTTGTATGAAATATATTTTATATAGCATGGTTCATCGGTCAATATGCAAAATATAAACCTGCCGGCTCGGGAGTTTTGATCGATATATCCCTCGGGCCTACGGCCCTCGGGATATACATGTATCTTCACAAAACTCCCTCGCCACCAGGTTTATATTTCGCATATAGACCTCTGAACCATGCTATATAATACACACACATATATATATATATATATATATATATATATATAATATTATATATATATATATAAAATATATACACGTATATATACATTAAGCCTACTATTAATTGTGTACACTAAATTTAGCAGTTTGTGAACACTCGGATTTAGTATGCATTAATTTTAGTGAATTTCCTAGCCATCCTAATATGCCTAATACAATTATCACATAATACATATTTTCAGCATGTACTGAATTTAGTGACTATTACGTCAGTTGCTAAAATTGCTAAAATCACTACACATAAATGCTTTAGTTTGTATGTACTATCGAGTGATGCTCAAATCTACTTTTGAAGGTGGGCTAGAACCAGTGAAAAACTTTGGCTTTAAATATTATGCAAATACCTTTAAAAAATATTCAGAAGTTGCAATGACATGGCCTACAAAGAACAAGCTGTTTCAGTAGCCCAGCATTGCATTGTAAGGCTACCTTGATTTATTCAACAAGGAAGTTGTGACTATAACTAGCAAAGTTCAGATGAAGCTGTTCTATAAAGCAATGCTTGTTTTAACTTTTTGATACATTTACATTTGAATTGTCAGTGGGTATAGTAAATCTGATAGAAACAAGTAATTCTTTTTCATAAGAAAACTACAAGTACACAATAATATTACCATGCATAATACATGTATATCATATTTGTTTGCTGTACATGGAAAGAAACTAGCAAACCACGAGCATCTTTCCTCTAAAGTACATGTACATTCACAATTTACAATGACATATAAATCTCATATCATAATGACAAGAGCTAGTGTAGTCAAATATCAAACACAATGTGTTGCCAGTGTACAATATTACAGTCGGCCATCAGCCATTTTCCGAGCGAATAATTAGAATGACCATTGAATATGCACATGGTCGGTCATTTTATCCGGTCAATTTTTCTAACACAGCATGGTCTATTGGTCTTCAGTTATATTTAATGTTATAAAATTAACATTTAATATTCTAAAATTTAAAAAATGTTGGGTTGATTAGTATCATTTTGTAAAATTTAGAAATTGTGTTCAATGATAATGTCACTAATAATTTGTAACATATGTATACATGTATGCATATTGTACAAGTATTCACATGTCCAAGCAATTTAAAAAATAGCCAATCAAATATCGTACACTGTGTTGCAGACTTCAGATAGTAAAAGGATACATGTAGGTTCATTTGACATGCATGATTTAACCATTCTTGCATGAACTTAAATGCAACTGACCTCTTCAATTTGAAGATAGGGTTCAGCTATTCTATCTAAATGTGACAATGCAATGGCAGCAACTTGCTTCAGTTCCAACATGGCTTTGTCATCATTAGGAAGTGATAAGAAGTCAAGATAGCACTTGGTAGGATTAGGCTGGAGTGTAAAAACATATTGAAGTGCAAAGTGTGTAAGTTGTAAATGATACATGTACATGTATTTATTATTTTGTGCCGAAGTAGTGTGTTTCACATGGTCGATATTTTTCCTCCCTAACAAAAAAATCCTGTATAAAGCCCAGTATACACAATATATTTATTATTACTACATCAGATAATTCTGAAGTAGTTCATTTTGTAACTCTGCAATGGAACATCACACAAGTAAGTAATTTTCACTAAAATTTATGAATGGAGAAGTTCTTAATTCTATCCAGAGGATACAGCCAGTCAAAAACTGTAACATGAACAAGTTGAGTGAAGGTGAGTATAACCAGTGTTCTTCTCTGGTTCTGATGACTCAAAGGGAAGAAAAATGGCAAAAGAGTCTAAATTTATACTTTTTTGTAGTTATGTGATTATCAGGGGGAAATACATGTAAGAAATAATAGTGTAAGAAGAATCAAAACTGTTAAGTCGCTTAGTTAAATGGTGAGATCCCAAATAATGAAGTCCACCGTTCACATACAAATGCATATACATGTAAATCAGCATTTAGATACTAAAATGTTTGATGATATTACACATAAAATCATACCACAACAGGTTCAGACTTTCCACTACCAACAACATTAGGTATATCCACAGAAGCAAATCTTCTAAGGAATGGAACAAGAGGATAGCTGGTTTCTTCAACTAGTGGTTGAGCTGGTTCTGTTTTAAGTAGTTCGTTAGATCTTGATGCTTCATCAGCCAGTTGCAGAAGGAGCAACACACAATTTAACAGATGCTGTAAGGAGCCTCTTTGTAAAGCTAATTCCAGTAAAAGAGACAATGCCTTCTGCCTGTCTTCTAAGGGAATATCTTTCTTATCTTTTTTGAATCTGTGCACATGAGAATGTAGGAAATATTAAATGACCAATTGCTTTGGTAATGAATATCTACAAGTCTATACAAGAGTCCATTCACACAATGACGTAAAGCTTGCGTCGCGTCAATGCCTTGCATTGTCAACAAGACATGCTGTCAAATGAAACTTAATGCAATAATATAAACTGATTCTATCTTGCATTAGCTAGCTGTGTTGTGTTTCATCAATCAGTTTTCAGAAATGTATCACAACACAACGAATGCAATGCTAGACTTTGCATCATATTCTGAACCAGGCTTAAGAATACAACAGAATTCCAAACATTTACTTGATCACTTGTAGATCATGGACATTCAACAGTAATATATATTACAATAGACACAAAAGTGGTCTCACATGCTAAATGTGTATTCTTGTATACTACTAATAACTTGACCAGATGTTTACATGTACATGTATGTGTATATGTAGATTTGAATGCACATTATTCAATTATTTTTGTACAAGAACTTAAAGAGATTTGGTTTCCTGGAAAAGTAACTGCTGCTAAATATAATATCTTAATATACATTGTACATCAAAATGTACAACATAGCACATACATACATGTATACATATGAGTAGTCTAGCCTGGCCCATAATCAGAGTTGTATAACTGGTATTGACGAGATTATTAATTGTGATCAACTCAGTAGAGTAGATGAACTGCTTATAATGAAATGTTCAAAGTTTGGTCTGTCTTGGGTTGTGGCATGCATAATATTATTAAAACATAAAATACAGCATGTACATGTAGCTGGTCTTTCTAAATGTAACACACACAGAGCTATATCCCATTATAAATTGATTTAGAGTGTATATTTCATATCAGTATACACAGCTAGACTATTCCATTAAATAAACACATACAGGATATGATGATAGCGTAAGGAAGAAATAAAAATTAAACAGATTTAGAATAATTTATTGCATAATTAATGTCAGCAGTTTGTTTTCATAACATCATTTCTGAATCTTACTGTAGTAGCCAGGTTCTTAGGGTGTGGGGCCTGGATTCAACTGTTTCCGCATGTGCTAATAAATAACATGCAAAATTACACATGGTAACTAAAGGATGTGTCAATTTGTAGTACATAACAACACCGTTTCTGGTTAAGAACAAGATCAGTATGTACTATACAGAAACAGAGATCACTACATCAAAACTAACAATATTTGCAGTTAAACTGAAACAGAAAGACTACAATAGTTCATGGACACGCAAGATATCTGGGAAATTATAAGTTAGTTAGTGCATGTGTAAACAGTTGAATCCAGGCTCTTTTTCTTCCCCATCTTAAGAGCCTGGGTATGAGGCTAATATGAACCAATATTTCACTCACCCCTGGCAAACAGACTGTAAAAATTCCATACATCTATCAACAGCTTCTAGCCACACATTGGAAATAGAAGGATGATCAAATAATGAAGGAATGGGTAGCTCCTGTAGAACATCCAATGCTTGCTGTAATACTTCAGTACAAAGGTCACAATCTTCTCCAGATCGCCATGCACGCTTTAGAAAAGCAAATGCAAAAGACAGTGCTGCTTTTGTACCCAATTTAGCCAGACCATCAGTAGGATTAGAGAATCTTGCATTACCATGATGACTGTGTAAATACAAAATAGTAATAAACACACACTATCAATGACTACAATAGTAACTCTCTATGTAAGGATGGCCAGGAAAAAAATGGCTGTCCATACATTTCAACTGCAAATAATAAACTGAACTCTTTGCTAATATACAGTATACAGATAAGTGTAAATATACACATACATGTACCTTAATATGGCTAATAAAACCTTCTAGAGATCGCAAGAGAACTGGTTAGTGACAAAACTGCCTGAATGCTGATCGCATTATTATTCTTATTCATAAAAAAATACATTTCTATGTTTATAGATCTATCAAAATAGTTTTAGCATAAACACAAACTTATTTACAACCAAAGTACTGTCATATTGTTCTGTTTCTTGGCTCAGTCAATGAATACTGCTAGTCAGTTTGCAACAATTGTTGATGAATGGACACTATTATGTAAGTACTAGTTGTGCCTATGCTGCAAACATTGAATTTTAAAAAGTAATTAAGACAAAAATCATTTGAAAAATGAAGAGCATGTAGGGATGTCAAAACCCAAAAAATACAGAAAGTATAGCTTCTTTGTGTTTTGCTCTAGCTATACTTATGTAGGGATGATATGTGGATGTGGTTAGTTTAATTTGCTGCTAGTGTACCATCCCAATGTTGTTTCTGTACATTTCCATCCCTATATGCTCTCTCATAGTCTCATTTTTAAAAATGTTTTTTTATCATTCTTTGAAATGAGGAGTGGTAATCATACAAACTACAGTATGAGGATACATGTACATGTATAAATGAAACTGCATTTAGAGAAATATATATATAGTTTACCTGATTGGATAAACTTTCTCATCTTTTTCTAGCTGCTGTGATGAACTGTCATCTTCTTGGGATAAACTCCTATATAAATGCAGGTGTGCAATAATTGAATGGCAGAAATGAAACAGTTATACAATGTACATGTATATACATGTAGATGTGTGTACAGGCAGGCTACAGCTCTAAAAGTATACAAGGGGATCCCCCACCCCCAAATTATTATACAGATGTAAAAAGTGAATACTAACTAAAAACTTATACACATGTACAATGATTTTATGTGACTCATGCAAAATTTATTAATACCCATTTTATATACCAGCATACATGTACATGTACACATGTAAATATAGAGGAGGTACATGAAAATACACTACCCTACATGTACAAGGTATACTGAACTTAGCAAGTTGCATTAGACATAGTCGGTGATGCAAATTGATATACACGAAATTGAGCAGCAATGTAAATACTAGTGTTGTGCCCACAATAAATTTTACCTATACTTCAAATACCAGCTTGAATGTAAACAATTGCATCATTAATTCCAAATGATTATGACCAGGGTGTTTCACACGAAATGGACACACCCCCCCCCCCCCCCCCCCCACACACACACAAGCTAGTTTAGAGGGAATAATCTTTTTCAAATTTCTTGGAGGAGCATGTCAATTGCCCCCCTACACCCAACAATAATTAGAAATGTATGCTGTAATAATATACATGTACATGTATGTTACTTGCTGTTGTACATTCTCTTGTACCTGTTAGCTAGGGCAATGAAGAATCTTTCCATTATGATAAGTCTTTTCTGCAGTCTGTTAAGAGATGGTGTAGAATGTGCAGCTTTGTATGCTAGTTCTTGTTGTTCAGCAAGTATTACACGCTGTGCCTCATGCAATTGTTCCATTTGAGGTTCCTACATTTAAATTATATTCATATGAGTGTGATATCAGTAACATGGTAAATGGATATGGATGACTACATGTAAGTCACTCAATCAGCAGTATGGTCTATTCCATAAGTAAAATTTCATGATACAATATAATATACATGCAATGAAATATAGCAATACACTGTATATAAACTACACCTAGTGCAGAACCCTCCACAGCTTTGCCTCCAAATCTCATACATTCATTCTTGGTGATTTTAATAACCCCGATATAAACTGGCGCTCCCTGGTAGGCCAATCTGATCTGTCTAATGGCTTTTGTGTCTTTATATATCGTCATAATCTGTATCAGCTTGTATCCTTCCCTACACACATCAAAGGGAATATTCTTGACCTTATTTTAACCATGTCTACTCACATAGTCAATAACCTGAGCCCTTGCATTCTGGTTGGTAGTTGTTCTGACCACTTCTGCTGAATTTTACTGTTAACATCTCTCTAGCTCTCCACTATCCAGTGGGCTGCTATAAGAAAAACAGTCCTTACCATTCAAAGATTGATTACGAAGGCCTGACCAATTATTTCCCAGACTATGACTTCTCTTCCTTTTATGAAATTGATGATGTTGAACTTCTGTGGTCATCTCTCAAACAAACCATTCATCATAAATCCAGCTATTTGCTGCCAAAGGCTTCAAGGGTCCTGTATGGTTTAATTCTGAAATCCGCCACAACCCATATCAACTTCGCTTTCTGAGGAAGAAGCTCAAAAGATCTAACTTGCCTATCATTAGTGAAAAAGTTAATTCAGCTGAGTTATCTCTGCAAAAACAAATGATTGAGGCCAAGTCTAGGATACAGTGAACTAAAACAGCATTAAAAGAATGCTGTAGTTCAGTTCGTTTCAAGTATAGATGTTTTAGTGGCTCTTTCTACGTAAAAGCTAATTGAATCAACCACTTTCTCCATTAACAAGCTATCTGCTGTGTAATACCTCACAAGCAGTGTTTGACAACTTCAATATACATAACCAAAACTGTTCTAATCTCCAAGTAAAACTCAATCTATATTTGTTTCATGATCAGGAGATTTTTTGTCTGTATTAACTAGTATATACTCGTTATATTAGAGATGACAAAAGAGGAATAACTTTACTTTCAGATCTCAAAACTCTTTCTTTCGCTGCACAGCATAGACAAATAGATTTTACAGTGTATTCATGACTCCACACATCATATGCGTGGGCTTCATTAACAGCCATTTTGATTTGCACAAGCCTGTGTAAAGGATGACACCTGACTCCTTCCCCACTGTCCACGTCCGATTTCAAAATGGGGTGGAGTCTGGCTCGTGAGACTACTTCTTGTTAAGAAATGGAAAGACACAGCAGCAAAAAAACGTGGTGAATTGCAAAAGCAGACAAAACTTACATCCTATTTTACACTCTCATGATTCACTTGTACAATGTACTGTTTGAACCACCAAAATTTGCATGAATCAACAATGTATAATATGTAACTGTGTAATTAGGAGTTAAGTTCAGCTGCTTTCGAAGTTATGGGCAGTTTCAAAGATACAGGCACCTCTTGGTCCCACACTGGCCGGGTTCCACAGTAATAACAATAAATTGTAGTAATGATGATGATGATTTCTACTTGTTGATATTTAGTATTATTTACAGTTATGGAGGTGCAATCATTGAAATTAAATGTTGGAACAGATGATAGTTATGAGTATGATGATACAGATGAGATTGTTTATGATTGATATATTGTTGAATACTGATACTGTAGCATTATCAGCCTTTCTAGATATATTTTTTGTAGCTCTGTTTCCATTTGTAGCATTATTTAGAACATGTGATAGTTCCATTCTCTGCTCTTCTAATATTCTTTTGTAGGTTCGCACTCCTTCTATACTTCTGTGTCCTGTTCTTGATATAATAAGTTGATCATTAACTCCATCTTGGAACATTCTTGTTGCACTAGTGACACGCAAGGAATGATTTGTTTTGTATCCTTTGATTCCTGCGCTAGTGCACAATTGATGCACTGTTGTGAGAGAGCATTATTGCCCACAGGAACTTCACTATACCAACAAATGTCTTTTGGCTTCTTCAGAGGTGTTAAGTAGAATGCAGTTTTAGCAGTACTTGGACAGTGATGAAGCCAAACATTGTTTAGGATTGTCTTTATTGCAGTGGTGAATAATTTGTTTAGTTTCAACCTCTCTGTTTTTCTTGGACATGTTCTCAGTGTAGATAAGGTAAGGGAGGTCTTTTTCAGGTTTAATGAGTTCTATCTGATTTCTTTGTAAACTTCTGTGTTCGTGTCCACTTCTTAAAGCGATATATCATCGTGTCAAGTAACACCTTTGGACTGTCTTCACCGAGCAGACCTTTTTCCCATAGAATCTCCTCTTTTTCAATACTGATTGGTTCAGCTCTTTTTCGTTTGACACCTACTACACCTTGTGAACACATTCTTTTCATTTCACTGTCCAAAGTGGTCTGTAGACCAGCAAATTGAGGATCCTTAACAAATTTATCTCTGGTCTTATCTCTCTAATAAATCTCATCAGATCACAAGTATAAGCTATTTGGAGGGTTGGTTTGTCCATCTACTCTTCTATCTCCAAAATTAACCAATAATCTAATTGATAGTCTGTACAGATGACTAAATGCGGAGAAGAGTCCATTGGTCCACTCTTTCCAAATTTTAACTGCACAGTTAGTGGATTTCACCGTGTTTTGGACTTTGCATTCTGTCTTGCTTTTTGCAGTTCTTCATTCAATTAAGGAGCTGCAAAACGAGGAGGAGCTGATGTAGCAGGGAGTAGTTTGTTTGTTGAGGTGTGGCAACAAATTTCTTCAAGGTTGACTTCTGAAAGAAGGTGGTCAAAATCTTCCATACCTTTACAGTTCCAACAAGTTATACTGAGTGTTTTGTTAAAAGCAAGACGCACATGTATCTAGTCATGTAACCACACACACGCACACGTATCCAATACAGCTAAATTTAATTATGCAATTTGATTGGTCAACATGGTATAAGTCGGTTATACACCTCAGTCTTGGTAGCTGCATGATTTATACACCTCGTGCCTATGGCCCTCGGTGTATAAATCCCATAAAGAACTCGACCTCAGTGTATAACTTACTATTACTATTCTTTTTCAGATTTCTACGTTTCTGGACCTACATGTACATGTATTAAAGTAGTTTTAGCACAAATACTCGTTTCTGTGCTTTTTTTTTTTGTTTTGATATTTATCCTAACATACTCATTCATTCTTTGAAATGTTTTTATGGTCTGTAGGGCCATCCTAATGATTGCTTTCCCACAGTTCAAACTAAATAATTATATATATAATTATGTATATTAATCTTATAATGAGATTCATAGCCTATACATTTTGAATAGGAGGTGGAGTCCTATATCTCATATATAAACCTGTCAGCAGGTGTATATTTGAAAATACAAACCTCTTAAATAACTTTTAATAAAAGGAAGCAAAAGAACTATATGAAACAACTATACAATGCAATGAATGATATGTGATTAAATCAGTTCAAATGAAAGTTAAATGTACAGTTAGTAACATTTTTAATGACTATTTTCTTCTGATCTGATCCCTTGGCATAATAAAGTGGTTTAAAGGCCACATCCTTATACAACTGTAGTTCATGAAGTGAAAGACATTTTTATTTCTTTCAAAGGCAACGCTTTGAAGATTGGTTAAGAGTTGTAACTGCGTCTTGGGAGTGTAAGGTTTTCCACAGCTTTGGCGAACCTCTACTACAAATTTACACACATTATTGCACAACTTTTCCTTATCATCTCCCCATAAATCATCTACTCTGACATCTTTAACTGTTGAAACCCATAGCTCATAAACTGCTTAAAGCCCACTGGTAACTTCTCTAGCTGTTGGTGCTTTTTGGCTTCTTCTTACATGAAGACAGTTCCTCTTCTGATACTTCTTGAAATCGTTTTCGCTTACTCAAATATAAGGAAGGTCTCTTCTTCTTAGGAGGCTATTTTCTTTATCATCATCGATTTGAAGGTACAACAAAGAAATGCTAGCACAACAACAATGGCAAAACGTTTCAATTCACTGAGCATGCATACATTTTTTTCAAATACTTTCCTTATTGCCAGGTTTATATAGACTTCTATATCGCATAAACATACACACTGTACAAGTATACATGTATATATATATATATATATACAATATTATATAATGAGATTCATAGCTTATACATTTTAATGGGGCGTGTAGGTTTATATAAGTCATACAAACATTTATAAACCTGTAAATGGTCAGAAGGTGTGGCTTTCAAAATGGTGGACTGAAATCTAACAGGTATGAATCTCCATGATCATATATAGTATAGTTCATCCATGTATACTTGGTAACTCGAAATATTTATTTAAAAATATCACCCTTGGGCCTTCGGCTGAGGCTGGCTGATAATTGCAGTAGAGTCACCAGATCAAAATCATCAACAAGATTAAACTGTGTTCTTCCATAATAGTGGGGTTTAATCGTGCTGTTAAGATACATGTACAAATGTACATGTACCTTCCCAAACTTGTATGCATACAATACACTCATGTTCTTTAATTTAAAAATATTAATAATTAACTAATGTATATATCATATGTTTATAACTGTTGAACAGATATCAACAACCAATTACATGTAAATGTGCACCTACCTCTCCCCAAGTCCATTCTTCCAGCAAGGGTAGAAAAGAGGATTGCTTCTCAACCTTTGTATTTTTTTCATCAACATCTTTGTCTTTTTCTTCATCTTTTTCATCTTTATTACCAACACCCATTTGCTCTCCTCCTTCAGTTTGAGTCACATACTCTCCATCCTTAACTAGTTCATTGAACAAACTTGTTAGGCTTTCGTTCTGAAATAATATCTAAGAAACATACATGTATATAATTATGATGCATACATAATTACACATGTATATATAGTGTATATATTTATATGAAAAAGTGACTCTTTTTGAATAAAACATGCCATTTGCCTTTCAAAAATAGAACAGTAATCAACTGTCATTTCATGTTAACTGTTAATGATGAATACAACAATATGAAGGTGATGTACAGTGTATGCTACAGAAGGGCATCCACAATAATTATTTTGCTGACTACACAAATACTTCTGCTCTGTTGTCACTACACATGTATCTAGTTATATTCATGTTTCTTGGAATTCATTATGTATTCTACATTTATTTATACAATATAGTGTGATCAACTAATATTTACAACATTATTTACAATGTCTCTCACTGGAGTGCCACATTAAAACACTTAATCTACAATAAAGAATGTTATAAAAGATTTAGTTCACATTTTCCGTTAGCAGCACTATCTATACAATTCCTGGACTGCTTTTCCCTTTTTCTAGTCAAAGCAAACCAATAGTTCAACAAATGTTTGCATATTGTAAAGGATGCAGCATGTGCTAATGATCAAAGAAATACTTTCTGGCTCAAGCTGTAATTTCTTCATGAGGTACATGACACGCATGATGTATCTCCATTCCTGTTGTTCTGGCTCTAAGCTTTCTGCCATGACAGCCTCTTTATAGCTCTGCCTATATATTTCATTTCATGCACATGATTGAAGCTTGTTTTTCTTGGTTTCTTGCTTTACTGCTCTTTTTACAGTATGTACTTACATACTCTTAGTACAAATGGAGTATAAGTTGTAACACACACATAATTATAGTATTTCCTATATTCAGTGGTACATGTAATTAGGAATGATTGTTTCTAATCCCAGTTGGATTAAGTCACGCTTGTGGTAACTGGTAAGTGGTCTGAACCATGAGTACATTCATCCACTTTCTCACTAATTATTAGTAAGTGCTTGGGGGTGGCCTGGGGTTATTTTTGTTATCACTAGTCTTGCTGGCCAGCCCTTTTGCTCCCCCCCCCCCGTTGAAGATCTATTGCTTTAGAGGGAGTGCCAATTTGTAAAACACATAAAATAACACATTCAGTCAAATGATTTCTATGGCAACATCTGCAGTGTGGGGCCAAGCTATAGACCTTGTGCGGCTGACGTCATAAGTTTAAATTTTCCTTGGAATCATGAGCAGACAATATGTTGTTCAATTCCAATTGGGAACTACCAGACTGTTGAGATTCATCGACTTTCTGCTTGCAGTAGAGAGAACGCAGCAAATAATGGACTCCACTACACTGTATTGTATAGTATCTTGCCACTCAAAATGGCGGATTCGCCGTATATTTCCGTGTTAGATGACGTAACCGCACAAGGTCTACTATACACATGAATGTGCATGGTAGATTTTATGTAGATTGTCAGGTGAACATTCTGTGGCTGTAAATCTGACTGTAGCACATTCTGCACGAGGCAACAGTTGTTCTGAAACAATAAACCACACCCTTCCTCCACTGGTACAAGATACCACCAATATCATGGGACCACCTCATGAGAGGAGCTGGGGAATTCACTGGATGCCCCCATCCCATCAGTGGCCCTGAAAATACAGTCTATCATAAATAGCATTATATAAATATATATATATATATATATATATATGTATATATATTCTGTTCTTCTAAAATCACCTGTAGATCAGTGTTCAGCCACTTATGATCATTTTTGAACACTGTTCGTAGCATATTGATTCCAATCCCCCACCCACCAAACAGATTCTAGCTTCTTTCGGCAAAACAGTCACCTTATAACACTGGAGGCTTACGAATATCAATATATATACACCTCAGCACAAATTGTGAATTGATAGTGAAACCACACCTTTCTTATATCACGTGATATTCAGACAAAGATGGGTCTACCACCTCTTGAGTACAGCGACTGTTTTCTCGATTCCCCATCATTCAGAGAGATTATATCTCTGTATGAACAAGAATTGGAGTTAAATACTCGAGTTGTCAAGAACCTTGTCAAAGAATGTAATAACATGATTCAAAAAACTGAAGGTTAGCCGTCAGAGCGAGCAACTTTCAGTGTCTTAGTAAAAAAAAAAAAATATATATATATATATATATATATATTTATATATTTATAGACGTTTACCATGCCCATTTGAGGTGCTGTATATTCCAGCATTGTTGGTAATGATGGGTCTACATGCTGTTGGTCAATGGTGGTAGTTACTAGTAATGGGAAACCAACAATGTATATATATACGTGTAAATAATAATTATTCTTAAGTGTGTAATAATTCCATAATGTGTGGAAAGTCCTGGTTATACTGGACTTTGTCATTGTTAATAAAATTGAGTTAATGTAAAGTATAAAGGGAGTAGAATAAGAGTGTGGGAAAATGTCTGGTAGCCAGCTCACTCTACCACACTCCTGCTTCCCCCTTCACTTTGAATTTGCAGGTCACTTCCTTATACATGTACGTGTAAGATCATCAATTAGCATTATTTTACCTTTCTGTTAGAGATTACATGTCAAAGGTATGAGATCATAATTTCTCTACAAAATTTCATTTTTGACCTGAATAGTTATAATTATGCTACATGTACATGTAACCTTTGTGGGCAAATTTCACTTATTTTTTTTAAAGGTGTTTTATAATCCATGAAGTGTATACATAATTACATATTAAAACTTGTATAAATTGTCGCTGCTACATGTAGAAGTGAAACCATAATAAATCTAGTTTAATTTTCATCACAGCTTTTCCAACTTGACTTGCTAGCAAAATAATGTTGATAATTTATAAGGGTTTATAAACTCCGTGTAATAAAGACACACACCAACCCTTTAAAAAAGAAGCCACTCAAGTGCTTTTGTTTCTACATGCATGTCTGATTTTTACGCCACTGCAGGTCCATCCCTATGATTGCTTTTCCATAGGTTTAATATATAATTATTTATATTCTAGTCTCATATATGCACATTGATAATGCTTTCCAGGGATTTGGTCAATTAATGGGTGTACTGCTTAAACGAATGCACGTTATAGCTAACTATAATATTAAAACAAGTGTATATAGAGAAAAAAACATCCCCATATTTGCTTTGTGATGACTATGTATTAAGCATTGCTGATGGCACTAGTGTCTCTACCTTTCTGTGTACTCGAAAGCTGGGGCCTGAAGAAGTAAGTGTAAGCCTGACTGCAGTCTAAGTACACAGATCTTTGATGAACTGACTGAAGTACTCCTACAAGATTCTAAATGATGATTTCCTCATATCTGAAACTTAACAACTTATTATACTTACTTGTTAAAGATTCTTGCATAATATTTATACTGTTTCTCTGCTAAATGGAACAGTTATTAGCAGTTTCTGAATCTTGCTGGCTTGTCTATAGCTCGAAGAGCCTCGAACGTGCGTTCTTTTACGCACCACGCCCATTAATTGACCAGGCCCCCGGGAATGACGCAACTTCCTTAACTACGTATACAACGCATACACAAACATATATATATATATATATATTATATATATATATATATATATATACACAAATGTATATACATTAAACCCCGTGGAAAGCAATTATAGGGATGGCCCTACGGGCCATAAAAAAAAAAACAATTTACTTGTAAAATGTATGTGTACAGAAAATGTCTAAAGAACCACAGGCAAGACAGCTTGCACGCGTACAAGACAACTGGCTCAGGCTCCTTTGATGGTTACAAGAAGACAGCGGATAATATCTATATGTATTCAAACTGTGTGTTGACCAACATGTAGTCTGTATATCAGTAGCATCTATTACACTCCCTGTACTGTGCTAAACTCCAAAAAGGGCCCTAACAACACTGGTATATCTGCCATTATGTATACTCTGAATGCTGGCATCTATAGAAGAGGTATAACTCTAGTCTTGGTACACAGATTCTTGATTGACTCTGTCAAGGTCCTAAATGTACAACTTTTGCAGACGGACATTAGACTTATTTAATACAAGGATTCTGATATACTAAGCTATGTTTGTCTTTAAAACGTTTTCTAGAATACATGTACATATGTTTTCTAAATTTATTTGTAGTGTACGCAAACATATTGAGGAAAGTATTTGCTTGCCAGTTAATGTTAGGCTGGGCTTGACAAGAAATGTCAGACAATCACATACATGTACACGTACTTGGCATAATCAGCAGCATTAATTAGTGCTTCTTCAAAAGTGTAATCAGTACTAATCAGTGCTTCTTTTATATGTTGCATGTGCAGTTAATGATTGCCAGCTGCTTTTCAAAGGCCAGGTGCTTACTGCTTAGTATACAATACATGTAGCTCAAGCCTTGTAACCAAATTAAAGTTTACGCCAGATCTGTACTTCTTTTCTTTGTTTGTGAGTTACAATATGCATTATAGTTACATACATGTACATGTACTTGCTATGGAGACTGGATGATGAGTGGGAGAGTTGGCTAGCCATCAAAGCCCGCCATTCCTGGTTCTGAAGACTGGGCATTCAGTGTTCCTTTTTTACTGCGAATTTTCTAAGCCAGGGTGGCTGCTTTAATATTTTCTAATCCCTTTGTGACTGTGTTTTATGAATTTTATAAGCCATTGTGGATGCTTGTTTGCCTTTTGGTGCTAGTATGCATGAACTTTCTACAAATTAGCCCTACAACTCTTCCAACGTAGTCTGTGGTTACTGCAATTGTATTCACTGTATCTCATACAATAGACACTGCTGAAACTACTACACTCACTCCACTAATATTCTTGTACATTCATTTATGTAGACATCTGAAATAACACTTAAGTACATTGTACATGTAATAACATTTCATAGTAGTCCACATTTTTGTAATCCTTTTGTGCAATGTGTACATGTACATGTAAATTGACACCAAAATAATTATAGAAAAATGAAAGAGCATGTATGGATATCAAGACCAAAAAAGGACAGGAACAACATTGGTGTCACCATGTTTACGTACATTAGGAACAAAATTAATCTAACTACTTCAAATAACAACCCTACAGAAGTAAAAGCAAGTATAAAGAAGCTATACTTATGTAGGGTTGTTGTGTGGAAGTTGTTTGTTGCTAAGATACTATCCCATTATTGTTTCTGTACTTGTTCACTATTGATATTAATACATGCACTTTGATTTTTAAAATGTTTTGTATTATTTATTATTCTTGTTTCAATTCTTTTACTGTAATAATTATAATTGTGAAATTGGAAATTATAAACAGTGCATGGAGTAATTGCTAACTTTTCTCTTATATATGTATGTATGTTTCATCCCACAATTCCGCCCTCTCTGTATGAAACCCTATGTTGTATATACATGTATATATATAATTATTTATCATGTACATGATGTACATGTGGTTTATTGGCTAATAGACTGTTGTCCTCTATCATGTATATTGTAAGTACTATTGTAGTTATTGTCATGCTTGAAGCTGGAAACTTTTTTGTGTAGTTTATATAAGTTGCAGATCGGGTCTGTTTGACAATCTGTGTCATTACATGACTTGGTCAAAATATTGATATTGTAAACATGTATATACATGTACTACATGTATATGTGTCTGTCCTAAATTTACATGTACATGTACATGCAGGAGTTCATTTAGGCAGAGGTGTCATTTTCCAAGATTTTGTAACTTAATATGATCTAATTCTGCTCACTGGCATTAGTACTTGTACTTAAGTGTATGAAGTACAAATTTTGAAGTACATGTACTAACACTTATCTTACATGCAAGTCCTTAAACCGATAACTTGTACTTGTACTTGTATATACCTAAGTACTTGCACTTTCTCACTATGCTCTGCACTTGTAAGTAGGGATATGCAAATTATTCTCCTATTTTTTGAAATTATGCTTTCCTTCCTCCCTATTATGCTATGCTCCTATGCCTTAACCCATGCCCTATTGTGCTCAACATTATGCTCAACATTGTGCTCCCAAATTTTTTTTTGCTTATCAAAATTGGGTTGAACAATTAACACCTGTTATACTGTAGCATAATAGATATAGTTAGCAGCTGAATTGTCACAACAATGCACATGTGCTTAGTCTGCTTACGCAGTCACACCTTGTTGTGACCTATACAATATACACTACAACTGCTGTGTAAATTAAGCATTTGAAGGTGTTTAACTGTAAAGTGTATATTGTATAAGGGTTTCATTATTATTTTCTATCATGTGGTTGTGATACTGGCATATTGCACAAGCCCCATTATAGGCTTTTAGCCCCATTATGCCAGCATAATGGAAGCATTAAGCCCCAGTTAATTTTTGCCTATTATGCCCAAAAATATGCCAGCGTAATTCACATATCCCTACTTGTAAGTACTTGAATACTTACAAGTAAGTATTGTACTAAAAGGGTTTATCATTACTATGTGTGAACTTCCATACAAAGCTTGTGTATAGCAGGTGCTAAATTACATGTACAAATGTATTATCAATATCATCCAAACTGGTGTAATTTTTTCCACTGCAACACATTTACTGGTGTTGATGAGATGGCAAATGTCCACAGAGTGCTTTATCAGCACCAGTAATATACAAGTAATTTAATTGAAAATGTTGCATACAGTAAGTGGTCTACATTTTTAAAATTTCCTGGAAGTGCATTTCCCCTGCTTCTTACATTATGCAAACTACATGTACATCAACTCCTCTGCAATGTACATGATTGTATGTATTTGGTATAATGTTTACGAATACGTTTATCATGTTCTTTATTTCTTATATAGAATTCTCTCGAGTTCAACAAGAGTTTGCACGTGGTTTGAGTCAGTTTAGATTTCAGACTATTGGAACTGAGAAAACAGAAGATGAAGTTCTGATAGGTATATTCACTATAGTCAGTGTTACACAGATATGTACTCGATTGAATATCGAATCATGGGTGTGTTCATGTTCATGATGACCTTAAAACATTTCAGTATGATTGCTTTTTGTACTACTAGTGTTAATGCATATCAGTACTATTCAATGATGCAATTCTACCTCTGTTGACTTCCGCGACTCCTGAAAGTGAATAGACTATAGTGATGGGCGATACCATTTCAATGCGATACAAAGTAGTTTGGGATCTATGGATATACATGTACTTGATAATGCTCATGTTTATAATGATGTGTTCATATCAGCATCAAATTTTATACAAATTCTGTTTAAAGTTTGGGAGTGGTCTAAAAATTTAACTGTTAAACGGGTGTTTCAGTTAGAAATGGAGGTGTGGTACAGTAGACTAGTATGCTATCGATACTTGGACATTACTCAATACCAGAAATTCAGACACGGTATCAAAATATCAAGTACTCTGGTATCGTATCACCCATCACTAGTCAGTACTGTACTCAACAATGAAGAAATATGGAGGTTAACCCTATTGCTACTTCAAGTTCATTGTATTGTGGAAATCTACAAAATAAATCATAGATACTTTCTACTGTCATTAATTATATAAAGTAGATTAAGTAGTATTGAAATCCAATTTTCCTCTCTGTATTTGAGCTCAAATTTTTTTACCATTGTTATTAATTGACCTAGCCCTGTGAATGACATCATGGCAGTCCACTATGAATAAATATTCACCTATGAATTGTAATACTTTATTAGTTAAGGAAGTTACATCATTCTAGGGGCATATTCAAATCGGTGGGTGTGATGAGTAAAGCAACAAGCACTCAAGCTACAGATCTGCTAACTGGAAGCAATCAGCTTATACATGTACATGTATGTAGAAACTGCAATTAATAGCTGTTATAACTGAAAGACATTCTAAAAAAGTATATACATGTAAGAGCCTTTAGAAAAACAAGTTTTTATGTTTCAGACAAGTGAAAATCATCAGCAATGATTAATGGTCACCACAAAAGAAGTAATCATTATTCTTTATATAAATGTGTGTATCTTGTTTTGCTTAATATAATATGTAATTATATGTCATAAATGTCGGACTCCATTTTTTAGCTGACTCCCTTCAGTCGTTTGCTAGACTTTTTCTCTCAATTGAAGATTATCGACAAAACATGGTAAGATTCTAACTGTCACATTAATAGGTTATGTTTCATACAAGGTTTCGTAAAGCGGGGATTCCCCTCTTAGTTTGAGTTTTCTTCCCCCCCCCCCCCCATACATTTTAGGCATTTATTTCATAATGTAGCATGTCAGCTACATGTGCAAACCTTCTCAACCTAAGAGTGCCTAAGTTTAAATGTATGTAGGGTTACATGTAAGTAGTTAGTTTAATTTGCTAAGGTACATGTACGTGTACTTGTACCATCCAATTCTTGTTTTTGAGCTTTTACAGTTTTAATGTACATACACCAACAAGGTCCTACATAGATGTACATATATTCTTTTGAAATAAAATATATTAGATTCAAAAATACTTTTAATGTTATAATAAAGTAATGAAGGTACCATGTATTAATTAATGGATGTAGTTAGGTTATATAATGTAAATGGCGTCCTATTGTACAGGTTGCCATAGTGGCTGAAAGTATTTCTTACTAGTTTCATCTAGAAGATCTTGTTAGTACATGTAGTCAATAGTCATAAAAACACTTGATGCAGGTTGATCAAAATTTCTCCACATTATGTAGTAGCAGTGATTTCAATGCACCATGTGTAATGGAATGTATAGGCGATCATTATTTTCTGACCATCTGTATATAGAGAGTACTACTGTACTCTGTTTATAATGCAATTCCTGTTTTAGTTTGTGCATGTACATATACTACATGTATACATGTACACATACATGCATACATGTATGTGCATGTACTACATGTATACATGTATGTACATATAAAGGTTTATTTGTGCATGTAGCATTCTTGTAATTCACACAATTTGATTTTTATTTCAGCTAATGGCAATCAAAGTGCGATTACTAAAAACTCTTGAGAACTTCAGAAAAGAGCACATGAAAAAGGCTATCGTGAGTGAACTGCAAATGTACATGTACATGTATATATATTATTATTTACATGTACATCTGATGATAGCACATTTTGCACAGCAATAATGTTAATGAAATACTTGTACCGTCTAATCATTCAATTTCTTTAAATTTGATAACAGCATTTTTCTTCCTGGATACTAATGGTTATCCAGATTTATGAAATCTGTTTACCAAAACTTATTATTACCTACATGAGTACATGTAATTGTATTTGGCCATTTTTCTATTCAAAGTTGCATAATAAGGAAATAATAATTATACTGAATACTGATTTTCTTTAATTTGTTCATGTAGGAAGAGAAGAGGAAGTTTGATGATGCTTCGAAGAAGTACTACACATTTCTTAATAGTTATTTAACCACAAAGGCACCCAAAAAAAGGGACACTACAGCAGTAGTATCTAACACTGAGGTGAATATGATTTAAATATGCGTATTTCAGGGTTTAATACAGAGTGAGGGAGAGGTGCCATGGGAGCCCCTCCCCCAAAATTTCAAATGTTAACTGCAGTAATAGCTAATGCACTCAGTGCAGAACCCTGACCACAAGTCTTGAAGTATGATTGAGGAACCAGAATGATTACTGACAAGTAAATATTTGTTGACTGTAGTAATTATTATACTGAGATATTTATTACAATTATTATACTGATATACACATGTACGTGTGCGTTACAACTTACATAATTTCTAGTATATATGTAGATACACTGTGTTAAAATAAAAAAGAGCACTCTAAACAGCTTTTTGGCCTCAATCACGTGCATGGAATGGGTGGAGCTAGAAATTGACAGTCTGAAATTTATTGCTTTTGTTCAGATGCAAATCTACCCTTGTTCATTTACTATTTAACATTTTGGCATTCCAGCCTTGTTTCACATACAGTACATACATGTACATTATTTCACTGACTTTCCTGCATACATGTATTTATATGTTTTTGTTTTACCTATTTATAAATGTATAATTAGTGGAAACAGCCAGTAATGCAGGACATTGTCTGGTAAATCCAGTGAATTGAAACTAAACTGTATAAAAAGTATATGGGAGCAGGACAGGAGTCTTGTAAATACTAAATACATGTGTAGGTCAAAATGTCAGGTAGTTGACTCAATGTTTTCACACGCCTGATAATAAATATTGATATATATAATTTATATAATTTTACATGTACATGTACATATACATTGTATGTATCATAATATACAGTACATACATGTACGTGTATATATAATTATGCATATATCTTTACTATACTTGCAGAAAGATCAATTTGAGAGAGAAAAGGCTCAATTTCGTCAAATCTCATTTGATTATGTATGTCGTCTTCAAGATGTTCATGCTCAAAAGCACTATGAATTTGTTGAACCGGTATGTTATTAGCTATATCAGGAATAATGAACTTTGTTAAGTGCATTAACTTCTTTGTCAAATACATGTACATGTACATTAACTACTGCACATGTGAGATGAGTTTGTCAAATTAACATCAATGCAATTGGGAAATCCATGTACATGTACAGTACAGATAACGTTAAACTTTAATAATACTCGCTTATGACACGCGAGTAACTCGCGAGTAACTCGCGAGTGTTTGTTTGACACACGCGTGCTGATTTTTTACGCACGCGTGCAGATCGTTCGCACGCGCGTGTAGTCGCCCGCGCGAGTACACGCGTGCGCACGTTATTTATCAGTCCTACCCGCACTCGCGAGTACTGCACTGCAAAGTAGAGAAGAGAACTATGCCTCGTATGAGTATTGACACAAGAGCAAGAGTGATTGGATACTGGAAGAGTGGATTAACAGTTAGGAAGATTAAGGAAAGACTACTAGAGCAAGACATTGTTGTAAGTGTGCAATCTTTAAGTGCACTTATTAAGAAGTATAAAATTACCTCATCAGTCGCTGATCTTCAAACATACAAGCCACTTGAACTCTTTAAAGAAATTCATTATAAATTTATCGATGATTCCCTCGCAAAAGAAAGTGACTTGACAGCTAGACAGCTGCATAGAAAACTGTTAGATGCATTTCCAGACATGCATGTTTCTATTAGTACAATTAAGAATGTACGAAAACGCCTTGGTTGGATTTGTAAGCGAACAAGATATTGTGCACTTATAAGTGAAGTAAATCAAGAGAAACGATATAAATGGTGCAAAGAACAGATTGATAGTGGTGACTTAGCATTCAAGGATGTCATATGGACAGATGAATGTTCGGTACAGTTGGAATCACATAGAAAGGTTGTGTTCCATAAGAAAACCAAGCCAGCTCCACTCCATGGAAAACCAAAGCATCCACTGAAGGTTCATCTCTGGGGTGGAATATCTTGTAGGGGAGCCACTTCTATATGTATTTTCACCGGCACACTAACTGCAACACGCTACACACAGCTACTGGATCAGGCTCTTATACCCTTCTTATCAACATACTACCCTGATGGCCATCGTTACCAACAGGATAACGACCCAAAACATACAAGTAGATGGGCTCAGGCATATTTTGAAAACCAAGGGATTAATTGGTGGCGAACTCCTCCCTCTAGTCCAGATTTGAACCCCATTGAAAATGTATGGGGGTCTCTAAAGGAATATTTAAGAACCTATGTTAAACCAAGAAATTTAGGACAACTAAAAAGTGGAATCAAGGAATTCTGGAAAACACTTAGCTCCCGAGAAATGTGCACGGTATATTGCACATATGAAGAAAGTAATACCTAAAGTTATAGAAGTACAAGGAAAAGCATCTGGGTACTAATATTATGTTTTATATAATAGTTGTATATATATTTTATTATTTACTGATTATATTATATAAATTACCAGCACGCTGGGTCACTATGAATCAATTATTAATTAAATAATTATGTTGAAGTAAATAACAAATGTTATATATTACAAAGCTGTCTTCTACTTTGTTCCAAGCTTTAGAGCCCTTGAAGCTTGTTGGTACTGTTTGTTACAATTATATAATTATAATATTTAATTATAATATAAAATTATATATAACATTAAGTAACTACAAACATGCATAGTAAGAGTTAGGAAAAAAGAAGCTTGACCCAGACAAGATAGCAATAATTAAGGATTTAACATTTAGAGCGTGGCCATTAGAGTCAAAAGAGTTAAATCAAATGGCAGCATGGAAGATCTGTGTCACAGCTATTGATGAGGCTAACAGAAGATTGAATAGAAAAAAACAACTGTAACTGATTCATTATATTTAAAATTATGATTAGTATATACATGTATATATGATTTCTTGTATGGGCAGTCCTGGAAACCACAATAAAACTAATGTGGTTTATGGGCAGTAACATTACACCACACTATACTTACTCTCCAACCACACTGTAAAAATAACTCCGCGAGTATATTAATATTACTCGCGAGTATGTTGCTCCACGAGTGCATTTCTAGCGAGTCACTCGCGAGTATATTACTGTTCCTCGCGAGTAAATTTTCTTTACTCGCGTGTTATTATACCTCGCACGAGAAACACACGCGAGTTTTTGTTCAAGTTTAACGTTATCTGTACTGTACATTATGGCCGAGTACACAAATGTTCTCATTAATCCAAGTGGGGGAGGCATGGCTAATAGACAATTTTTACAAGTGACATCACACATAAACGATTTCTGGATAATTGTCTGTGGATTAAGCCAGGGGAGGCAACTATGCAAACAGATTGTATTGAAGTCAATGGAGAATGGAGACTGTGATCAATACTTCCAGGCGAGGCATGGCCTCTCGAGTTGTCACGTGGTTACCCTTAGCATCATTTAGAACTGTACTAGTGTGTGGTTAAAATTATACTCTGATGTCACGTATTTCTGAATAATTGTTCATGGATCAGGGAACTCCACTGGAGAGAAAGTGGCATAAATTTTGCATAGTGAGCGATATAGGCATGCAAAAATATGCGGCTGAAAGCTCATCTTTCACTCACATACATGTACATGTAAAAATATGCACATTTTGATAACCTTCCCAAGAGTTTCTTTGCAATTCTACAGCCTTACAAATTAAAATCATGTTTTGTAGTACATTGTATATCCAACAGTTATAAAGAGCTTGCTTTATAAAATGATGTAAACTGCAGTTTAGCCCGAATTAAATAATAAATATGTATGTATTTTGGGGTACTCTTAAAATTTCATTCTTGAACTTTAAAGTAGACTCTACTAAAGGCTTTAGAAAACATTTGTAACAAAGAAAAATAGTCCAAGTGAACTAAAGTGTACATATATTTAGCAGCACTATACTATGGAATTGATCTACATAATAATTATAATGACGAGCGTTATAGCCTAGAGCTTTATGTACTGTATTCTATTCTTTAGATCCTTGGTTATGTGAGTGATATGACTACTTTCCTTCATCAAGGTATGTACATGTATGTATTTTGTGTATATTATGTATTAATTGGCTGGCCACGCCTACATATACTGCAGTCATGCTATTTGGCAGTCAAATACAATGCACATGTGTATTTTAAACAATCAAATATCTTGACTTGTGATATGATACCATAAAACTTCAATGGGACCGCCCAGTGGTTTAGACATGGTAATATTGCATCACAGCAACATTATCATAACTATGGCAATGGTTGTCATGCCACAAACACATTATTGACCAATCACGAGTGCTGTATGCCAAATATTGTCCTGTGACGTCAACAGCACACTCGGGCTTGCAGCCCGAGTGTTGCTAGTGACTTCACAACACAATATTGGGCATACAGCACTCGTGAGTGATCAATAACCCACTTCTCATACGAGAAATTATAGGTTGTAGGCTTACTATGTGACTCATCATTGTGCTTTAAGTACAAGTATATATTAATTAATATCAGCAGTCTCAGTGCTTGTATTGTCCAAGCCTAGATAGATGGTATGCCACCATAGGATTACAATAATTATATGCTGAAAGATTTTTTTTACTTTAACACTTTGTGTTACACTGCACTTTGTATTCACTAAAATGTACAAGAAGACCAGCAGTACATGTATGTCCATAATTGTAGTATTATTGTACATATATTTGAGCTTCTTTGAGAACTTACTACTCTTGCCTGTCATGTACATGTACATGTAGTTAAAGGAAGAAAGGCTCAGATAGTGTACTTGTTATCAACTTATCACATTGGTATAATACGTGTATTCCTGAAACATTACAATGTGTAGTTAGTTTAATCAAATAATAAACAAAGGTTTTGGTCATGAAATATTCATGTTTCAATCATTTTCTAGATTTGCAGTTATTAGTTTCTTTACTTCTTGAAATTGTGTTTTGTATATAGTCATAAAATATTTTCTTCGTGATGATGATGTTAACTGCATGTTACCAAACTTATTAAAATATGCACATTTGTATAAAACGTCATATCCTGAAAGTTGAACTCTACAGTTCCTAAAGGCTCTTGAAACATTTGCAACAAACAGTGCAACAATAATCAATAGTATACACATTTAATAAAGCCACACACTTTTGAAGGTTCGTAGTTGGAGGAATCAAAACTGCCAAAGGGTTTAAAACATTAGAGGAAAAGTAGATTTGCTATGGAAATATTTTCACATAGTTAGCCCTCCCATGTTAAGTGAAATCACCAAATATTAGGTGAAAGGACTGGATGACTGCTTCAGCACACATCTCCCAGACTATTCAGAGTGGGAGGAGCTATATGTACATGTATATACATGTATGTGTACATACGATTATATGTAACACAGTTGCTGCATTGTAGTTTATTCTTTCAGCTTATGAAGAAGCATTAAACTTGAAGCCACAAATTGATGGCATACAGTTCAAAGTTCAATTGGTAAGCTACATGTACATACATGTACATGTGCATCAAAGTTAGTACATGCGTGCATGTAGATTCAGTCTATGATTTGTTATAATGTTTGGTTATTAAATAAAATCTACATGTATACACAGTGTATAATGTACATGTATATGTGTCTTGCATGCTGTTTAGCTAAGAGAAACTCATGAATCAGAGCAGGAGAAGGCTTATCAACTGAAGGCACAAGTTATAGAGGTAAAGTGATACAAATACCGTATGTGTATAAGATATACCCTGTAGATAACAATCATAGGGATAACCCTTTGGGCAATAAACATACCTCCACGTAATGTAGATATTTCACAAAATTATTCACGTGTTAACAATAATGCGTTACATGTACATGTAGTTAAGGAAGTTATGGCAATCTAGAATCTCAGTCAATTAGAAAGGCATGGTGTGTACCACACATGGAATGTGCAAATTGTGAAACTGCCACTAATATTCCTACAACACAGCAACTGTTATCAGAGCCTACATAAAGAGTTGACTATTATTAGAAAGTTTCAGACATATCAGAAAGAATTTGCTTAGCATGGAATCATCACTACAAAGCAACTATAGGATACTTTGTATCACTGTATAATGTATATTGAGTTTCTAAAGGAACATTTGAAAACTGAAACAAGAATTTCTTGTTTCAGTTTTCAAATGTTCCTTTAGAAACTTTTATGTACATGTATGAAACAATTTCCTGGTGCTGCAGTTGCTATACTGATTACACTACATTCTTGGTCAGAGAATTACATAATTAGGAACACGTGTACATGTACATTACTAAGCAAAGGAAACTCAATTAGTGATTGATTTGTGTAGACAAGCTATATACATGTATATATATACATGTATTTATTTATTTATTTATCTTTTTCATCTTGCAGGACGGATTACAAGGTATGGTACATCATCCTGAGTTTTTAAAACAAGGACATGTTATGGTGATGGAAAGAAGGGGAGGAATTTCAGGTATGAGGTACACGTGTATAAAATTGTTTACCTGTTGTTTTGCTATGTGTTCAATTTTAGATGTAGTAGATACTGTAGTATACATGTAGGTAGAGCAGAGGGTTACTGTTATCGTTTTGTCTGTATGTGTGTATTAGTAGTTAACAAACTACTAACCAACTTCAAATTGTACAAAGGAAAAAATATAAGAAATGTATTCCTACATGTATAATTATACTTTTGGTTATAAATTTATGGCAATTTTGATATCTCGTGGTCACGATTTCCCAACTTAGCTAAGAAATGAACAAGATATATGGAGAAAAAGCATCCCTATGATTGTTATGTGGAGTCCAGCATTCAGTAAGCATGGCTGACTTTCTCGTGCCTGAATCACAACAGCTATTATAGTTATTGTATTGATACATGTACTCTGATTACTTTATAAAGGAAATATAGAACAGCTAATAGTTGCAGTTTCTATGTATGCTACAAGCAGCTTTTTTCCTACTTGTCTGTGAGCTCGATTGTGTGTGCCATGCCCATTAATTAAGCGAGCACCCCTCAATGACACCACTTCCTTAACTACGTATACAATGCATTCGGGACACAAACATAAATATACATAATAGGGATGGCCCTATGAGCCATAAAAGTCTTCTTGTTTGATTAATGTTAGAATACATTTTCTGAGTTGCAAAATGCTTCTTGGAGCTTTTAGTATCTGTAGAGTTCAGCTTGTATTGAAGCTAATTTTTCAAGATACCAGAAATAATATGCAAGGTTTACACTTCAATTGTTGGCAGATTTTATTGTCTCGCTTCTCTCCAGTTAGAATAGGAAAACATTAAATTTAAGCAAATTATAGAGCTGACAAATTCAGTTGTCAAGAGCCATCTGATGAGCCATCTGATGCACATGTTATTGAAAGACTAACCTGCAGAATATACATTGTTTTCATACAATAAACATGTTTCTGCTGAATGTCTCTAATTGGTAGTGTTATGTGCATTGTTATGATGAATTTTTCTCCTAGGTATTCACTGGCAGCGTTTTTTTTTGTCAGTTTCGCAAAAAAGAGCAACAGAAAATGATTAAATTTTTGGCTTTATCAAGTTCTGCACCAAAAAACCCAGGAGTAAGTTTAATGTGCAGTGAATATGAAACAAATCACTTCTCAAACATGTGCATGTACATGTACATGTAATTTATACACATATTAATAATACATGTACTCTTAGTTCATAATTTCACACATGCAATAGTTACATGTATATGTGCTGTACATGTACAATAATTGATTTACAATCAAGTTATTATACTCAATACGGAACAGATCAGATGTAACTTTATATGCACACGCAAGCTGCTTTTGAGTACAAACAAATGCAGCACCCACGATTTGTAAATATTTTCTGATTAATTTTCACTTGTATGTATAATAAAATTCTCCCTTTAAAAGTGTAGCATTGTTAGAAATAATACCCAGTTTATACAATCAAATGACAGGTATTAATATTATTTATATTAGTTACACTGTACATTTTCATTTATTTTTATTATAATAAATGTACTTCATAATGATCCCTCGCTACAAGTGTGAAGTACAAGTACAATGTACATGTATGATAAAGCAAGCATTCATTGTACAGAAATAATGTGCATGTATAATAATGTTACAGAATAGAGGAATGGAGTGGCACTACATGTATAATGGGATGGAACACATACACTGTAAAAATTAAAAAAAACAAAGGAGAATAGAGTCAAAGGCATGGAACTTTGCAGATAAATTAAAATAGACAAGTAGGGTAGAAATGAGTATTATATCAACTGATATTGAAGTAAACATAAGTAGGTGATACAGATAATAATTAGAAAGGTGGGGCTGGCTACTAGTTATACTTAAGAATGCAGTATATAGTAGAGGTAGAGATTAGTATACACGCTAGTGATGTGTGTACTGTGTATATATGTATATGTAATCAATTATTGTGCCTGCACATTATTTTTGAATGTTGTAATATTAACACATTCGCATTTTTGGCAGATGCTACTCGTGCTTACCAATCAAGTTACATCTAATCTGTACTGTATAATTTATACTACATGTATATCTGTACTGTACAATATCCATTGAATCACTAAATATGATGGTGATTTGTGAATTGGACAAGTGCCTAATCAAACATTTTTTCTTTTTTACAGGGGATGTTTTTCTTTTTTTATGGGCATCCTGCTGTTAAATAAATGAATATGTTTCAATTAGCCAGTATTTCAGCATGTGCTTCTTAATACTTTACAACAGTGACAACTAATATGTACTTGTTAGTATGATGTCATACAGACAGCTACCATGTAGGAAATCCTTATCAACTGTACATGTACTTTTAGTATTTATGGTGTGATTGCTGAATTGCTCTCTAATGACACTTGGTAGCCATAATTTTTTTATACTAAATTTTGGTCTAATGTTTTGTTGTCTGGCATTCAGTATTGTTATTCTATTCATGTTTGTATCTATAAGGTACCTCTTGATGACTGGATAGAAATCAATGATTGTGTTCGTTCAAAGGGTGATGAAGTTGATCGAAGATTCTGCTTTGACCTAAGTTGCAAGTAAATCTCTAAATATACACTGTATGTATTTTTGCCAACCACAGTAGTGAAGGTTCTACACAGCATGGCATTCATTTTGCACTGCAAGTGAAATTTTAAAGAGGGGAGGAGGGAAGGGCTGGAGGTTTTTTTTAAACCTGTGTATACTATCTTATAAGGAAAGATTGGTAGTTGGATGTAAGCACTCAGAATCTTGCTATTAACATCTTTTCTAGTATATAGTTTGTAAGTTTCATTTTCTAACAGAAATGGTTAGTGCAGTGCTAAAAAGTAGTAATGCGCATGAATGAAAATAATTGAACACAGGTATATGTACATGTATAATTGTATAGGAATTGGTATCTGGTATCTGAAGTATAGGCAAAACCTGGTATAGGTGCAACACTACTTATGGTATTAAAGTTTGTAACATAAAGTCAACACATTGTAATTTTGAGGTCATTGTGAATGTCAACAGACTTGTTTCATGTAATGTATTTCTTGTGTGTAATATGTCATCACAGCCACATGGAATGTACATGTAATCAGTAAAGGAAAAAATTAAGCAGATTAGTTCTTTTTTTTTAATAAGAAAGACTATTGCACAGAAATGTTTTACCTCTCTTTCATTCAAGAGCTTTGACTACTTTTAGTTATACATGTAGTTATAGTTTCTCAAACTTTTAGTAACTAACTAACTAGAAGTGCCTTTATTGGCTAATTTTCATTTAAGTTAGGTGTAGTTATTACAGTAGACTTGCAATTCAGTTATATTTTAGTTAACTAAAACAACGCTGATCTGGTTTTATGGCCTGTAGTGCCATCCCTATGATTGCTTTCCACAGGGTTTAATGTTATATTATATATATACTTATGCGAGTATGCATTATATACGTACATTGTGTATTTAAGGAAGTTGCATCATTTTGGAGGCTTGGTCAATTAATGGGTGTTGTGTGTAATAGAACGCGTGCTCGAGCCAGCAGAAAGAAAACTGCTTGTAGCTTATGCGGAAACTGGAATTAATAGCTTGTAGCTTATGCAGAAACTTGAACTAATAGCTAGCTATTCTACCTGAAATACATGTATATTTCTAAAGTTCTACAAGGTCCTTTAAAAGGTAAACAGAGTAGATAATCAAAATAATAACTATAATACGCTGTTGTGTTTCAGGCATGATAAAATCAGCCATGAATCCCTAATGCTACACACCACAAAGCAGTCATAGGAAAACTTTTTTCTCTATATATCTTGTTTTTAAGTGTTGACACTTTACATGTGGTTTTCAACTTATTTATGTTATAGTCTGAAAGAACCTCAATACAAACCCACATGTACAGTACAAGCTATTGGTGAGGATGACAGAAGAGCATGGATGCAAGTTATGGAAGGAAGAGAACCAGTAAGTATATTTGAAAATCATTTATTAATAATCATCTACATGTAATTTCGGGGAGTGTACTTACAAGATCTCATTTCATGTACCCTATAGGTTTATTATTCTTTGAGAGCACTAGACAGTAAGTGTTATCTACAAATGTATCTGCTATTAATAGTATACATATATTTTGTTATTAAATGTAGTCACTAAAATAACTCCAGCTGGACACAAATTTATAGAGACCTGCTTAAATGCTATTGAAGACAGAGGTATATATATATATATATATATATATACATGTACATACACATGTATATGTGTGTGTATGAGTATGTGTGAGTGTGTGTGCATGTCTATGTTGGTGTCCATGTTTATGTCTGTCTATATTTGTTTGTTTAGTGATTTGCAAATTGCAATGCTACTTGTCTGCCTATTAATAGAAATATTACCTTGCTTTTCTCATCCAAATAAGTTGAAATAACATATCGTAATACATGTACATGTATATCACATCATATTACATGTATGTATCCTTTTGGTTAAGATTCTGGATGACTCAACTATAAACTGTTGGTCAAATGTTCACAACCAATTAGTACCTGGATCTTACTATATACATGCAGGGCTTATGATAACGTCCGGACAGCGGACAATTTCCGGTTAAAATTGCCACGTGTCCGTTCATAATTTATTCGTGAGGACAAAATGTCAGCTCGAATATTTAATCATTGCTGAAATATGGGCGTGGTTAACGAGCCTGACGGCCAAGACTTTACTGCTATATTCTCTCAGAAGGATCCAGACCTAAACGAAGTTGATATTCCAGATGATGAAGGCTCTGTCCAACTTCACCTGCAGTCGCAGGTCTTTATTCCATGTGGAAAAAGCAAAAAGATTGTCTTCACAAAGATGGGCGTGACCGCTAGTCTTGGTCGAGTTGTATCAGGTTCTCCTGCCTTCATAGATATTAGAAAAGGCTTGAAACTTGCTTCAAAGTTAGCATAAGGTCTAGTGAGTATGTAAACATCTTCTCAAGTTCATGTTAACAAATGTGAAGCTTCAGTTTTCTGGTCAATTCTTGACGGTCAATTTCTCCGTTCCATACACGATCGTTTCAATGAAAATTTTAAATTACCGTAAATGAGCGTAGCGCAAAACAGTACGTTGACATAATTATACTGTACTTCTTGTTTCTTTCTTTCAACAAAATGTCTTCTTTTCGTGAGTTAGAAGAGAGGCATGGTGTTGACTTACGTAGGTTCAGGCTATAAGAATAAGCAAGCCTGTATTACATTCCTCAAATATATTCATAATCTAATAATGTAAAAATCGTTAAGAATTATTGCTATAATTATGCTATAATTATGCTATAATTATGCTATAATTGAAATTGTCCTGTCATTAAAGTGACTTGTCAGGTCAAATTAAGGAGAGACTAACATTTTGTCAGATCACTATTCATTTCTTATCATAAGCACTGTACATGTTGTATTTTACAATCTTAATTTGACCTAAACAGAAATAAACAACATTCAAAGTGCAACAAAGTGGCACTGTCAGGCATGTATTACCATATTCTGTCTCCTTCGTATAAAGTGGTACATGTATGGTCACTTTCATTTTCCTATGATGATAATGATACTAAGGTAGTGATCTTTCGCCTTATCATATGATTAATGTCCATCACTATCTTGTTCCTTTGCATGTACATGTACATTAGTCATCCTCTTATATATGTATCTCGGTTTATTTTTAATTATTATTTAATGTACAGTGCTGTATACTATTTTCATTCAGGGTTAGATGAAGAAGGTTTATATAGGAAACCTGGAGTACTTGCAAAAGTCAACAAACTAGTCAAAGAAGCTATAGGTACATGTATGTAGCAATTAAATGAGTTCCTTATACAAATGTTAGTGAAAGCAAGCAAGGCCTTCTAATGTGTGTATGTACATGTACATGTACATGTACATATACCATACTTACCTTATTTTGGGCAATGAGATTACAGAATTTGAGGAATATAATGGTTTAAAGTTCTCTGCTGCAAAAGGCAATAGGACCAACCAATCAGATCATTTATGTAGCCATCAGTATGCAGTACTGTTGCTAAGCAACAATGTTATCTGGTTGCTAATACTGTTCGTTAGATCAAGAGAGTGCAAGAGAGTTAGAATTCAGTTTTGTATAGCTATTTAGTCTGATAGATTACTGCTATTCCTTGTCATACGAAGAAAAGATACTTGAATCGTTGAACAACTAAGGAGACTACAAGTTGCTATGGATCTTATTTGTCAGAATAGAGTACAAGTTAGATTTTACCATCAACCAGTGATAGAAGACCTATTATATTCCTTGAGAAAGAGCAGTGCTTGAATGAACCTGAGGAAATTCCAGAGGTGTAGCCTGAGGGACTTCTGAGGTTTCACGAAAGCACTGCTCTTTCTCACGGGATGTAACAGGTCTTATACCCCTTGCAGAAGGGTATATCCTATGCTGGGTTTTACACAGAATTTGTTAAGGGAGGAAATGATTAATTATCCAAAACAAATTGCTCCTTGAGTGGTGTGGGCTGTGCTCCGAAAGGAAAATTTTAAAATTTAGCCCTCTGAGGTTGGCTTCCAGGGCCCAGAAGGCTTGTAGTTAAAATGTTGCATATTGAAATAAAGTTGTTCTGAAATCTATAATGGTAAGGTTTTCTTTCTAAGTGAATTAGAAGTCTGTATTGTTTAAAATATTAAAGTTATACAGGTGTGCAAAGATGTCGGTGTTACCCATGGGACTGCTAAACTTTCAAGCATTCGCCTTGCTAAATTTTGGCTTTCTTTACAACTCTTCTTTCCACCAAAGCAAAATTTTGCATTTATAAAATGTGCGAGCTATAGAACTCACAAAAATTAGTTATTAAGCCCACACATTTAGGAAAGTATTCATACATGTACAAGCCAAGTACCCTGAAAGGAGCAGAGAACTGAGGATGTTAAACAGCTTAAACTGTAATTTTAAATTGAGTATTCGTGCATGGGTGTGCAATTTATAAAGTAGAATATGTACAACAAAAAAAACGTATATAACACAATGATTTAGCTACATGTATTTAGCTATGATTTGTTCTGGTGATTATACAGTACGTTAAATCATTGATTGAAATTTTCCTTAACTTGCAATAAATTTTTTAATGTCATACATTGTTCCTTTACAGAAAAAAATGCTGTAAATGTTCTTGATTTCAGTGATGAAATTGAATGGGATACCAAGACACTGGCTAGTGCAGTTAAAGCATATTTTGGGTGAGTCTATTTCTATGATGGATGAGTCTATAAATAATATACACATGTGTGTGACCTAATTTTCAAAATAGGACACTTTCCAACAAAAGGGTTAGATCAAATGCTTACTCGTTATTCCACCATTTTGCACAGGAAGTGAGTGAAATTGTGTATCTAAGATGAATAATATCTCTTCCTGGATACAAAATTTTGTGGACTTCCAATTTACAAAATGTTCAGAATGACAAGTGATCATTTGATTTGTGGGAAAGTCCCTTTAAGAAAATTAGGTTATATTTATGATGTACATGTAAATGTACAGTGTATAAAAAAAAAATAAGTACATGCACATGACCACATGTACTTCACTTCATAATATTATTATTCCTTTTTGTTTTAATTAACCCTTAAAATTGTGACCAGATGCTAAGAATAATCTCGACTATCAATCTCTTCTTTACCCAAACTTGGTTTCTTTTTTACTTCGAGTGCTTCTAGCAACACCATTACTCATGATCAAGTCCCTAAGATCTTTTAGGGATACGTGTACATGTAGGTCGAACATAGAAATATCCTTTTTTAACAGTAATTATGCAAAAACAATTACATGTCATATTGAAGAGTGAATTTTAAAATGAATAGCTTTGACATTACATAGCAGTGTTCTTGCCAGGATTTTCATATTTGGTGGTGCCACCCACGCTTTTGATTAATAATGAAATAATTTTGAAATGATAATTAAAAAAAAAATTAATGATTACTGGGCGTAGCCCCTCAAACACGTGGAAGTCAGCATGTCACCAAAAAAGAAGCGAAGGCTACTACCTACGGGACCGAAAAACCTTTTTGGTGAGTTGGTGTCAGCTACTACTGCACAAGAAGATAATCATGAGAGTGAAGAGACTAGTAAACGCAGAAGAGGTGATGTGGACTCTTGGCGATCGTTGCACAATGCCACGTTTTAAGGTGAAATATCCGTGGTTAGATGTGAGAGCGAATGGAGTCTTCTGCCTCTACTGCAGTCTTAGATCTCGAAAAGAGGTAAGTACCAAATTTATATCACAGCCTTATACAGGCTCAAGAGTGGATCTTCTTACAAAACACTCGTGTACGATTGTTCATGAGGAAAGCACTGTTGCATTTCGAGAATCACAGGTGCGAGCTTCAAGGGGTAGAAGAATCGAAGATGTGATAGAAGAGTCTGAAACTTTGACAGTAGAAGGTGGAACATTTTGTGATGCTGTAGTGTGTATGTATTTTTTGGTTAAGAGAGAAATAGCGCACACCACAAATTTTGGTCCCTTGAGAGACTTATGCATGACATTAGGAAATGATACTATGCCACAATTGGAGAAGGCAAAAAATGCAACCTTTCGTTCAGAGCAGAGTATGCATGAAATAGTTTCAGCCATTGGTAGTGTTCTGGAGTGTGACTTGTTGTCAGAGGTAAAAAGATCACCCTATTTTTCATTGATTGTTGATGAGTCCACTGACATTTCTGTACATAAGCAACTTGCTCTATCAATTCAGTATCTGAGTCTTGAAACAGCAAGTGTGAAGACCAGGTACTTAAAATTGTTAGATATGTCTGGTCCTAGAAAATCCCCCTCAGTTACTGGTGAGGTGATAGCAGAAACGGTGATAAGGTATTTAATAAACAATGGACTTCAATTAAATAAACTTGGTGGAGCATCATGTGATGGTGCAGCTGTTATGCTTGGAAAGCACCAAGGAGCAATGGTTCTCATAAAGCAACACGTACCCGAGTTAATTGTAACGCACTGTTCTGCTCATCGGTTAGCCTTAGCTTCCTCTGATGCAGCAAAATCATGTACATGGTTTACTCGATTTGAAAGGCTTTTAAATCAGGTCTATAGTTACTTTTCCCACAGCACTGTTCACACAACACAACTGGCAGAGATGCAGGTAGTTTTAGCACTTCCACAAGCAAAGCTTCAAAAACCCACAGAGACCAGGTGGCTCTCTTTGGAGAATGCTGTTCATGCTCTGCGCTGTTGCTTTGATGCAGTCCAAGCAGTATTTGAAGAAGAAGGTAGTAATGGAGATGCTATGGCCTTAGGTTTAGCAAAACATACATCTTCAGCTGAATTTAAGTCCTTACTCTATTTCCTTTCTGATGTTCTTTCTACTCTTGGAGCTTTATCTGTAACATTTCAGAGTAGAAATCTCAACTTAGTTTCTGTAGAAACAATAGTTAATAACTGCAAGTCAACTTTGGTGTCTTTAAAAGAAGACCCATTTTCTGGCGACTACATGATGGACCTGGAGGCAAACCATCCCGATGTTATAGATGAATTAGGTAGAGAGTGCTTCCAGGCTAAGTGTAAACAATACCTATCTGTACTTATTGACAACATAGAGTCTCGTTTTCAAAACCTGCACTTGGTGTCCCTACTTAGCCTTTTAGATCCTAGAAACACCCAAAGTGCTAAACCTGATTCTATAATGGAATTGGGAGAGTACTTTGGTATGGATGGACCTAAACTCTGGAATGAGTTTGTATCTTATAAGTCCTTAGTCTCAGACTTGGATCCCAAAACTCTTACAAAAGCTGTGTATGAGATGTGGTGTCCAGATGCCATAGATAGCATGACAATTGGCTTTCCTATGACTTCCTCTCTTCTAGCTAGAATTACTGTGCTTCCTGCTTCGTCAGCAGAAGTAGAGAGAGTTTTTTCATCTGTTAAAAGGATTAAGACCCCTTTAAGAAACCAATTATTATCTACAACATTAGACAGTTTAGTGCGAACTACAATGGATGGACCTGATCTGAATGACTTTGATCCTATTCCTGTAGCTAAGGAATGGGAGTCAAAGGGGAAACGTCGAATTATAGTTTCAAATAGTACTGCAACCAGTTAATTGTTTAATTACAATTGCATCACTTAATCACATATTTAAATTACATATAGTATACCATATGATTTATCTTCAGTTCACTTACATCATTTAATCACTTGTTACAATATAACACCTTCAAAGTTGAGTTTACTTGATTAATGTGGTTATGTGTTAATATAATGTGGTTTTGTGGCAATTAAGTATAACAGGAAGTACGCACTTGATGGTGCAAAATTAAAATTTGAACCTCTGTTTGTGGTGCAGACAGTAATATTGGTGGTGTACCGCCACAAAAAGGCCTAGCGAGAACACTGTTACATAGTTATACTGATGTGCTATTGTGCTGGGCTCTCTAATGTAATGAAACAATTTACAACTTCAAAAGCATTAATTATATGTCTTGTTCAAGTTGCTTGTAATAAATTAAATTTTCACACAGACGTCAGTTAGGAGAACCAATGATGACCTTTCATCTTCACGCATTATTCATAGAAGCAGCAAGTTAGTTATTTTTAAGTACTATATAAATTATAAACATACATTGTTCTGTAATATTTTTATGGCCCATAGGGCCATCTCTATGATTGCTTTCCACGGGATATATTCTTGTGTCACTTCCATGAGTATGTGTTGTATACGTAATTAAGGAAGTTGCGTCATTCCGGGGGGCTCGGTCAATTAATGGGCGTAAAAGAATGCGCCACTTATGCGCGCTCAAGCTCTACAGACCAGCAGAAGAAAGAAAAGCTGTGTAGTATACGTAGAAACTAGAACTAATAGCTAGCTATTCTACCTGATCTACAAAGTTCTTTAAAAGGTAAACAGAGTAGATAATCAAAATAATAACTATAAAGGCTTATGTGTTTCAGGCATCATAAAGATAGCCATGATTACTGAATGCTGGACACCACAAAGCAGTCGTAGGGATACTTTGTTCTGCACTTAAATTTGTAAAGCAATCATAGGGATGTTTTTTGTTTCTCTATATACACTTGTTATATTGCTATATACTTGTATACCATATGGCCATAGCATTTTCGATTGTAACAAACTGAAACATGATTATAAATATTCTTGAGTGTGTGTTCATTTATACATTTGTCTCATAATTGTAATAATTATGTCAATATTTATTGTGCTGTAATCGTTGTAGGACATGTGGGTTTTCAACCTGCTCCAAAGACATGTCCTAATTTGATATTGGAATCAGTGCAGAACTTGGAAGCTGCTTGACTATAACTTTGTACAATAGTTAACCATCATTGAACAGAAATATATTCAATGTGTGGCTATAAATGTGTATGGTAGAAAAGGTAGAAATTATAATTACAAGAAATGAAAACATTATGACTATATTAGTCTGTTTCCTTACTTTTGTACATTTGAGCTGAAGTTTATTCATTGATACATGTATGATGATAGAAAATGAGTGGGTGGGTTTGCAGTCCAGTGTGTTTGATACTTCCATTTATCATAGAAATAAGTGATGTGGACAAAAGAGTCGAAGCTGTTAAAGAATTAATTAACCAGCTCCCATCTCAAAATAAGGATTTATTGGTTATTCTGATAGTTCACTTAAGAAAGTAAGGAGTTCTTTTGTATAATAATACATGCAAAGTGTAAATATAAGAAATATTATCAGATAAGATTGTTTATATACATAATGTATATATATATATATATATATATATATATATATATATAATATACATGTATATAGTATGCTAATAGGTCCTATATATAAAATATAGGACCTGAGTTTGTGTCCAAGAATATGATATAGCCCGAGCCTGTGAGGGCTATATCACATCTGAGGACACAAAACAAGGGTCCTATATTCAGTATATAGGACCTATAAGCATACTATATACTATATATTGTACGATGGTGACATCATCATCCCTTTGATGTGGTGAGTCCTATATATTGTATATAGACCTTCCATGTGCACACTATGCAGAAGATGTCACCAATGTATAGTATTTAGTATGCTTATAGGTCCTATCAGTGTTTGAGCTACAATACATTTCAGGCGTTTTAAGACGCCCTGAAATTTGCAAAAGACGCCTTTTTTCAAGTGAAAGGCGTCCAATCAATAAAGGGTGTGGTCAGTTATTGTTTATTTAATTTAAAGGCGTTGCCACCACGTGTTTGTGATTAAGATGAAACGTGGAAATACTGTAAAGATAACAAGTTTTTTTTTAGTGGTAGTGAGCCTCCTGGCACGAGTGGAGGACCTTCAAATTTAGAAGACCATGTCAGTAGTGTTGTAGTAGTAAAAAAAAATTGTTCCCAAATGGCTGCAAGAATTTGCTTGGCTAGAATACAGACCAGGGGAAAATAAAATGTACTGTAGGCTTTGTAGGAAGTCCAAAAAGAACAATACCTTTACAGAGGGCTGTCAAAATTTTAGAAGAAAGACTGTGGAAGATCATGTAGGTAGGCTTGATCATGTATATGCTATAGAAGCAGACTTAAATTCAACAATAAGGCCTCTGAGTACTGCTGCTGTACGCATTTTACAACAAAATGAAGAGGCTATTATACATGTAGCAGCTATGAGATGTGTTTATTGGCTTGCCAAAACTGAGAATCCTACACATGACTATTCTTCTTTAATTGATCTTCACTTAATGCAGGGAGTAACTTGCCTTAAAAAACTTTTTGTTGGGGCTAATGCCACTTACCGCTCGCATCACATTGCTGAGGAAATGCAATCTGCAATAGTAGCTTGTATAGATGAAGATATTAGAAACGAAATAGGAAAGTGTTGTCTTTTGGGCATTATGGCTGACGAATCAGCTGATATCTCAACCAATAAAAGTATGATTATCTATTGTAAAGCCTTTGCTTCAGGTAAAGAGAAGACTTTTTTTCTTAAAAATGAACCTATAACTTCAGCTACAGCTGATTCGAATTACTTTTAAATGTTATGCAGCTGTGGCATATTCCTATTTCTAAAGTAATTGGCTTTGGCAGTGATGGAGCACGAGTTATGACTGGTTGTCATAATGGTGTTGGTGCTCAGCTCTCCCAAACCCAGCCTTATCTAATAGCTATTCATTGTGTTGCTCACAGGTTGTCCTTGGCAGCTGTACAAGCTGCAGATGGTATTGCTTTGCTTGAAAAGTATGAGCGCACTCTTAATGCAATATATAAATACTTTAGTACATCTAGTTCACGACAAAATCGCCTTAAAAACATTCACCAAATTCTTGATTCACCTGTACTTAAATATAAACAAATCTTTGATGTTCGATGGCTTTCCTTTGGAAATGCTGTAGAAGCTGTTTTTCGTACACTTCCTGCTCTTCTTACTACACTTGAAAATGATGCAGAGGCACTTGGTGAGCCCACTGCCTCTGGTCTAGCTAAATTTATTTCAACTTACCATTTCATTGCTCTTACCTACTTTCTGGCCGATGTTCTTTAGTAAGTAAAGTCTTTCAGAAAAATGAAATAAATCTTTTTACAGTAACATCTGAAGTAGAGGGAGCTACATGTATATGCAACTTGAAAATGATGATGACTAATCCTGGTCCTAGGTTTCAGTCATTTTTAGATGAGGGAATTGAAGGTGTTTTTCCAGGAAGAAGTGTAACTTTTACAGCATCAATGAAACAAGAAGTTGCAACAACTCAAGAGAAGTTTTTAGAATCATTAGTTAGAAATCTAGAGGACCGTTTCCCCTCTATGCCTTTGTTACAGGTATTCACAGTTCTTGATCCCAAAAACCTACCTGATTCAACTGACAACCTAGCCTCTTACGGGGTGAAGGAAATAGAAATTTTAGGTGATCATTTTGGTACTCCTATAGGTACACACTCTCCAATAGTAGATATAGAAGAATTAACAACAGAATGGTATAAATTTAAGGGTTTAGTTCATGCTAATTACAGGCAAAAAATAAAACTACTTTGTGGGGAATAACATAAAGTTTCATTCCCCTCTCTTCAAAAGCTTGCCTGTGCAGCAATAGTTGTGCCTGTATCTACAGCAGCTTGTGAGAGGGGTTTTAGTACTCAGAACAGGATAAAGAGTACTTTGAGAAACAGACTCTATGGAGATCACTTAGATAATTTGAAAATATCTATGGAAGGACCACCAATTGACACATTTGACTTCAGAAGAGCTCTGGATATATTTAAATCTCAAAAACAGAGACGTATATTCCAGTGAACTAACACTTACAATTATATATTAAGATAATTAGTTTGATGACAGTTATAATATATACTCAACTTTCAAGCAAGTTTCATTTAAACTGTAAATCAATAACAAAATAATTATTACCCAAACTTATTAATTATTGTTAATTAAAAATGGCAATTAATTGACCACACCCACAATGAATATTTAATTAGGACACCCTTCAAAATATTTCTAGCTCAAACCCTGGGTCCTATATACTGAATATAGGACCTATATGTGTATATCAGGCATGGGGTCAAGTACATATAAAAGTATTTAAGTACAAGTACACAAATTTTATCTGAAGTACAAGTACAAGTTAGGCCTGGGCGAAAGTGAAAAAATCATATTCACGATACTTCTCATTTTTAATTTCATGATAGTGCAAAGTTCATGATAGTAGGTTACTTTAAAGTTAACGTAAATGAATTTATTAAAAAAGTGTTCATAAACCACACATACATGCATATATAGTATTATAAATACAAATTAAAAATTAATGTCACGGGATGTTTTCTGCTAAAAACACTAGTTTGTTCACGTTCTCTGGTAGCAAACACGACCTTTTTTTCTGAAATGATATGACCAGCAGTGCAATCTCAAATTTGTTGTACTGCCACTGTACTTGATCACTGTATTGCATAGCTTACAATGTACTTTGTCCCTTTTTTTCTTTTCAACTATAATTTTCCCATTCTTTGATGGGAAGCCAAAGTGCTTCCAGACAGCACTACTTGATCCTTCAAGGGGGAGTAGCTCTTGAGTGGCTGCAATTGCCATGAATGAAATCAGATACCACAAACCACACAGTTCAAACTTGAAACCACGTTACAGCTGCATGCACTTTACTGATTTGCACATGCGCAAAACCATGTGTTATATTTGCGAAAGTGCAATTAATTGCTATCGTGATCATGATAGCACAATACTATCGCGTACTGAAACTTTCACCCAGGCCTAGTACAAGTACAATTGCTCCTAGAGGAGTATACTTAGGTACAAGTACAAGTACTTCTTATTGTACTTAAGTACTAGTGTAAGTACATCGAGCTCTTCAAACTGTAAATGACACAATAATGACTTTTTTTGTTCGTAAAAGTAATACAACAAGTATGCTTTGATTGTAGTCTACTATAAATCTAGCTCTAGCAATGAAGTAGTCTTAGGCCAGCCGCCAGTTTGAAACCACCTGAGTAAATTTACTGACAATGTATACTATACTAATGAATGCACTAAAGTGCAGAACCCTTGCTGGCTACTGCTAAACAGCATGGCTTTAGAACAACTTTGCCTAAGTAACATTGCAACAGCCAGGAAAACACCATTCGTATCAACACTATAATTTGCATACTCATGTATACCAGTGTTTTCCCCAAAGCACGTTTAGCGCGTTGTTAGCGCGCTTTAAAATACTAACCGGAAGTGGGTGTGGTGACAACACGCCTTCAATTAATTAATTTTTGCTCCGTGTAAGCGTGCGTTTTCACTGACTACTGTACTTTCAAACACTCGCTTTGGTTCTTTCCTGCAACTAAAGAAGAATGTTTTTGGTATCTATGGCTTTCTTAGTAGGTCTTCTGTCTAACTAAGTGAGTTAAAAGTCTGTACTGTTTAAATTTTGAAATTTATACAGCTGTGTAAAAATGTGGGCGTTGCCCTTCAAACGTTCTCCTTGCTGTCTTCCTGCAATGGCTTTCTTAAGAATTCTTCTTTCCAGCAAGCTAAGTTAAAATGTTGAGTTTTATTTTTAAAAACGTTATGGAGCTGAAAGGAGTTCGTTATTAAACTGATATTCAACTCACAGATTTAGATTGCAAAAAAGTTAAGTACATTAGATTTAGTGGACTCTTAGAGAAGGAGGTAATGCAATGTACGAAGTAAACTTTAGTAAAGTGTAGTAAAGGGTGTGGTTATGTAATTAATTAGGGGTGTGGTTTTAAGCGCGCTTGGACTTTTTTCTGGGGAAAACACTGATGTATACTGACTTCGTCAGTAGCACATGAATATGCAAATTATGGGAATAGCATGGCCATCAGATCTCTTGAGAACTAGTGAATTTCTGGACAAAACTTCACAAATAGCTGTATGAACACTCGTTAGGACAATAGACAAAGCTCAAGAAACAAAGCTTCAAAGAGACAAAAGTTAGTAGTTCAGTATTTTCTGCTGACATCAGCAAAAATGAAGAAATTTCAAGATGGCGACAGATCGACGTGAGTTTACACGGCTGTTTCTCTGCAACAAGATGAGTTCAGAACAAATCCTTTAAATGTCGGCATTATGGATATATAGCGTCTTCAACCATGTGTCAACAAATTAGTATCATCAGGCATTTGCAAAGATTACGTGGTAACACACAGACAGACAGACAGACACACACACACACACAAACCAATTACTACGTGCTCGTGTTAATAAAGTAACTGTAGTGAAAGCATGATCAGCTGGATTTATTTACACTTGCAGTAAGTCTTGCACCTGTGGATAATGTTGTTATACAAGCATGCATTTTTAGTTGTAAACCTGCAAAGGTTACCTGTACCTGTACATGTACTTCAAAGTACAACATGTACTTCAATGTATTTACAAGTATTTTTAAGTACAAGTACAAGTACTTAACGAAGTGTACTTAAGTACAAGTACCAATGTACATGTACTTGACCCATGCCTGGTGTATATACATGTATATACATGTATATATTAAGTTTTCATTCATGATCATCATCACAGTTGTGTATACTAGTATTTTATTAATTGAATGAAATCATTTTGCTTACTTAAACTACTGATAGTATTCATTTTCCATTTAGTTAGCTATGGCTAATGTAGTAGACCTTTCGTATAGTTTGTAGTTATAATCTATGGTGTAGGAACAGCCAGTCATGCAGGACATTGTCCTATAATCTAGTGAACTGAAACTAAACTGTATACAAAGCATATGGGGAGAAGGACAAGAGTGATGAAAATACGTCAAAATGTCAGGCAGTTGGCTCAATGTTTCCACACCTCTAGTTTTAATACAATGTGGTTCGAGTTTTCAGTATATATTCTTATGGTTGTATTTATTTTGTTCTTTTTTAAGTGTTTCAGATATGTGTGACAAGAATTTGATGAAGCCAAGTAACCTTGCTGTGTGTTTTGGACCTACATTGATGAGACCTGAACATGAAACTGTGGCTAGTATTGTAGATATTAGATATCAAAATATCATTGTAGAAACAATGATAAAACATGTAGATGAGGTAAATAGATGTACATATGGGTCATGTTCACACTACATGTTCTCGAACTGAAATCATGGGCTGATACTACTGACTGTATTAGACCTTTTGCAAGCGAGACCTAAGGAATTTCATAAGCATTTAATTGTGTGACGTCACATCTAATTGCTCTCCTAAGTATGGAAGTAATGGAAGAATTACAGGTTTCCTATTGTTGGCTAAACTTTACTGTTTATTCAAAATACAGTGAATAACTGGACCCAGCTTATTTTGCAATGCTTGAAGTGTGAAAATCTGTTGTAGTATGAACAGGAGAGTAAATTTTTATAGGTGAAGTTATTATGAAACATACTGCAGCAATAATATGTGTGACAAAGACAGATATACATGTACAATATACATGTAAATATAAGTGAGCCTCAGAGTGTAATTTTTTGGGAGCTGTTTCTTGTAGCTCAGAGAAAGAAGCAGTAGACTCTCATCCATCCTAAGTACATGTACATATACGTCCAAGTAAATTTATCTATTATTACATAATACATATAAATCAATGAAAAGAGACTTCACAACTCTCACCAACATGTACATATATGATATATTACAGCCACACATAGCACAAGTTTGTCCAGGGATTAATAGCAAAATTGCTTCATATTTGTAAAAATCTTCTAACTTCAAGTACTGCAATAAAGCTCTTGGGCTATATGTTCTGATAAACAGAATAAATGGTATAGTTTATTCACCCATGAGAATTTGTAAATTCTTCTATATATTGACTTTCATACTTATTATAAGTCTAATTATCATTCCATACATACTTTACCTTGCATGCAAAAAGTTTATTGAAGTGCACACAAACAAATACCGTACAACTCGAAATTTTCGTGGTCAAATAATTTTATTCACGAAAATTTTTATTGGTCTACATGCAGACGTCAAACGTCAAATGTATCAAAGGTTGGATTTTTAATTCCTTTGACTGTTTTTCAAATGCATTTGTACACAAGGTAATCCACTCTAAATGTGCTTTAGGATAGTGCTTAAAAAATGAAGCTACATGTATATGAATTAGCAATCCAAAGTTACATGTATAAGCAATAGAATTGACAAAGATGGTAAGTGTGGGTGTTGGTTTTGACCACGGCGCTTTCAAACACTCGTCTTGCTGCTTCCTCCAACTAACAAAGCATGATTTTAGTATCTACGACTTTGTCAGAAGGTCCTCTGTCTAAGTAAGTAAGTTAAAAGTCTGTGTTGTGTAAAATGTGGTACAATGTAAGTAAAAGTGTGGGCGTTGCCGTTTGAACTACTATACTTGCAAACACTTGTCTTACTATCTTCCTGCTGATAGTGAAGCATAAATTTAACATCTATGGCTATCTCAATAACTCTTCTTTCCAGCAAAGGAAGTTAGAATCTCTAGTCTTATAAAACTGGAGAGTTATATAACTAAAAGAGTTGCTGGTTATACATACATCATGCTTGTTGGCTGTTACTCTGGTGCAGTTGCTACTAAACTACCATTGATACAAGATAGAGAACTACCTAGCTCCGCCTACAGGTATGTGCACGTGCATGCTTGCAAAGCGTCATGTACTAAAGACGTGATAGAGGTGATTCAATACGTTTTCACATGTTGGAGACTTTAGACGTAGACTTAATAACTTCTTCATTGTTTTCGAAGGAAAACAGAATAAGATGTAAGATATAAATGTATATACAAATTATACATTGTTTGGTGTTCACTGGTCTTGTAAATAGAAATTCATTAGACTAATCTTGACGGTCTTGACAATTAGATGTATGTTTCCAAAGAGTTGTGCAAGACCTCTTAATACAGAGAAAAATCGTTCAAAACCATATATAAACTAAGCTTTAGGAAGTTAGGACACTTATCTCGGTTAAAATATACATGTAACTTGCCTTCAGCTCATGGTTTGCATCTACATAATTGAAACACTTTAATTGTGTTATAACCATTGCATTTATATGATGTTACATGTATATATGAGAGTAATCTATAGGTACTTTATATATTTCAACTGGTTACAAATTGTTTATTTATATAGTGTTCACAATCCATAGATATTTCCAGGACGTCGTTATCTTCGTCGAAATAGGCACAATCTAGATTCTAAATCTTCAGAACTTCCTCTCCCAGGTTCTACAAAGAGGAGGACACCTCCTGCAGCTCCAACTAAAAGAGTGTCAGCTCTAGATTTTGTTGCAAGAAAGAGTCATGATACCAAATCACATAGTGATTCAAAGTCAGTATGACAAGATTTCATGTACATTCCTAAAACTGAATTTCAGGTCATGAATTAGTAGATCTGTTTTTTAGGCAAATACATGTAGTTAAATAACAAGAGGACAACACTATGTTAAGTATCATAACAACATTCCCTAATCACAGTATACATGTTTGTGGGTTTGCACTTCATTTAGGAATGTACTGAATGGTAAGATTACGAATTGTTTTGAAGGAGAAACTTGAAGCATAAAATTAGATCATAAATGCTCACCAAGTCACAGCAGAAAGTGTTTTTACATGTGCATTGCTATCAGAGAGTACAGTAGTACTCTCTATGTAGGAATGGCACGGGAAAAATGGCCACTCATACATTTCAATTGCTAAGTGATGAGCTGAAATCTCTAATTTATACAGATAAGTTTTAATACACACATAGTTTTTCATATCTAGTGTTTTTATCACTACCAACACCGTCTAGGTGTTGTTAAGGTAGAGAACCAGTGAGTGGCAAATCTGGCGAAATCTTCATCATAATATTATTAATATTATTATTTTCCAGACAAATCTTTTTTTTTTTGTTTGTTGAACTATCACAATGAATCCAGCACCATTCTTTCATAGTAAAATTCTGGTCTACAATTGGTGAGATGATACGTGTATCTTCAGGTACTGTGAAAGAAGACAGTCTCGAAGACTGAAAAAATTTGATCTGGAATTGGATGCCATTTTCATAAGTGTATTGATTAATCGAGCCACGTGGAATTGAATTGCGCATGCACATTTGTATCTTCAGAACATGGAAGCAGAACAGGCTTGTTGCATTGGAATCATAAACATAGTAATAAAATTTGTGAGCAAATACATCCATGTAATAATTTATAATTATTAATATTAAAGCACTAATGTTATATATAGCTGCATTATTGCATAATGGTTGGCACAGTGGGTGACACTACTTCTTGTGGGACTGCAGATGGTGTGCTGTAAGTGAAATAGAGAATAGACATCATCTGTAGGTGAAACAGAATTCATAAATTGATGAACAAGTTTTAATGCAATTATGATTGTGTGATTTCATATGATATATAACTTGCACCAATATTTCTACAATCTATGAAAATATTTGCACCATACAGAAAAAAAAAATGCTATATAACAAGGTCAGGAGGCTAAAATTTAACAAACCACTTGCACATAACCCTTTGCATTTTTGTTTGTAGTGGTGTGAGTACTTATGTAGGGTTATATGGAAGTGGTTTGTTTAATTTTAGGTCTTATATTAGCCTCTTGACCTTTTTAGCATGCTTTTTGGGTTTTGACCTCCCTTCATCTTCCTTCATTTTTATTGAATTCTTGTTATTATAAGGAACAAGTATATAGCCATGTCATAAGAAAGGTGTACATTGCTCCTCTGCGTTGGTTTGGTTTTATACAGTGGCAGATCTACAGGGTAGATAGACATTTACCCCCGACGATTTTTAAAACTAATTTCTGTTAAGTGATGCATCACAGAGAGGAGTTAGTTTACACACGTATAGCTAATTAATTCAAATACAGAGAATAGCTACTTTAGAGATCAACAGGGTGAAGCAGGAATACTAGAATGATGTGCAGAAAACTTGAATTGCCCCCTTGTCAACTTTCTAGATTCACCTGTTTGTATTCCATTATATAGTAAAACTTAATTCAAAGTATACCCTGAATTCCATTACCCTGAATAACATGTAACTTCTAAATGATAATTATATTCATATTTTAACTATTTTTTTCAGCTTGCCAGTGACTCCTTTGGTTAGTAACAAAGACATTCCACCTCCACCAGTGACACACAGACCATCTACCAATCGTTATGTTACCACACCCACATCTCGTAGTGTACGACCTCCTCCAGTTGTTACAGCAAGACTGGAATCAAAAGGTTCTAAATTGATTAATATTTAACTATAAATTGTATTTGCTTAATATTATTTTCAAGGTTTTTTGCCCAGAATTCTAGAATAATAATTAATCAATGATGTGGACAAAAATTTGGTATTGTTTGATCCTTAACCACACTAATCCAATGAAATTGTTTTTTTAATTTTTGGCAATAATGAAAGTTGTGAAGGATACGTTACAGCATCTTTTCTGGTAGATATAATATAGAATTATGGAATGCAATTAAAACTTAAAAGTTTCTCAAGTTATTTATGACTCAAAAAGATCATTCCTATGTTAGCTTTATACAGTAGTTAATATATGTATGTGTTCCAACTGGATGTGGATCAAGCAATTGCCCTATTGCTTTAAAATGTTCTAAGCACAATTATACAAATGTTTGATAATGTTTGCTAGCATCTGTTATTTGTGCTTCTGCTTAAGCACTTACTTTAATTGAAGCTTGAAAGCACAGTCATATCAAAATACGTACCTCTAGTACAAACTAATCTAATCTACACTGTAATAGCATCAATGTTTAAAGTTAAACACTATACACTTTTGACTTTTTGAAGTAGATTACAATTAGGGCCTGAACAAATGGGAATTTTCACTATCGAATATTCTATAAGTACTATCAAACGAATGTTTGATATAATTTATATTTATTAATCATTTTATGAAAAATTTTCATTATCAAAATTAATAATCAATTTTATCATTCCACATTATAATAATGATTGTGATACAGATTCAGAATAAGAAAAGTACTTTAGTAACTTTACATACATCAGCATATTATAACAATCCCAAAAATTCAGCATTTTTATTTAAGAACAGCAAAGAATCGACATTTTCTGGTTTGAGAGAATTCCTTAATCTAGTCACAGTAAGCCCCACTGTGGAAAATAATCTTTCACTTGGTGTGGAAGTAGCAGGAATACAGAGTAACGATTTAGCTACACTTGACAGGTGTGGAAATTGGGACTCATTTTGTTTCCACCATTCCAAGGGTTGTGCATCACACGGTATTGGTTTTTCTGCCAAGTATTCTGTCAGTTGGGTGTCACATCCATCATCAATGGAGTCATCATTTTCTTCACCAAGTAAAATATCAATAGCGGTTTTCTTCTTCTTCTGACTGGGACCCTCAATATTCTCCACACATACTGATACATTATCTACAGAAGCACGACCTAACAACTCAGTTTTAACTTCTTTCTGTTCATTACTTAAGAATTTCAGTTTTCGGAATCTTGGGTCCAATGCAGTTGTAAGGACTGAAACTTGTGTGGTATCAAGATCATCCAGCTTCCATCATCGTGCCATTGCTTCTGTAAGTTTAAGCTGTCTCATTGTTGAAGAATCATTTTCACTGACGACTAACTTTTTTTTCAAGCCATACATTATAGGCAACACAGTTGACAATGAAACATTGGCCTCTTTGCTTAGAACAACTGTAGCAGTTTCAAATGGCTCTAATACTTTCACAAGATCTTCTAATATAAGCCAGTTCTCTGAAAAAAGTTCAAGGTAACGATACTGTCTCTTTGTAACAGTTTCATCGGAGAGTACTGCTGTTATTGGCCATCTACATTCAAGCAAACTCTTAATCATATAGTATTGACTGTTCCATCTTGTAGCACAGTCTTGTTGAAGCTTCAATACTGGAGTTCCCATTGATTCCTGTCGTTTTCGAAGTGCATTGCTGGCAAGAGGACTGTGTCGAAAATGTCCGACTAGTTTCCTGGAAGCACCTAAAGCACGTGTAATAACATTAATTGACAAAGCTTCTTCAACACAAAGTTGAAACTTGTGTGCAGCACAACTCAAGCTCTCACAGCCTGATTCCACCTCTAACATCTCTCCAGTGAGTTGCATGTTTGAGCCTTGGTCGTGCACCAGGGCAATCACATTGCTAAAATCCAGTTCATAGCTTTGCATAATTTCCTTCAATTTCTCAATGATGTTAACAGCTGTGTGTTGTCTAGGAAATGGACTTGTTGCCAGAATACAGGAGACCATCTGCCAAGAATGTGTGATGAAGTGGGCAGTGAGAGAGATGTAGGAATCATTAGAACAACTTGTCCATATATCAGTGGTAAAGGCCAAACCATTGGCCTCCAGTTTTAGCTTCTCTTTTAAAATTCTTTTTCCTAATTCATGCTTCTGATGCACAATCTGAGCAATATGAGTTGCACTTGGAACTTTATACCCAGGCTCAACAAATTTCATAAGAGCCTTGAAACCATCTCCCTCAACTATTGCAGCAGGTCGAATGTCACATGCAATCATGTTTGCAATTAAATCTGTAATTTGCTTTGCACGACTATGTGGGCATTTTGCACGGGCTACAAACGGATCCAGTGATGACTGCTGCTCCTGCTGCTTTGTCTGTCCCTTGAACTCACTAGGATGAATCCGAAGGAGATGTTCATGTAAGTTACTTGTACCGCCATGATAGGCAAAAACCTTATCACATAACTTGCAAGAAACAGACTTAAAACCTTTCTTCTTTTCAAAGAAAGCCCAGACATCAGATTTCCTGCGATGACTTGAACAGGGAACGTGGTCGTCAATCTCTAGCTCTTCTGCCATACTGACTTGATTTTGTAACACGTGCACGCATGACTTTACCATATTCTTCGTGAACGTGGCTTCAAGATCTCGAAAAGAACTATTTAAGATGTAGATCATCGCTTGGTTGGACATTTTTAGGGAGCTCGTACAGTCAGATGATAAGAGAAAATGACAAGGAGAAGTGGTTGTTATGGGCCAAGAGAATATGAAGTTGTGTTTGACAATGTGATATGGACTGATGAATCTAGTATTCAATTGGAGACGCACAGAAGGTTCTGCTGTAGAAAGTTAGGACAAGCTGCAAAGCCTAAGCCAATGTATTATTACCATTCCTACTGTTGTAATAATAATTATTTTCATTATTATTTCTTTATAGACCTAAACGTCCTGTGAAAGTACATGTGTGGGCAGGTACATGTATAACCAAGAAAGGGTGCCAGACCAATCTGCATTTTCGATGGGACTATGGATGCAGTACTATTTATATCGATCCTTCACCACCGACCTCTTGTACCTTTCCTGAGAAGTGTTTTCCCTGATGGACATCGATATAAGCAAGACAACGACCCAAAACACACATCTCAGATTGCTACACACTTTTTTTGAAAACAAAGATATTAATTTGTGGAAAACTCCTGCAGAGTCTCCTGATTTAAATGCAATAGAGAACCTCTGGCATGAATTAAAAGAATATATCTGGCATGAGGTGAAACCCAAGATGAAAGTTAGTAAATGGTATTTTACCCTTTTGGAAGACAGTAGATGTTGCTAAGTATACTGAATACATTAATTACCTTAGAAAAGTAATTCCACGTGTTATTGGCAAAGCAACAGGATATTAAATAGCTAGAGGGAGGTTCTTAATGGGATTTATAATTAATACTATTATTTTGTATAATAATGTTTGTTTGTTCTTTCTTTATAATATTACCAATACTATGTGTTTACTGTACCAAAAGCATCAACTTTACTTGGTACTGTTGAAGTTAATGCTTAGTACAATAGATTATAATTAAATATAATTATCAAAAATTATAGTGTGAAATTTAAAATCAATAATAATTTTTATTGCAAAAAGTGCAATGAAAAATCAGGGTGCTATTATACATTTACAATTATATTTGACTAATAGTTTAAGTCTAAATATCTCTTACTGAAGTAGTGAGCAAAAACGCTCCACTTAAATACAAAAAACTTGACAATGTTTTTACATTTGAGTCTGAGAGATTTACAACAGTGGTTGACTGCTTCTACGTTCTGGTTCCAAAGTGGCTCAAATTCGGCTGGTTTTCTCCAACACTGTGGAAACTGTCTGAACATCACTTGCTTCAAATATGCCATTTCCTCAGTTGGTAATGCTGGGAAGTCTCGACGACCCCTAACAGTACATTGTTTCAGCACTTCTGGCCCAAACACTGCTTCACGTGCCAATTTTACACATAGAATACCAACTTTACTTGGTCCCTTCAGTTTAGCACCGTATTTCGTAAGTACAGCATCTCTACTAAAAAGGTTGGTTTTATCAATTGTACCAGATTGCAGAGGAGGCATTGACGCCAATGATGTGGATGTTGGATGTAATATTACACGGGAGTACATTACATGTTAGATTGTGGTGTCACTGGTTCATAATTAAAATTTTGTGAAAGCATTTTTGATGATGTGGTAGGTGGAAGACTTGAATTAGGTTGTGGTCCAGGAGTGTAGGCAGCAGAGATGGTGTCACTGGTGTGGCAGGAGCTGGTTCATAATTATAATTCGGTGAAAGTAGCATTGTTGGTGAAGGACAGGGCATACTGGTAAGTATTTTACCAACCACAGATTCTAAACGACTGATCCAATTCATCGGTAACATTGGCCTTCTTCTAACTGTTTTACTTTATCCTTCAAATCCATTTCAAGCAATACAGGATCTAATGACAAAAGATATTTATTAGTGGAGTCAGCTGGTTTAGATAAAACAAACCACAAAATCAACACTAAAATTAATTAGATTCAGATATACTTGATGGTTCCTCAGGTGGTTTATCTGTAGATGGCTGATCAAGTGATGATAACAGGAGTTCTTTGTCAATTTCAGCACCTACAGAGTTATTATACTGATCAATAAGATGCATTTATATTTACTTACTTAGTTGTTGTCTTTTCTTGATATTGGCAGGAGCTTATGAGCGCACAAAGCGGCGTGAAGGAGTGTCAAACTCCAGTATGTTTTGCAAACCATCTGTTGTCGAATCGCATCTTTGCAAACTGCCTTATATGGAAAACCTCTGTAAGTGATTAAGTAGGCGTGATAATTGTTTATTAAATTAAAATATAAAATAATGATTTTAAAAATATATTATAAATCGACTATCTTGTGCGTCTGACAAAAAGATTCTTCCACTTTTTTCCAGACAGAAACGATACTAGTATGCTCAGCAAAGGATAGTGTCAAAGTACTGTCAGTATTTATTAAATATTGTGATAGTTAAAAATTTCACTACTGCCCAACATATACAGTAGATGATACTCTTTGATTTCTCATATGCCCAGATTCTGGAAAGCTTGATCATTTGGAACTACAAAGAACACAGAAAACTGGAAAAGTTACTCAAAAACCTGGTGGGTACACTATACCTCTAGACATTTCATCTGTAAGATAGATAATCACATATACATCCCTTAGCTACAAAAAGTGATTTCATCGATTTTTAGGAAAATAAGAATCACATGTTTATTGTTCTTGTTTGTCCATCATATGTCAAATGAGACAGATTACATGTAGTATTAAGACGAAAGTAATTACAAAAGGTGTTTATGCTCCTGAGGTCTACACCTATAATTAATTTATACACTGGACTGTGCATTTTTATGTATTTACATTAGGAACTTACATAGATGAAAGTGATGATTTTGCCATTTTAATAAACTACAAAACTTTATTTTACTCCATATTCATAGGCAACATTAGTACAACACATGCACCACCATATCAGACTGGTATAAGAACTGAATCCACTCCTCCTATTCCACCCTCCCAGGAGAGCAAACCCTTATCAAGGTGAACTACACCAACATATATGTACACTGTTGTGTTATTTTACAATTACTAGTACTATATTCCTTGGATATGTTAATATACATGTGTATTTCAGTTAAACTGTTATTACATGGCTGTTGATGTCTGATATAGTATATCTGTTAGAAAGTTTCTTGCATTACATACTCTTATGTTGAAATGTAGGTTAAAGTTAAACACTGTTTTGGAGGTGTCCTTGTGATTTGGAACCAAAGGATAGTGCCCAAGGGTTCCAAATATTGTGCCGGTTTTTAAAAAAATATTAATACTTAGATTACTTACCTGTAAGTGCTGCCATGAATATATTCATAGTTTTTAAAATATATTCATACATGTAGCTAAACAGCTATCACTAAACATTATTCAAAATGTGTGTGTGTGTGTGTGTGTGCATGCTTACATGTGTACATGCATGTATATAGTAGTGCGTGTACATAAGTTATGAATGACATTTTCATACACTCTCAGGCGGTCTCCTCCTGGTCCTCCAGTCAAAACCTCTGATTCCACAACTCACCCACCTGGAAAGTATGTATCTATAATGTTACAAAAGTATCTAGTTCTATCTACATGTATATGTGGGAAATTTCAAATCAACAATTATTGGTTCTATAACTTCTAGCAGACAAAATATTTAGCAATGTCCTTCTTCGCTAATAATTTCAGATACCATATAACTGTTCTTAAACAGACTGTCATTGAAATAAAAGGCTGAATTTCTTCATCACTATATATGTACTTGGTTAATTGTAATGAAAGTAGTTCTTACTGCAGGTACCTGTAAAGCACACTGCACGTCTTTGTGATTAGAAAGATGTGTTGATATTTAAAAGTTATACATTCCACTATTATGAAACTGTTTTATGTCATAGCAGGTTAAGTAATACTCTATGTTGTTAGAAACTGCTATAGCATTGAAATTTCTATCTATGAGTTAAGGGCTTGTAGGTAAAAAGTTACAACTAGTGTTTAATTATGATTAATTTGCCATTTAACAACTAATAGCTAATATGGTTGTCATGTACATTGGTGTAGGTTTGGTGTAGGTTATTTACTATTTAGTTAGAACTGCTATGTTTCTCAAGTTTCAATGCATGTTTTGAAATGAGTGCACTTGCAGTGCAGAACCCTTGCCACAAGTGTGAAGGGAAAACAAGAATTATTACTGACAATAACATATATTTTATATACCATACCAGGAGTCCATAATAGAAAAAACGTAAGAGGGAAGGAGTGTGAATTGCCCATGCGTTAATTGATTTTTTCTTCTGCGATCTCTCGCTAGCGGATATACTATTTTAGCATTTGTAAATCTACCACACCCAACGAACATGTTTGAAGGCATGGATAGAAATAAATTCGAAAAAGAAGCCACGAAAAACGGAATTTCTGAAATGTGACTCACTGTCTATGATTACTGATTTGGAAAAGGAAAGCTATACTGACATTTACCAGATGTGTATGGAGAAAATACGAGTGGGAATTTATCTACGACGGTACGATTCACGAAAGAAGTTCGTTGAAGGTCTTGATGAAGATGAAGTTAAGGAAGTTTTTCTCAAATGCGTAAAAAGGATGATAGATAAGTATTTAGCTCTGTTCAAGCTGTATATGAAAGGAAAGCATTTTGCACGATTCGAGCAGGCCTGGTTGAATTACCTTGAAGAATACTTAACTGAAAAAAGCAGCTGTTTGAAGGATCCGGACAATTCATCAGCATGCTCAACGTGGTAGACTGTAATGGATAAGAGTGAGTGCAGACTCAATGTTGAAGAACAACGAATAGTAGTTGCGACTGTGGCATACACTGTGTATTACATTATGACAGAAAAGATAAAGGACTATAAAACTGGTGATTGATGGATTCTGCTGCGACTAGTTCATTGGTAACAACATACTGTTGTAATTCACCACAAACTGTGTTTGTTGAAAGCAATTTCAGTCTATACGGATATGGAGGTTTTGCTCTGCACTCCTTTCTGAAGAAGTACAGTACTGAGATACAGACATCTTGTACGAGAGATCGAAACATAGTTCTTGTCTCATAGTTCGTGTCTTTCATGGTGAAGATCTGCTAGTAGCTTCAAGACCCAGAGAGGAGTCTTTGGGATTTCTGGTCGATCCTTAACAGGGTTCTGACGGCATTGTTGTGAACGTGAGAGTTCCTTTGCGGTAAAGTGCATTTCCTTGACAATTGTTATTCCAGTTTCCAGCCAGCAGAGACCAGCTGATGAGACACATCTGTCAAAACAACTCCCTCTAAAAATTGTTCAGATATCAATTGCAACAGTACACCGCACCCATCAGTGAAAATTATTAATAACTTAACGTTTTTAATAACTTAGCGTTTTTACCTATCATGTCTACTGATAAGTATACAGTATAAACAACTTTGATTTTTGACATTTTTAGTTGTACTGGTTGTCTACACTTTTTTGAAAATAAATAACAAATGTTATAAAGAATTTTAATCTTCATAAATAAGTATCCAACTCTTCAATCAACTTTCCTTTTTAAATAACTCAATGTGTATGTAGCCACAATACCGGCTCCTCTTGAAGTCCTTTCCATTTGAAAAACCATTTCGTGCCCTCGGAGATATTAGACAAACACATACAGCTACAAGAAATAATCATGTCATGGGAGAGGATTCCTTTCTCAAATATAAAGTTGCAGGCTTTAAGGTACTCGGCAGTGAACATATGAGTCTGTTTAATCAGCCCATCTTTCTTTTCTGCCATTTCACGGATCTCAGCAAGCATATATGATTGCTCTATACATACAGTATATAACATTGGTCAATTCAGTTACTTAATACATGTCTTTGCATGCATACATGTATATTGTAATTAAAACACAATTCCTAATATACATGTACCTGTATGATCTTGGCTGGTAATACATTCAGCCTTGTCTACGAGTCACGTACTATATGCTGAAAATGGAATTAGTAGGCGTGTACCAGGCACGCCTACTAATTCCATTTTCAGCTCGACACATATCAGACTTGTACACAGACTCTGTGGTAGACCAGCCAAATCTGTTTTTTTCCTTGCTTAACGCCTTTGTATCGTTGCTCCTTGAGCTGTATAATGCAGCAATCATATTCTTCAGCCTTGTAAATACAATAATTAATTTATAGTCAACTAGTTTCTAATTTATACCTGATGTGAAGGACAAATCATTAGATGAACACGTTTACCATCAAAAGTTAACTTGAATGAACCCTCACTTAAATCTACAATGTATTAATGTAACCACATAACAGTTCAGTAGACTCAGATTGCTACTTGCTCCATCTCATAGCAGGGCACGAACACTAAATCCGAACTGACAAAATGCTAGCATTGTTCGGATGACCATCATATGAAGGTACGGCATTTCAAGAGACATAGAGCAGTTGAAGTATGGTCCAACCACATCAAAGTCCGAGCTAAGATCCCTCCATAAAAACTGGACTTTGTATGCCATCTTCTGGCATTTCTCATCTTGACACAGTCCTTCGTACACGTCATATAGACTCATGAAATCATTAGAGGATATGGCAAAACCAATTATAGCAGAGTTACTACTGTTCCAAATAATTCTTGACTGAACCTAGTTTTAAAAATGGATAAATACACTTTTTAAAGTTCATATACATAATTTTTATACACCTTGACTCCATCCCACTGGCCTGGGAAATCCTGCTTCTACTCGCTCCTCTTTAAATATATCATATTTTTTAGTTCTCTCTAGTAATGCCTCCTCATTTATTCCTGGAGAACTAGCATATTTGTACATGTATCCTCTGATAGTGTGATCATGAGGAAGCTGAAAAATCCCAAGAGACTTCACACCATGGTAAGCCGCTGGACTTCTTGAAAAGATAGCTAAAGCTTAATTATTTGTCATGTGTGTTTAAAAAGTTATTATTATCATTGTTTCAGTATACATGTACTTGTAATTAGGCTCACCTAAACGAATAGTTACAGGAGACCACTTGTTGGATTTTCTACCAGTAACTGTTGCGAAAAATGATGATAAATAATGATAATTATACCAACTTATAATTAAGACTTAGAATTATTTTCTTGATCACTTTGAATCTGCTTCCATTCACTGACATCTCTTTCCCATATTTCTTCAACTATACCTCCTAGTCGTTCACGTACACCCTCTGCTTCAGAAAATAGTATTTGACAACCACAGGAAGAGGTAGCAATCACATTAACTAATTCCCCTATCTCTTTGTTCAGCACATCACCTGTTGACAGACGTACAATTTTATCTGAATAATAATTTATTCAGCTCTGGAGTGAAGTTTATGAATAGTCATCCTCATGTTGTCATATCTAGCTTTTTTGCTACAATGACTCAACACATCAAATGGAACCTTAGAACTGCTAGATTGTCGACAAGCTCTTTGACAAGGAGTGATTTTGTCATGCTCTTTTTTTCGTTTTGAAAGTTGCCAATTTAAGGAACAACACTTGAAACAGATAGGTGACCTTTTTTTATTGATGTACACTGATAGAGTACAGTGCCTTCAGAGTCACGTACTGAGTTGGGAGGAAAGTTGACTATAACCACTCTATTGAAGTCATACCCAATACTAGCCTTAAACACGTAACAGCCATCTTCTTTAACTACCAACTTTATAGTATCATATGGACCAATCTTAGGATCATAACCCTTTACTTTTCGACTAAACACGAGAAAGTTTCTCAGTGAGTTAAATTCGATCTCGGCTGTTACTGACTGAGCCATCAGAGAAGAGTAAGACTCTGTCTGCTCGATAAATTCCTTCAGATCGTCTAAAACAGTCGACTTTCCTGCCAACTTCCTCAACAATTGCCTGACAGGCGTGAGAATGTTGGAGTTCGGAGCTGCAGAATGCTCACTAGCCAAACGGGGAGATATTTGTGGAGTAAGGTTGTGTGTAGATTCGGCCCTGTTGTCATTCTGGGTTTGGCTAAAATAAACTAAAAATAGTATATCCGCTAGTGAGAGATTGCAGAAGGAAAAATCAATTAATGCGTGGGCGATTCACACTCCCTCCCTCTTACGTTTTTCTATTAGGGACTCCTGACTATACATGTGTGTTACAACTTACACTCCAGCCCTAGCAAGAGTACGAGTACATAAGTCTTAGTATAAGAAGTATAAGAAGTATAGGAATGTAATACAGGCATTAAAAAACAGTTTTTAGGCTACAATCAGTGTTCTCGCTAGGCCTTTTTGTGGTGGTGCTGCACCACCACTATTACTGTCTGCACCACAAACAGAGGTTCAAATTTTAATTTTGCACCACCAAGTGTGTATTACCTGTTATACTTAATTGCCACAAAACCACATTATATTAACACATAACCACATTAATCAAGTAAACTCAACTTTGAAGGTGTTATATTGTAACAAGTGATTAAATGATGTAAGTGAACTCAAATAAACTCAACTGAAGATAAATCATATGGTATACTATATGTAATTTAAATATGTGATTAAGTGATGCAATTGTAATTAAACAATTAACTGGTTGCAGTACTATTTGAAACTATAATTCGATGTTTCCCCTTTGACTCCCATTCCTTAGCTACAGGAATAGGATCAAAGTCATTCAGATCAGGTCCATCCATTGTAGTTCGCACTAAACTGTCTAATGTTGTCGATATTAAACCGTTTCTTAAAGGGGTCTTAATCCTTTTAACAGATGAAAAAACTCTCTACTTCTGCTGACGAGGCAGGAAGCACAGTAATTCTAGCTTGAAGAGAGGAAGTCATAGGAAAGGCAATTGTCATGCTATCTATGGCATCTGGACACCACATCTCATACACAGTTTTTGTAAGAGTTTTGAGATCCAAGTCTGAGACTAAGGACTTATAAGATACAAACTCATTCCAGAGTTTAGGTCCATCCATACCAAAGTACTCTCCCAATTCCATTATAGAATCAGGTTTAGCACTTTGGGTGTTTCTAGGATCTAAAAGGCTAAGTAGGGACACCAAGTGCAGGTTTTGAAAACGAGACTCTATGTTGTCAATAAGTACAGATAGGTATTGTTTACACTTAGCCTGGAAGCACTCTCTACCTAATTCATCTATAACATCGGGATGGTTTGCCTCCAGGTCCATCATGTAGTCGCCAGAAAATGGGTCTTCTTTTAAAGACACCAAAGTTGACTTGCAGTTATTAACTATTGTTTCTACAGAAACTAAGTTGAGATTTCTACTCTGAAATGTTACAGATAAAGCTCCAAGAGTAGAAAGAACATCAGAAAGGAAATAGAGTAAGGACTTGAATTCAGCTGAAGATGTACATGTATGTTTTGCTAAACCTAAGGCCATAGCATCTCCATTACTACCTTCTTCTTCAAATACTGCTTGGACTGCATCAAAGCAACAGCGCAGAGCATGAACAGCATTCTCCAAAGAGAGCCACCTGGTCTCTGTGGGTTTTTGAAGCTTTGCTTGTGGAAGTGCTAAAACTACCTGCATCTCTGCCAGTTGTGTTGTGTGAACAGTGCTGTGGGAAAAGTAACTATAGACCTGATTTAAAAGCCTTTCAAATCGAGTAAACCATGTACATGATTGTGCTGCATCAGAGGAAGCTAAGGCTAACCGATGAGCAGAACAGTTTGTTACAATTAACTCGGGTACGTGTTGCTTTATGAGAACCATTGCTCCTTGGTGCTTTCCAAGCATAACAGCTGCACCATCACATGATGCTCCAGCAAGTTTATTTAATTGAAGTCCATTGTTTATTAAATACCTTATCACCGTTTCTGCTATCACCTCACCAGTAACTGAGGGGGATTTTCTAGGACCAGACATATCTAACAATTTTAAGTACCTGGTCTTCACACTTGCTGTTTCAAGACTCAGATACTGAATTGATAGAGCAAGTTGCTTATGTACAGAAATGTCAGTGGACTCATCAACAATCAATGAAAAATAGGGTGATCTTTTTACCTCTGACAACAAGTCACACTCCAGAACACTACCAATGGCTGAAACTATTTCATGCATACTCTGCTCTGAACGAAAGGTTGCATTTTTTGCCTTCTCCAATTGTGACATAGTATCGTTTCCTAATGTCATGCATAAGTCTCTCAAGGGACCAAAATTTGTGGTGTGCGCTATTTCTCTCTTAACCAAAAAATACATACACACTACAGCATCACAAAATGTTCCACCTTCTACTGTCAAAGTTTCAGACTCTTCTATCACATCTTCGATTCTTCTACTCCTTGAAGCTCGCACCTGTGATTCTCGAAATGCAACAGTGCTTTCCTCATGAACAATCGTACACGAGTGTTTTGTAAGAAGATCCACTCTTGAGCCTGTATAAGGCTGTGATATAAATTTGGTACTTACCTCTTTTCGAGATCTAAGACTGTGGAAACTGCGGTAGAGGCAGAAGACTCCATTCGCTCTCACATCTAACCACGGATATTTCACCTTAAAACGTGGCATTGTGCAACGATCGCCAAGAGTCCACATCACCTCTTCTGCGTTTACTAGTCTCTTCACTCTCATGATTATCTTCTTGTGCAGTAGTAGATGACACCAACTCACCAAAAAGGTTTTTCTGTCCTGTAGGTAGTAGCCTTCGCTTCTTTTTTGGTGACATGCTGACTTCCACGTGTTTGAGGGGCTACGCCCAGTAATCATTAATTTTTTTTTTAATTATCATTTCAAAATTATTTCATTATTAATCAAAAGCGTGGGTGGCACCACCAATTATGAAAATCCTGGCGAGAACACTGGCTACAATCATGTGCATGAATGAAATAGGTGAAAGTTGTAAAACGATAACCGTTAATTTATCAAATTTGCCAAAACTTTAAAACTGAAATATTTGAGGAAAAGCCTGTCATTTTCATCCTTGAAGTCTGCTGGCACCTACTAGCTGAAAGACTGAAGTGTTTGGCAATGGTCCAGTTTTTCTTTAATAACATTTTGTTTCTGAATCACAGTGCATTTTACATAGTGGAATCCTCATTTTAGAAGCTGTATTTAAAAAAAAAAAACTGTCCACTCCTGTGTAGACTAGAGTACATTTGTGAGATAAAACATGTTTAATGTCTGGAGATTTGTCAGGTAAGATCATTCTGTTTGTGGAAGTCCTTTCAAAAGTATCCAGCTATATCTTTCAAAAGTATCCAGCTATATCTTTCAAAGGTATCCAGCTATATCTTTCATAAATGGAGTTTTGTAGTGACATTTTTTTTTACTCATGGAATGTTAATTACCCAACTGCCACCTAAAAATCTGAACACACTCTCATCCTTTATGTTCTCTCTGTGTCATTAAATATTCCTGTATATATATCATATCCATTTGTATTACAGACAAGCTAAAGCCCTGTATGAGTGTGATGCAGAGGATGAATTTGAGTTATCATTTCAAGAAAATGAGACACTATATAATGGTATCTTATTGTTGTTAATTTAGTTTTTTTAGTGGACTAGGTATATATATATTCATTATTTACAAGTAGTGTCATGATGCACTGACTGTCAAATTGGTAATCAGTATCAATCATTATTTTTAGTATTGGTATTGGTTATTTCTGAAAAATGTAACTGATATTGTAATAAGTGTACTAATTGGGATTATTTGTATTGAAAGAATGAGAAACTAGAAAGTAGACACAATATCAAATCGGTATTAGTTATCTGGCAAGCAAATATTAAAATATAAAAAGCAGTATTTCCATTACTACCACACACGAGTTGCCAATTTTTTTTTTGTGGTATATAGAAGGATAACTTACTGTTATTGTGAATGGATAACAGAGGATATGCTTCATTCAGCCATACTAAAAAAAGTTTAAATGTAGCAAATAAATGTTATGGGTGTGGAATGACTACTGATATGAGTAGTAATCATGAAAGGGAAGGAGAAAGTATCAATTTGTCTATACTGGGGTGCGGAAATAGTGAGCAACTTGCTGGATATAGTTGCCTATTTTCGTTCAATACATATATTTTTTATACAGCTTAAACGGACATTCATTAGATTTATTGGACAATTTCCAGCATGACTGGCTGTTTCCACACCTGTGTGTATTACAGAATTACCACACAGTGCTAGTGTTAAAGTTCAGGAAAATTATCGTTATTACAGTTACACTATTTTAACACAGATATACCTTCCTTTCCATGTAGTTATTGATTCTGATGAACCCGATTGGCTGTTAGCTACAAATTCAAGTGGACAAAGAGGACTTGTTCCAGCCAATTACATCCAGTTGCTTTAAAACAACTGCTCAATTAACATTTTATTTACCTTTCAGATGATAATTATTTTATTTTATAATTATGTGTGGATTAACAATGCCAAAATCTGCATTTATGTTCCACATTAAAATTGTAGTTAGTTTGTTTCTTTGTTATAGCCAGAGCTAGTGGACTCCTGGTTATATTTATGTAGTGACATTCCATACATTGTTAGCTTATAACTATTATGGTAAAAGAAAAGAAGTAAGCAATTCAGTGACCCCACCCATACAGTTCGCTGATATGTTCCCTGTTGTAGATGTAGCTGGTTATGGCGTGCTGTTTGTAACAGCCAATCCCACTCTATTATTTGTGCATGATATTACTGGGGGGGGGTGCTCGGAGCCCCCAGTTTATGCCCTGGGATTGTTAGTTATCTACAGAAGCCGATTTATATATAAATGAAGCATGACAAACTGGGGGGGGGTTGGAGGGGCAGAGCCCCCCCAGTTAGGCCCTGGGATTGTTAGGGTTGTCATCTATGTTGTTTGAGTAGGGTTTAATTTGTGGGTGCAGTTACGCCCACGCGTTATTTTTACAGCCACGCTTCATATGTCGCTAGTGCATGACGCAACTTGCTCGAACATGAACATGCATGTCGCTCTCGGCTTCCGTAGTTATCATCTATGTTGTTTTGAGTCGGGAGAGGCGAATATTACAGTTGATCCACTACATTAGCATAGATTATATACCGTATACTTGGTCCGCGCATGAGCAAATAATAGAGTGGATTGGGTTTTGACTGTTACAAACAGCATGCCATAGCTGGTGCCAACATCCAGGTATTACAATTGCCAAAACTTAGACAAGGACAGGTCCCGACAGGAATCAATAACCCCTGTTCTAAATACTCGATCAATACCATTCCGGCATTACCTTCGAATATTAAAAAAAAACAATTGAGAAAAAAAGTGTCCCTCCATTTGATTTGTGATAGTGATGGGCGATACCATAAATTTTCAGTACGATACAATACTGATTACTGCTCATGCAAGTATCGATAGTATCGATTACTAATAATTATAATTACTACTTTGAGTAATTAATAATGCACTTAATGAATGAGTTTGATCAGATTCTGAGTTTTTTTTTTGAAAAATACATGTGGCTTTGTTTAGCATGTTCACATTTTTTGACTTCACTTTTTCTTCTCTGTAATACAATACTTGGTCAAACGTTCGCCTTGGACGTGCCTTTTTTTAACAGCCAATTCCACTCTATTATTTGCGCATGCGCATGATATTAAAAGGCTTGGGACTGGAAAGGGGGGGTCTGGGAGGGCGGAGCCGCCCCAGTTTAGGCCCTGGGATCGTTAGGGTTATCATCCATATTGTTTGAGTCGGTGGTTCGCGCATGCGCAAATAATAGAGTGGGATTGGGCTTTGACTGTTACAAACGGCACGCCATATTCGCCGCTTCTGTAGACTCTATATGGTATATTGATCTCTATTGTGCGTACAACTGTGACTTGCGAACGTATTCTCTGCTACGAAGCCCTTAGCGACATTCTCGTTCATGTTCTTGTGTATGTTCGAGCACATCTCGTATTGGTTGCGTCACGCACTAGCGACATATAAAAATGAAGCGTGGGTGTAAAAATAAGGCGTGGCCACAAATTAAGCCATACTCCAACAACATGGAATGATAACCCTAACAATCCCAGGACCTAAACTGGGGGGGGGGCACACATGAACATACAGCAGTGCAAGAATATCAAAATTCTGTTTCAAACAATCATGATGCTCTTGAAATCATGTCAGCTGGTTATTTACACAATCCTTTTATTGGAGCCACACCTGATGGAATGAAATTGTACCTGCTGTGGTAAGGGGGTCCTAGAAGTAAAGTGTCCGTTGTGCTTTAAAGAAGGATTACCTGAAGAAGAGACAAGCAATTTTTGTATGACTGAAATTGATAGCAAGTGGACTCTCAAGAACGATCATGCTTACTACTACCAGGTACAGACACAACTTAACGTATGTCAAGTCAAGTACTGTGACTTTGTGGTCTGGACAAAGAAAGGTGTTGTCAGAGAGAATTGCTGCAGACAAGGAATTTTTTGAAGGGATACTTGATAATATCAAAAGTTCCTTTATTTATGGTATGCTACCAGAAATTATAGATAAATGATACACAAGGAAGCCCATTGCAGACTCTAGTGGTATTGTACAGGAACCCTTGACACATGCTGAAGCTGAAGAATATGATTCGGAAGATTATGAGAAGTCTTGGTGCTACTGCAACCAACCAAGTTATGGAACCATGATTGGGTGTGATAACACAGAATGCTCTATTCAGTGGTTTCACTGTGACTGTCTAAGATTATGCCACCCACCCAAGGGGAAGTGGTACTGCCCTTCTTGTAGAAAGCTACCAAAATTGAAGAAAAAAAGCACCGTCAAGTGCTCATAGCTCATAAAGATACAGTCATAGCTCATACAGATACAGTACATTCCAAAACTTTTTATACATTTCTATTACATTTGAATAATAATTTTCAATCTTGAGGAACAATAGGTGGACATAAATTAATTAAAGCACAACAAACTCTAACTATTTTATCTATGGTACATGTATCATCTTCACTGTTATCTGAAATCAAAGCTATAGGTAAAACGCTTTCTAATAATCTTTATAGTAAACTTTTGTTTTAGTACTCAGATTACTCTTTCTACATGGATTCTGACAATTGATAGTTCTCTGCTCCAATCCACTTCCACCTTTTCTAACTGGTTTTTACCCCTTGTAAAGGGAGGTGTCTTTAATTCTGCGAGAGTCATGCTCGCATAGTCTTCACAAGTGAACCCCCGGTCAGCTATAATGACATCACCTAAAACATTATTATCATGATGAAATTGATGCGAAATGATTTATTGTAACTCATATCCATGATGACATTGTCAGGTAAGAGGTGATTTATCAAGCCAGACTGCTCTACTATCTCTTTATCAGAGATCCTTCCTCCAAACGATTTTGAAATAAAAGAAATAGTTCCTTGAGGTGTAATACCAATTAGAAACTTGACTGTTGAATGATGCTTGTAATTGCTCCATACTTGAGCCCTTGCAAGGAGATCTGATGGTCGCTCGATGAAGATTTCTGAATAGTCAATAATTAAAGCACATTTGTGAAAAAACTTTCGAAATGATGATGGCATTGTGAGCCGAAGTACTTCCCTGTCTGGCCACTTCACTAACTTTGATGTGCAAACATACATAATACTAAGCACACGATGAAAATTTCTAGATACACTTGTACGATGAATACCAAAACGAAAGGCAATGTCTTCATCCATTAAGTTCAGGCGTATTTTCAGAAAAAACATCATAATCATATGAAAGTGTGACAATTTACATTTACCACTATGTGGTAGGGATGGTTTTACAAGGTCATAGAGAGCTTTAAACACACACCATTCGTGTAGACCTAATAAAATGATGTCAAAATCATGATAAACACTAGGAGAAATATGATTACTTACCAGTATAAAATCTTAAAAGGTCTCGTTATTGCTCAGTACATGTTCTGAAATCATTGAGCCTTGTTGTAGACAGGTGATGGTTTCATTTTGACTTTGAACTTTCTCTCGAAGCTTGTGAACTTCATCTCGAAGCTCATCACACACCTTTGTTATCTCATCATGCTTTTTTTCAAATATTGAAATATCACTTGATGTCATTGTAGTTTGGCATGATACACCTATGTAAATGGTATAAAGTTTAGCTTAAATTTACAGTGTTAGTGTTAGCTAGTGTAATGAGGCTAACTTATAGACCTCATCATTGTACTCTAAGTGTTAACTTACCTTACAGCCCTCATAATTGTACTCAAGTGTTAACTATTAGCTCTGTACCAGTATTAACTAGATCTTATCATCTGTACCTTTTTGTTAGACAGTGCCTTACTTTTGTTTGTCGTTCTTTTTGTTTGCTGTATTCTTAAGTTGTGTGTGTAATCCTAGTTGTTGTTGAATATAGTTCTAGGATCTCTAACCCTGTCAACAATATTCCCTTATGTGGTGAAACTGCAACGCTACATTAGCATACCTGTTTCTACATCAACTAGAGGTATGTCATCAACTTCTAATCTCCTCTTTCTTGCCTTGAGGCGATCATAACGCTGCTGGGAAACTTCAGGTCTTACTGACGTGGTATAACCCATATTAACATGTGGAACCCAGTCAGGATGATCTATTTCTTCAAGCTGAGCTGGTTTACCTGAGTAATAGCATAATACTATAGTGAATAAACTACACGAGCCTTAGGTAGCAGCATTTAGTTAAAATTATACCTGATGCAAAGTGAGTAGAACAAACTCTACTGTTCTTGGAGGGAACCCAGTTCTTTCTGTTGATGTGATTGATCCATGCTTGCCGTCTCTTACACAGTAATTCTTTGGTCTAATTTTTTCCTTTAGTGTCTGTGGCACTAGGTATTCTGAAGAAAGAGACTTTATCATGCCCACCACGCCTGTGGCAGTCCACAACACAACAAGTAAGCACCATAGAAGCAGTCTCAGTAGCTGCACCTGTACTCCAGTAATTGCGGGTTGCCCTCCACCATGGTATGACGTAATTTTTGACGTCACGTGCACTACCTCTATTACTGCAAGCACAGCATCCACTCAAGTCTGCAAGCGAACAGTATTTTTCGCTTATTCTCCCAACACCTCTTTCTCTCTCACTAGAACTAGCCAAAAAGCAAGTATATACATCACACATACATCAACATCCCATTCTAATCTCCTTTTACTTTTTTCAAGTACCCTAAGCTAACTTCCAAGTAACATCAAAGGGCGAACACTTGAATCAAAGCACCTCCCGACCACATCCAACAACAAAGCGTTTTTGACAATAGAATGCCGATATGCCGCCACCACATTGGTATACACTGGTAATTTGGGGTGGGGATCCTGTAAATAGCAGTTTAAATTCAATATTCTATTAAGTTGGTTACTCTTCCTCTCTGACAGGAAGTTGTAAAATTACAACCTTATAAAACTGAAAGTGTTATATAGCAACAATTAATTTGAATTTCAAAGGTGAATCTTTTGACTTCTTGCTGTTCTCTGAAGAACCGGGAGTAGTATACAACCACAAATACAAAAAAAGGTGATGCACTTACGTCAGAACTGACATTTCCTCCCACTGGGCTGTGAATTAGATGGACAAGACAAACAAAGAAAATTGTGCTATAATTGTAATCATGCATTTCCATAAAAATTCTTTAAAATTGCACTAAAACAGACATATTACCTAATTTAACTCATAAATATTCATGAGACGCTTTCCTAATAACTGAGCAAGAGCTTCGGCACAAGAACTCAGGGCTAGAGTTTTGGGACAAGGCCTCTGAGCTAGAGTTTTGGGACGAAAGTTTAAGGTTAGGTTATTGGGGACAAAAGTTTACGGTAGTGTTCTTTTAGTGTAACTACAGCTATAACTAAAACCTTTCTGACATTTAGCTAATTAAACTGTAACTAAATTACAAGTCTACTGCAATAACTATAATAATATGAAAATTGGCCAATAATGGACACTTAGTTAACATAAAAAAACTCCCTTTCTCACGGGAGTTCCTTTCTATAGCTGCAAATAGTAGACCCTAGACCCTAGATCCTAGACCCTAGACACTAGACTCTAGACCCTAGACCCTAGACCCTCTACAGTAGACCCTAGACCATAGACCCTAGACCCTAGACCCTAGACCCTAGACCCTGACACTAGACCCTAGACCCTAGACTCTAGACCCTAGAACCTAGACCTTAGACCCCAGAGGCAATACCCTAGACCCTAGACCCTAGACCCTAGATAAGAGACCATAGACACTAGACCCTAGACCCTACACCCGAGACTCTTGACTCTAGACACTATACACTAAACACTAGACCCTTGACCCTAAAACCTACACCCTAGACACTTGACCCTAGACACTATACCCTAGACCCTAGACCCTAGACCCTAGACTCTAGACCCTAAACCCTACACCGTAGACTCTTGACCCTAGACACCATACTGTAGACAATTGACCATAGAACCAGACCCTAGCCTCTAGAACCTAGACCATAGTACCTAGACACTGGACCCTAGACCCTAGACCCTAAACCCTAGAAAATAGACCATTGACTATAGACCCTAGACTTAGACGGTAGACTATAGACCCTACACCCTAGAGCCAAGACCCTTGACATATACGGTAGACCCTAGACGCTAGACCATTTACCATAGACGGTAGACCCTAGACACTAGACCCTTCACCATAGACCGTAGAACCTAGACCCAAGACACTAGACCCTAAAACCTAAAAAATAGACCATTGACTATAGACCATAGACATAGATGGTAGACTATAGATCCCACACCCTAGACTCTAGACCCTAGACCCTAGACCCTAGACCCTAGATAAGAGACCCTAGACCCTAGATAAGAGACCCTAGACCCTAAAGCCTTTACCCTAGAGAATAACCCCGAGATACTATACTCTAGAACTGGACGGTAGACGCTAGACCCTAGACCCTAGAACATAGACACTAGAAACTAGAACCTAGACACTAGACCCTAGACCTTAGACCCTAGACCCTAAACTCTAGACACTAGACCCTAGGCCCTAGACCTTAGACTCTAGATCCTATTCTCTAGACACTAGACCCTAGACACTGGACTCTAGACCATAGACAATATACCCTAGACCCTACACACTAGTCCCTAGACCCTAGACAATAGACCATAGACAACAGACTCTACACCCTAGACTGTAGACCGTAGACCCTAGAGCCTAGAGCCTAGACCCTAAACTCTAGACAATAGACCCTAGGCCCTAGACCCTAGACTCTAGACACTAGGACTAGACCCTAGACACTAGACCCTAGACTCGAGACACTAGGACTAGACCCTAGACACTAGACCCTAGACTCGAGACACTAGAACCTAGACTCTAGACACTAGACCCTAGACACTACACTCTAGAGCCTAGTGCCTAGACCCAAAACCTAGAGCCTAGAGCCTAGACCCTAGACCCTACATAGAAGACCCTAGACACTAGACCCTTGACACTAGACCATAGACCCTAGACAATAGACCGTAGACCCTAGATCGGAGACCCTAGACCCAAGACCCTAGACAATAGACCCTAGACCCTTAACCATAGAACCTAGACCTTAGACCCTAGAACCTAGACCCTAGACCCTAGACCCTAGACCCTAGACCCTAGACCATAGACCCTAGAAACTAGAACCTAGACTGTAGACCCTAGACCCTAGACTCGAGACACTAGAACCTAGACACTAGACCCTAGACACTAGACCCTAGACTCGAGACACTAGAACCTAGACTCTAGACACTAGACAGTAGACCCTAGATACTAGACCATAGACCTATTCGGTAGACCCTAGAAAATACACGCTTTACCATGAAACCTAGAACCTAGAACCTAGAGCCTAGGCCCTAGACATTAGACCCTACCATAGACTATAGACCCTAGACCCTAGACCGTAGACCCTAGAAAATAGATCATGGAATACAGACCCTAGACCTAGACGTTAAACCCTGGACCATAGACCCTAGACCCTAGACCCTAGACAGTAGACCCTAAACCCTAGACCCTAGACAATAGACACTAGACCCTAGACCCTAGACCATAGACCCTAGATCCTAAATAGAGACCCTAGACCGTAGAGCCTAGACACTAGAAAATAAATCCTAGATACTATACCCTAGACCTAGACGGTAGACCATAGACCCTAGACCCTGGACCATAGACCCTAGAAACTAGAACCTAGACACTATACCCTAGACCTTAGACCCTAGAACCTAGACTCTAGACAATAGACCCTGGAACCTAGATTATATAGCCTAGACCATAGAACCTAGAACCTAGAACCTAGACCCTAGACCCTAGAAACTAGAGCGTAGACCCTAGACCCTAGACCCTAGACCCTAGAAAATAGACCATTGACTATAGAGAGCCTAGACCCTAAAGCCTACACCCTAGAAAATAAATCCTAGATACTATACCCTAAACCAAGACGGTAGACCCTAGACCCTAGATAATAGACCATAGACCCCAGAAACTAGAACCTAGACACTAGACCCTAGACCCTAAACCATAAACAATAGACCATTGACTGAAGACGTTAGACCTAGACGGTAGACACTAGACCCTAGACACTAGAGACTAGACCCTAGATAATAGATCTTGGATACCAGACCCTAGACCTATAAGGTAGGCCCTAGACACTAGACCATTTAACATAGACCGTAGAATCTAGACACTAGACCATAGACCCTAGACGCTAGAAAATAGACCATAGAATACAGACCCTAGACCTAGATACCCTAGACCATAGACCATAGACCCTAGACCCTAGACCCTAGACCATAGACACTAGACACTGGACCTTACACCCTAGTCCCTAGACCCTAGACCATAGACCATAGACCACAGAACCTAGACCCTAGACATTAGACCCTAGACCCTAGACCCTAAACCCTTAACCCAAAACCCTAAACTCTTATTGATTAACGCTATACCTAACACCCTAAACACTAAACCTTAGGGTTGTACTAGGGGGAGGGGTAGATGAAACTCCAATCAGTTTCTAGCTTCTTGCTGCATGCAATCTGGTTCCAATCTGTATCTTTTGGAAGCCACACCCACCCGGGAGTATAATTACAGTGCCTAAATGTTTTCACTGATAGTTTGTGGTGGAGGGGGCGGTGGGCGGGAAACTCTGGTAGGGTAACTGTAGTATATAGCTCTCTGAGAAAGATCGGAGTTTGATAGTGTCTAAGAAGAGAAATTTTATGGTTTCACTGAAAAGCTACAGAATTCAGCTTCAGCCTCTTGCAACTATAAAAGTAAAATGAATTTTCAGAAAACGGCTTTATGCGTTTTCTCAAAATGCATTGTACTTGGTACACGTACACGCCATGATTGGTGGGCGTGGCTTTCGTGGTTTTGTACTTATTACTATTGCAAAAATGGAGATTTTAGCCATATTTCCTCAATTACAGGACAATATGAAGCTGATCAGAACATATGACGGTTGGTATTACACCAGGTTAGTGTCATAATATATAACATTCCATTTTGAAACTGATTGGAGTCACATCCGCCTACTCCCTAGTACCACCTTAATGTTAATCATCTACACCCAAATACAACTTAAAATTTCAACAACAAAGGGACTGTGAAACATAAATTTGGATAATAATCCAACAACTGGTGTAAGAAAACTTGATAAGCTACGTATACCTTCTTCTCAAGCCACAAAACTTTTTAAGTCTCAGTAATATTATGTGCTATGGTTTCCAAGCAAAAACCTCTTTGATCTAAGTGTAAATATTAGGGAGAAACTAAAATAAAATGGCTAACCTTCAATTACTTCTTGTTCAGCCATGACAACAGAGGTTGTTTATTATCTCTTTTAGTTTTACGTCGATCCATTATTTATCGGTTTTAGGTCGGCGATGGTGGTTATTTACCGGTTTTAGGTTGGCGAAACCATCGGTTTCGAGTTGGCACGTATGTTCGGCTTGGACTAAAGGGGCCACCATATCATTTAATATTTCCTGTTTTCCTTTAAAATTGAGTGAAAATGATAAATTTAGCGTAAATCCATCAAAATAGTTCATTTTTCATAAAAATTGAGGAAAAACACTAAATTTAGTATCAATTGTTCAAAAGTATCCCATTTTCTTTGAATATAGAGTAAAAAGGCTAATTTTAGCATAAATTGGTGAAAAAAAGCTCATTTTCCATTACGTATATTTTACATACATTTCAGAATAGTCCATTTTCCAGAAAATATTCATTACATGTTGATCAAACCTTTTATAAATCCATCAAAATTGTCCATTTTTTCTGAGTAAAAATGCTAAATTTAGCATACATCCATCAAAATAGCCCATCATTGAACAGAATTGAGTAAAAATGCTAAATTTAGCATACATCCATCAAAATGGTCAATTTTTCCTTGAAAAGAATCGAGTATAAATGCTAAATTTAGCATAAATTCATCAAAATAGTTCATTTTTCCTTAAACTAAATTGAGTTAAAATGCTAAATTTAGCATAAATCCATCAAGACTTTAACAATCGAGTATAAATGCTAAATTTAGCATAAATTCATCACAATAATTCATTCTTCCTTACACCAAATTGAGTAAAAATGTTAAATTTAGCATAAATCCATCAAGACTTCAAAAATCAAATATAAATGCTAAATTTAGCATACATTCATCAAAATAGTTCATTCTTCCTTAAACCAAATTGAGTAAAAAATGCTAAATTTAGCATAAATCCTTCCTTAAAATTCTGCAAAAAATCGATCAAACGAGTAAATTTTTCTTTAAAATTGAGTAAAAATGCCTACATCCCTCAAATTAGGCCATTTTTCCTTTTATATTGTGTAAATTGGGTATTCTGTCCCATTCCTGGTTTGTAGGTACCCCTACCCCCCTTGTAATCCAAATAGCTATAATCCCTCTAAAAACAGTGTATAACCTACATTTATATAAAGCATGTTTAGTATGTTCCCATAATTGAAAAATAACATTGTACCATCCATTATGATAGGTTGTTGTTTACTTTCGATGTTCCTAATTGAAAGCACAAATTTACTATGTATCCATTAACTAATATATACATGGCTACCTATTAATTTCAGCATTCATTGACACAGCTGTATGGGAACTGACATAGTTTGCAGTGTTATAAAGTGAATAGAAAACAACAAATGATATAACCAAATGGCCACAAGTGATATAAAACATCAGAATGATGGTGTATTTCTCAACAAACTCTCTCTATCACACTCATAATGCACCAAGCTTGTGAACAAGATAATGTCTAAGCACCGATACCAATAGTTAATATTTGTTACTCATTTCCTACACACTAATACTTAGTATCATTATCCAGGGTAAACCTTCCACCACTGTGTATACTTCATGATATAAAATTGTATCTCTTTAATTAAAATTTTAATTATAAGAATAATATATAATTGCTTGTCAACCAGCTATTATTACTATTGAACACACACATGCACAACACACACACACACTATTTCAAACTGAATGAGGAAAAACAGCAGTGTTATTTATAACTTCCATTCGGGTTGGGCTCAAAGAAGCCCTAACAAGTAGGTGTTCTCGTGGTTGCCATGTTTGTAATGACTGAAACTCCCATCTCATTATACATCCAGAGACTTCATCAGGATATTCAATACTACAGAGAACCTATACAGTAGGATGTGAAATGTGAAATCATTAATGAGAAGATGCATCTAACTAAACAAACTGACTATATATTATAATCGTAGTACGTACAGTTTAACATGAAAACACTCTCAAAATGCACAGAAATTTTTTTAAAGAAATCCAATTGCATAGTGTTGTGTGCCAAACTTTTAAAGCATCACTGTTGCTGAGATACGGCTAATCATATCTCTAAAAACTAATGATGTCTTTGAGTGTGCAATAAGCTACTTACCAAGAACAGTGGTAGTTCATGTGATCAGTATTAAATCACTTAGAATACACTTACCTGGATTTACTATAATACATGATTTAATGTGTGCAATTGGATGATGTCATAAGAGTCTCAGTAATGCATGAGGCAAATCATTATTATATGATAGTGACCTTCCTACAATTAAAAAATGTAAAGATATTGTAGAAACTGAGGTACTAAATCGTTTTAGTACACAAAGAGCAGGACAAAGTACCTGTTTTAACTTCTGCAGTCAATCAACGTCACCATCATCTTACAGAACCTGACCACGAGGGGTGTATCAGATATACACGAAAATGATATTCATAATCCTCAGAGCATAGCCCAAGGGATAATGAATATCATTTTCATGTATATCAAATTCACCCGATGGCGTGGCATGTTCTGTATGGCTTGTATTCCATAAGTTGAAAGACGTCATATTTGCTATGTGTATCCTAGTAACCATAAATGTGTCATGCTACCTGTCTCCTAGTAACTGTTATTGCATCATAAGACATTTTGTAGTAAACTGGATATGAAGAAGGCAAGGGACAAAAAGAACAGTGAAACATTTGTACCAACCATTGCAAACAAGAGACTGCAGCTATCTTGAAATAGACCTACAAAGGATCGTTTTGCTTACCTTGAAGATAAAGTAATCAATCAGTAAGATGATTTGTAGGAGGTAAATATCCCGAGTTGTTGTTTATCATATACATAAGTGAGCCATTCAGTGATCTTCTCATAATCTCTTTTGAATAAATGGTGACTTATTTCATTGCTGAACTTCGTCATGTTGATGGTGAGCGATACCCTCCAATAAAGTATTTTTTTCTGGGATTCTTTGATACAAGAGATTATGTACTTCTAATTCTCTGAATATATTAGACATGAAGGATACCAGATTCAAGTCAATCCAAGATGCGTGTTGTAATGTTTAGTTATAATTATTTATCCTTAATGTGTTATGTTATTGTAGTTATAATAATTAATGATGTCATGATTATGTAGAACACATGTTAGAGAACACATGTTGGAGAAGAACTAAATCTGCTAACATCCTTTATACTACTAGACTACACAACATTATAACTGGCGACGAGGATAAGATTTACTTCTATTTAGCTAATTATGGCAGGAAGAATCGATTTGATACCACTTCAAGTGTTTGACCCGATCAGTGACCCTAGTTCTCTAAGCCAGAGATGGAAGAGTTGGAAGCGACGATTTGAAACTTACCTGATAGCTTTGAATATCACAGATGACAAGCAAAAACGGGCTCTGCTACTTTATCAAGCAGGACAGCCAACGCAGGAAATATTCGAGACCATCCCCGAGACTGGAGATGATTACCAAACAGCTATGACAAAGCTAGATGAATATTTTGCACCCAAGAAAAATGTAGATTATGAAATTTTCCAATTTCGACAAGCAGTTCAGCTGAAAGATGAAATGGTTGATCAATTTGCTACCCGACTGAGAAAGTTAGCAGCCTATTGTGAGTTTCTTGACCTAGATAGAGAATTAAAGTCAGCCATTATTCAGAATTGTCACTCCAAACGTCTTCGAAGATTTGCTCTTCGGGAAGAAGCTCTCACACTTGAAAGTCTTCTGTCGAAAGCCCGATTGTTAGAAATTAGTGAATCGCAAGCAACTGGCATGGAAACTACATTGTCTCAAACATCACCCGAGTCAGCAAATTTCATTCGTCAAAGGGACGTTTTCCTAAACCTCCACGACAATCAGAAAAGTTAAATCAGTGTCGTAAGTGTGGTCAAGCGTGGCCACATCAGAATGGTCCATGCCCAGCCAAAGGTCAGACCTGTCATAAATGTGGTAAACCTAATCATTTTGCGAAAGTATGCTTCTCCAAACAGAACAATATACAAGGGAGAAACAACATACATAGACGCCCACCTCAGCATAACCCAAAATCACACATCCATCGGGTTTCAACAGAACAATGTGAGGAAGTAAGTAGTAGCAGTGACGATGAGTACCTCTACACATTGAATAATGACCCAACAGATGCCAAAACCCCAGAAGTATGTGTCAAAGTCAACGGTGTTTCTATTGAGATGATTGTTGACACAGGTGCCTCCACAGATATATTGGATCAAGACACATTCACCAAAATAAAACATCTAAAGAATATCAAGCTACAAACTCCTACTAAACGTATTTTTGCTTATGGTTCTAAGTCACAGCTCCATGTACTTGGAAAGTTTGACACCGAGATAGAATTCAAGAACAATTGTCATACCTCTACTGTTCATGTGTTACAAGGAAACCATGGATCACTACTAAGTTACAAAACAGCTTCTAACCTTGGTATCATTGATGTAAATCTTCATCGAATTGACGAGCAGTCACTCACCTCTGAAAGGTTGGTGCAGCAGTATCCAAATGTGTTCAAAGGGATTGGAAAGTTAAAGAATGTTGACATCAAGCTACACATTGATGAGACTGTGCCTCCGGTAGCCCAGTCAGCTCGCCGCATTCCATTCCACATGAGAAAGAAAGTTTCTAAAGAATTAGAGAATCTAGAACGACAAGGAATCATTGAGAAAGTAGAAGGACCAACTCCCTGGGTTTCTCCATTAGTTGTCATCCCTAAGAAAAATGGTGATGTTCGACTCTGTGTCGATATGCGAATGGCTAATAAAGCGATAAAGCGTGAAAGACATCCAAGTCCGACTGTTGATGATTTGATCCACATCCTGAATGGAGCCACAGTATTTTCGAAACTGGATTTACGTGCTGGTTACCATCAACTAACATTAGCAGAAGAGAGCCGATATATCACGACATTTACCACTCACAAAGGTCTACGACGATATGCCAGATTGAATTTTGGTACGAACTCAGCAAGTGAAACATTTCAGAAAGTCATCAACAAACAGACTGGAGATATTCCTGGTTCGTTGAATATCAGTGATGATGTCATTGTATTTGGCACAATGATGATATCCTGACAGAAGTTGATGTTGCTCCCTCACCAGTCAACTCTGTTCCTCCGATCAATGTGAGAAGATATCCGAATCGAGATCGAAGACAAACTCAACGATATGGATATGATTAGTGAGTCTTGTGAATTTGTACAATAACTATATCAATTTATCTGATTTATTAGTAGTGTAATGCATTCCTTATGTTTTGTTGTGTAAGAGTTCATTATCAAAGAAAGGGAGAGTTGTAATGTTTAGTTATAATTATTTATCCTTAATGTTATTGTGGTTATAATAACTAATGATGTCATGATTATGTAACAATAAGAACACATGTTAGAGAACACATGTTGGAGAAGAACTAAATCTGCTAACATCCTTTATACTACTAGACTACACAACATTATACGTGTGAAGTTGTTTTTCGTGAGCTACATAATAACGGTGTAGGAACTAATCACAGTCTAAGAGCAACAGGTGCTACATGTTTATTCAATGCAGGTATGCCAGAAAAGGTTAATCAGAAAACTACTGGTCACCGCTCAATTAAAGCATTAAAAGGTTATGAGAAAGTGTCGATGGACCAACACCAAGCAAGTACCAGAGTACTAACGAGCATTGACCTGATTATTTCGTATGATTCAAAGAGCAAGTTTATTTCAAGTTCAAACAGTGTTTTACCTACCTTCCCAGGTATTCAGAGAGAAGTGCATGTGGTGTGATATTTATATTGCATTGTTGGTAGCTCTGATCATTGTGATTCATATCCTGTAGAATATCTATATTCAACAGGAAGTGTGTGTCTACACAATATACATAATTCATGATGTCTTTCAACTTATGGCTTCCCATGATACAACCTTTTTTAATGCTACACAAAAGCAACTTGCCTTGGATAATCTAATTGATGAAACAAAGCTTTCATCTGTTGAACCTACAGAGTGAAGAAGATGATCAAGAGGAGTGTCCTTCGAGTCCGAAAAAAATCTAGAATGGAGACAGCTATGTCCTTCCTACTTCCACAACAATTCGAGGAAGAGAAAATGGCAATAGAGTAATAGAGAGCCAGAATTAAATCCTGATTGCAACCCTCTACTAAGGTGGAAAAACCATTCACTTTAATTGCTCATCTTGCCAAACAATATTAAAGCATATGAGCGACTTCAGTTCCATCTGGAAGGATATTCTCCATTGCTGGACTTACAATCACTAATCATAGATCAAGTTTAAACCCTGAAAATGTTGACATGCCAATTTTTTTCCAGCAAAAATTTGAAGTAATTCATTCTATTTTATAAGGTTTTTGTTTTGACTGCAATTGTGTAAACAGTTATTACAACCACTCTTGATCAGATATTTATTCATTATCTTGACCAAATATCTGGATATGCAAATATAAGCATGCGTTTCAGCACTAATAATATATAATTTACATATATTATATATCATACATGTATATACAAAGATGTACATTAACCCTGTAGAAAGCTATTGAAGTTCAGAAGAAAAATTGAACTAATTGCAAGTAGTAGTGCGTTATGGGCACAGTCTATATAAAGTAGTAACACAGGCTCTATTTTGTTTTTAATTATTTATGTGGGAGTTCCACACTCCTGCTATTGCTCATAGACAAATTTACAGTTGATTTTAGGTCCCATTGTATAGACAAACTAACAGTAATTTTAATAGGCTTCTTGGGTAATTATCTCATACAAAATGAATTCATCATGGTACATCTAAAATTGTAGAAGCAGTAGTATATAGAACTGAGTAAGATATTGCTCTACTTTAATGTGTATAACGAAAGAGAAATTAAGAAAATATGAGGTATGAATAATATAATAAGAGATACCTTTAGACTAGCAGCATTTGAAGCACGAGGGGACAAGGACACTATACTCTTTACTCTACCTTCTCCACAGTACTGCATAGCTTTCAATGCTTCTTCCTGATCCTGTCCAGCTATAGCTGCAGCATCCAACAGCATGATGAACCCATTCCTAGTACCCATCCAAACTGTGCCTCCTTTTACTGTTAGTGCTGATATCTCACTGTATTCTCCATTAAGAATATTTCTGTAAAATAATTATAACATAATTATAAACAACGATATAGTATTGAGGCAATGTTTTTATGGCACTTAGGGCCATCCCACTTTCCCACAGTATGTTTATATATATGTTTGTACTCTCTGATAATATAGCCCATTTGCATGTAAGCAATGGTATGTTAATAAGAAAATAATTGCACATGACATCATGACTGGGTGCTGGTTGCCAGCAGAAATGTATTGCTTCCCAAGGAGCTAAGCGTCAATAGAGTTTAAAATTATTGCTTTGTAGATACTATAGCTATACAAAGAATGAGTGGTTCGAGAGATACAGCAAAGTTTGTGCTGATGCTACCATACCATATGAAGTAACCCTCTCTCCTGATGATATCCTTGGAGCAAACCTCTGCCAGCCTTATGACAAACATACAGTCACTGCCCTATGCGGGTGGCTACTTTGCATCCCCCCACATCTTGTAAAACGCATTGGGATCTTTTGTCATCTATCATCTCCATCATCACAGGTAAAACATCAATTAGAGCACCAGAAATAACTGAATCGCACACACTAGTTGACACTACCAATATTTAATTACTGAGTCTTCAGTGCATATTTAGTTGTTTACAGGAAGACAAATTTATGACTTTCTATTGAAGTAATATTCAATCACTAAAAGGTTAAAAATCGGCACAGTTATTGCCTATGAATAATATTAACGGGGTCCAAGGTCGTGTAGGTTATCTGAATATAACACAACTCTTGGACAATGGTGCCATTGTCATGTGACCAACATCAACTTGGATGAACTTAGCTATGTCCATTCTTTTATGCACCACACTCATTACTTGACCAACCCCCCCGAAATGACGCAACATCCTTAACTACGTATACAACACATAGTCGTGCAAGTGACACAAACATATATAGATTCAACCCCGTGGAAAGCAAGTATAGGGATGGGCCTACGAGCCATAAAAATTCCAAAGATACAACTACACTACAGAATTCTACAGTCTTGACATATCTGGGACAGTGAACGTTTTGAAAACTAGGTAAGTTTCTGTCGTTGACATTCAGGGAAAATGGTGAGCTGTCTTTTAATATTAAAAAGCTGTGAAGAAATCTGTAGTTTAGTGTTTAACAAGATATATAGAGAAAAAAGTATCCCTATGATTGCTTGGTGTCCAGCATTCAGTAATCTCAGCTGACTTTATCAAGCATGAAACACAACAGCCTATTATAGTTATTATTTGATTATCTACTCTCCCTACCTTTTAAAGGATCTTGTAGAACTTTAGGAACATATTTCAGGTAGAATAGATTGCTATTAAAGTCTGTTCACATTCACGATATCCTCAAAATTATGATGTGATAACTTTGTATGTAATATAGTGTATAGTTTAATGTCATAAGGTTAATACATGATTATACTGTAACTCAATAATGAAGCAATGGATTGAAATTTGACATACACAAAAAAGAATGGGAACGATAATTATATGCAAATGGTACTGGTAAAAAGATTGTTGGTCATTTCAAACTAAAGTTATGAGCATTTTTCTGAGGACAAGCTGAATATGAATGACCTTTAGTTCCAGTTTCTATGTAGCAGCTCAGTTATGTATAATATTTCCTTTTTGATCAAAAATTCTAATATAACTATTTCAGGTTTTATTTTGTGTTGTACTTTGTTTTTAGTCAGTGATATAATGCAATAATACAACAAGGGAGTGATTGTGGTTTTTGTAATAATATTTGTAGTTCAACACTTTGCACAGTTAGCATTGCACAATCTGCAGATTGCAGATTGGCACGTGTTTTGTGGATTTTCAGTTTGCGCATATATAATTATATGTTAACTTCATCAAGTAGTTAGCAATAGCCTATTTTATTTCTTCGAATACAATCCCAGAAACATTTTTGATAGTGTTACGAAACCTCCAAATAATGACCTGAAGGTTTACTATCACAACAATCTAATTGGTCAATTCAATCAGAATTATTGTATACATTATTTCATTGTTTGCAATTTAATTGGCCAATTAAACTGAGAATTGTAAATACGGTGTATGTTAGTCACTGAATACAAGTTTTACTAATGTATACATGACTATACACAAATACAGTATAACATACTTGACATTAAATGAAGCTCTGAGTTCTCCTGTCACCATGTCCCATAGTCTTAACACAGTACTTCGTCGAGAAACTGTCCAAACACCTCTCTTACTCAAAGCCATCAGCACAATTACCTCTCCTTTGATCTTATTAGAAGGGGAACTATCTCCATTTGCAATTTGGCAGTCATGATGAAATAGTGAATTAAGTGTTAAACTATCAAATATCTCAATGTTATTGCCACATCCACACCATAGATGACCATTGGATGTTATATGCATGTTGAGGCATGGTTTCCGACCTGTAGTCATAATAACCTTTCTTGGTCCATGTAAGGGATTGTTGAGGATTTGACCTCCAGAGCGTCCCATAAATTTAATAATTGTCCCATTTGCTAGCCCAACCAAAACATGAAACTGTAAGTCATTGTCTTTGTCGTGTTGCATATGATCATTGACTACCATTAATGACAGCACAGCATCTTGTAAATGAATATAATGATGTGTCTTCATGTCTGGTAAATTGAACACATACACCGAACCCATCAAACCATTCTCAGTACCAACCCACAACTGGTTTGTTGCATAACATAGGTCTATAGCTGTAGCATGACCAACAGCAATAGGAATAGGTTTTCCACGACGATTTGCAAACAAACCAGATTCTGGTGTTGGAGCTTCGGCTAAAATATGCCTATACAGTTTACCAGACGTTGGACTAATAGTACCAACCACTAGACCACGTGATCCCGATGCCCAATAGACGAGTGAAGCATCAACACTGGACAACAAGCATTCCAAATCTAGTGTCAGGTTCAATGGAGCCCAACTCTCTTCACCCGCACAAAGACTGAGGCGAGCTCTCAACATTTTTATGGTAACATCACCAATATTAGTACACAAATCTAAAATCGATTGCAAGCAAAGTCGATGACATGCCTTCACTTCTTTTGTTTTTACATCTGTTGCAGTGTGGACTTGGTGCTGTAGTACAGCAGGTATGTTCAATACTAACTTTTGGTAGTAGAGACCAAGTATTACTGTACTAAAAGAGAATATTCCCTCATAAGCCTGCGTACCAACTGACATCTCATAGAGCAATAAACCAAACATTATAAGATTGAACTGTATATTTGAGGAGAAAGAGTATAGATAGACAGATATTAGATAGACAGATGGGTAGATGAATAGATAGATATAAAGATAGGTACATGTAGGTAGGCAGACAGGCAGACAGATGGGCAGATAAGTAGATAGATAAATAGACAGACCGACAGATAGAGAGATAGACACAGACAGATAGATACACACACTTAGATACACAGATAATATTAACTAGATACATGTAGATAGATAGACTAATGGACAGAAAGATAGGTTAGTAGATAGATAGATAGATAGATAGAGATAGATAGATAGATAGATAGATAGATAGATAGATAGATAGATAGAGATAGATAGATAGATAGATAGATAGATAGATAGATAGATAGATAGAAATCTTACTCTGTTGGCTTTAGATAATTTTGTTTCAGGTGAGGGTGTCGCTAATAGATTTGCACACAACTATAATGACATAGGTAAAAAGTCAAACAAGTTAAACTGGTTTGTGTGTGTAATACCTTGCAGGAAGATGTATTATGTGTCAGACCAGCATCTGAGAGTTTCACAATGACTGGATCCAGGGACCATAGAAATATATTCTCACCAGTTATGTAGTGATAATTTAACTCATTGTCCTCTAAATATTCAATGGCACTCAGTACCTACAATACAAGTGTACATGTAGTCATTGACTTAAAGAATAACAGTTGAACCATTATTTTAACACAGAAGTATATAGACACATACTGCAAACTTAAGTACAAGCTTAAGTACTATACTGTACAGTGGTGTGGAAACAGCCAGTCATGCAGGACATTGTCCGATAAATCTAGTGAATGTCTGGTAAATTAAAACTGAACTGTATACAAAGTATATGGGGAGCAGGACAAGAGTGATGAAAATAGTTTGAAATGTCCGGCAGGTTGCTCAATATTTCCACACCCCTGACTATACAGTACAGTACACTGCACAGTATGGTACAGTAAAATACACTATACAGTATGATACAGTACTATATACTATATAGAGTACTGCACTGTACCATACTGTATAGTGTACTATACTGTATAATGTATTGTACTGTGTGCCATACTGTATAGTGTACTGTACTATACCATACTGTATAGCACACTAAACTATGTAACATACCGTATAGTGTGTACTGTACTACATGGGTTTACCCTGCACAAGGGTGCATTCAAAGATGCTATCTGTCTTAGATATGGTTGGACCCCTTCATATCTCTCGTCTCATTGTACATGTGGTTCCTCCTTTACAATTAATCATGCAATGAATTGCAAGCGGGGAGGGTTTCCGTCTACTCGTCATAACGAACTGAGGAATATCACCGCAGAGTTATTGACTGAAACCTGTTCCAATGTTCTTATTGAACCTCTACTACAACCACTCAATGGGGAGCAATTGTCACACCAATCCAATAATACAGAGGACAATGCTCGTGTTGATATATCAGCGTCTAATGTTTGGTCATCATTCGACAGAGCCTCTTTTGATGTTAGAGTATATAATCCATTCTCCTCTACTTACATCAGATCTACTCTAAAAGCCTCTCATCAGAGAAACGAACAGAAGAGGCGTCAATATGATAGTAGAATTCGTACAGTAGAGCATGGCACATTTACTCCTCTTGTGTTTACTATAGCAGGGGGGATGGGACCAGCAGCTACCACTTTCTATAAACGATTAGCCTCCAACTTGTCTGTCCACCATAATAAACCTTACTCTCATACCCTTAATTGGATACGCTGTCGTTTGTCCTTTTCACTTCTCAGATCAGCAATCCTCTGTTTATGTGGGGCTCATTCCTCCTACCATAGACCTATTTTTTCAAATCTTAATTTAATTGATTTAGCCCTCTCCAAAAGGAAAGTGGCATATTAATATTATAATTTTGTCCTGGTTTTATTTATAATAAATACAATTACTACCACTATTATTGTTATTTTTACTTTTATTACTAATTCTACTACTATTGTTTTCATATGTACATTGTACATATATTTTTAACTTAAAAAAAAAAAAAAGAACTGTACTACATGTATACCATACTGTATAGTGTACTGTACTGTACCATACTGTATAGTGTACTCTACTGTACAATACTGTATAGTGTACTCTACTGTACAATACTGTATAGTGTACTCTACTGTACCATACTGTATAGTGTACTGTAATGTGTACCATACTACTGTACTGTGTACCATATTGTATAGCACACTAATACAGTATGGTACAGTATACTGTACTGTATCGTATCAGCTGTAAACTACAGTACTGCATTGTCATCCTAAGTGGTTCCATCAATTACTGATGAATCTAGTACATAAAGAACCTGTACACAAACTAATTCTAAGAAAGTAACTACATGACATGATATACTGCAAGTTAGAAAAGAATCTTTAAAAGGTAAGGTAAAACAAACAGCAAAAGTAGAGTCTAGTCAACAAAAATATTATAAATAATAATAATTATCCTTGTAATAGGAGTCAGTGAAGTGTAAGTTTGAGTATACTGTTTGTCTTATACATGGATAAGGATTGGGTTTCAGTCAGTGAATATCAATATTATAGCATTTATCCTCACTTGTAGTCCAACTTGATGTACATCAGACTGACAAAGAGAGTTTTCGTTTGTCATATATGATCTCAAAGACCCATGAGGTGATAGCTCTAAGGCAAGAACAGGTGGACTAAAATTAATCCCCAGTGGGGATATGATATAGGGACAAGAGAGAGAAGTGAGGAGATTGAGGTCTTGATAAAGTGTTATCATGTGCTTTTGTAGAGAAAACTGCGTAGAAAAAAAGATACCATAAACAAAAACAAATAGCACCACAGTCCCCCACCCCACAAAATGGGAATACTATAACCCCAAACCCTAAACTCCAAACTTCAATCCAGCATGTTTACATTTGGCTGGGTCAAAATGTAACTTGGTTGGAAGAGTCTATACCAAATTTGCTGGGTGAAGGATTTAGATTAATTTATGGTTTAAACATTTATAGTTAGGTTTAGGGGTTTATTATGATTCATATCAAACAGTTTGGGTTAGGTCGGTTGTCTAATGCCTCAGGTTGAGTCCCAGCATATTCACAGATTACTAAGATACATGTAATATCATGTTAATACATCGATATAAACTATTGAAAATGAAGGAATATCCCTGTTAGACGCCCCCCTACCAAGATAGCCAAATAAATAATTACATACAAATTATTCTGGTATGATGATGCAACATCAAACCAACAAGAATTGGAAGAAGACATACAAAGAATAATGGGAGAAATATCAATTTACCGTTTTCTCAGCACCCATTATTTTTCCTTTAGGAGCTTCCATACTGTAATTAGAATAATAATAACGCAGAAACATCCCTTTAGCTTCTTGAACTTTGATCCCTTCCATGTACGGCTCAGAAATAGCAATCAAAGAAGGAAGTGGAAGGTCTGCATATAACATATCAGGCATTAATCCCCGAAAATCAAGGGATCCTCCCCTCAGCTGCATGGATGGCGGTTTATAAACTTCTTGTAGACACTCCCAAGCAGGTACCAGATATTGAGCTATAGAAAGAGAGAAGTCTTCAAGAAGACTCATTTGGATACTGTTCTTTCTTGACACAATCTCCCAGTCTTTATCTTCCTTTGCTTCAGCTCCTGGTCCCAATCCCATTCCTGTATTTGTACATGAGGGGACTGGAAGGGTACCTAGAATAAAATTAAAAATGCGGACTGATCAAAAAATTAATATCAAAATATTTATTACTTTAATGTGCATGTAGTTCCGTAATGTGGAACTACGTACATTGAAATCTGTCCGTTTTGATTGAACTCATGAAACTACATGTACTTGGTATTAACTTGTACAATGTAGATCAATGTCATGTGAAAGTGCTGTTCACTAATAAATCAGTTAGTATCATTTACAAGCGCACAATCATGAAGTTCAATGACTATAATTTTTGTGTTTTATATGGTTTATGAAACTAATGTGGGTGTTGTAATAAGATTATACAAGTAATATATAAACCATGATTCAGAAGTGCATATGCCACAAGAATAATAAAAAACATTTTCAATAAAAGTGAAAGATGTAGGGATGTCAAAACCCAAAAATCATGCAAACAAGGTTGTGAAGCTTACATAGGACCCAAAATTAAAGAAACCCCTTCCATATAACCCTACATAAGTACTTACACCTCTATAAAACAAAATACAAAGAGCTGTACTTATGTAGGGTTATATGGAAATGGTTTCTTTAATTTTGGGTCCTATGTAAGCTTCACAACCTTACTAAGGGTATATCCATTTATATCCTGAGAAGCCATAAGATGAAAGACTTCCACAGGGTAATATATACACATACTGTATTTACCTAACCACAGGGAAATATATATATTTCCCTTACCAATAGCTTTAACAGTAAATGATTTCATAACAAAAAAAGAGATTAATAATTTTATTTAATTCAAATTTGTGTATTAATTGAAGTAAAAGTATATTAATTGAAAGTTATTTAGCAAAAGACACGTTAACAGTCACCTGACAGTTACTCAGGTCTCCAAATATACGACCAATATCATTAGAACTATCATTTTTTTCTTTAACACTTGCTTCCACACCAGCATTCTCGAAACTGACATTGCTCATTAACAACTTAGAAAGAGACTTTTCCTGTTCCAATGACACTCGTTCATATGAACGCAGAGCTTCAATTGACCTGTGCGAGGCAACTACTATGGATCTTATGGCTTCTCGAAATATAAGCCAATTAGAACATGCCACGTCCTCATGGTGTATCGGATATACACGAAAGAATATTCATAATCCCTTGGGCTACGCCCTCAGGATTATGAATATTCTTTCATGTACATCTGATACACCCCTTGGTGGCATGTTCTAACTATTACATAAACCCCTGAACACCAGAAGTTGGTATATCTGGCATATACATGTATACCAACTAGCCATGGTTTATATAATATACATGTATACCATATTATTTCAAAATCTTTAAAATATAAACCTAACCACTTCAAATGGTTGCCATGGCAGCATAGTGTGTAACGCATGTTTGTGTACATTTGTGTGTATTTCAAATTTCCTCATAGGCAGGTTTTATAACGTATATAGATCATATACGTTATAAAACCTGCCTATAAGGAAATTTGAAAGTACAGTGTGTATATCATCTGAGGATAAAATGTCAATGAACCACAATACATATGACATAACAAATAATCGAGATTCCAGTCTACCATTTTGAAAGCCACACCTTGTGAGCATTCGCAATGTCCCCAGGTTTATATTTTAAAATATAAATCTGATACGTGTATGTACCAAATATAATCCTATATGCCCCATTCAAAATGCATGGGCTATGAATCTCATTATAAGATATATAGATGTATATAATTATACACACATGTATATATATATATATATATATACATATATATATATATATAGATCAGTGTTGGAAATAACGAACGGTCATCGGTCATATTCCGAACGTTTTAATAGAATGACCGATCGCATTTTCAGTCATCGGCCACGTGGTCAGTAAGTTGTTCCTTGATTCGTTTCCTTGTTTTCCCTTGTCTGCTTCGTCCAGTCCGCTGCTTTGCCTCAAACTAGATTAATATAATGGAGGGGGACCACTCCAAACGAAGAGTAACCTACAATACCTTCACCAAGTGGAAGCGTGATCTTGACAAGGATTGTCAAACGGTAACTTGGCTAGATTGTGAAATGATCACAGTCAATGGAAAAAAAACGGTGACTAAACTGAAATGTAAACTGTGTATTAGGTGTGTAGTTAAACTTAGAGGCTGCAAGTACTTCAGTAGCAAGTGGATCAACAGTGCCCAGTCTATAAGGACAAGCAACGTTCGAGACCACGCCCACAGCGAACAACATTTGAAAGCAACGAATCTTGAACAAGCAACAACTTGTGGACAAGGCCCGTCATCGTATTCTGCCATAGCAAGATCACTTAACAGAATAGAGAATGAAGATAGTGAAAGGTTAAGGAAGAAGTTTGATATTTCTTACTTTGTGGCCACAGAAAAACTGCCGTTTGTCAAGTATCCTTCCATTTGTGAATTGGAACAAAGGCATGGAGTTGACATTGGAACAACATACGAGAATTGGAAGGCAGGAGCATCATTCATACACTACATAGCTGAAGCAAGATGGCTCGATTTAGTTCATACTGTTGGTCAGGCAAAGTTTTTCTCCTTGCTTTTAGATGGATCCACTGACGTAGGAAATATAGACAATGAAGTTATTTTAATCGCATGGTGTGACCTTCGTTGTGAAGATGAAAAGATTCATTCCCGAATAAGCTACTTTAAGGTAATTCGACCAAGAAGTGTTTTCAGTGAGGGTCTGTTCCAGGTTGTCGAAGAAGAATTGCAGTCCTTGGGAATTTCATCAGTTGATGAGAGAGCTTGTGCCAAGTTAGTTGGGATCGGTACGGATGGTGCGTCATCTAACACTGCGAATGCTGGGTTAAAAGGAATTCTGGGGAGTAAGGTTAGTTGGTTGTTTTGGATATGGTGTTTGGCACATAGACTGGAGCTTGCAATCAAGAATGCTCTTGTAGGTACTTCATTCAATCTTATTGACGAACTTCTTCTAAAACTCTATTACATCTATGAAAACTCTCCAAAGAAGTGTCATGAACTTGCCGATATCGCTGAGGATTTGAAGCAGTTTTTCGAATTTGATGATGCTGGCCATAAAGCCTGTGAGAGCAAGTGGGTCTAGATGGGTCACTCACAAACTGAGTGCGATGAACCGAGTTATTTCCAAATATGGAGTGTATACATCACATCTCGCCACACTCTCTGAAGACACTACAATCAAGTCTGCTGATCGTGCCAAGATTTCTGGTTATCTCAAGAAATGGACGAATGCTAAGTACATCCTTGGATATGCTCTTTTCATAAACTTATTAACCCCCTGCTCAATGTTTTCCAAATCAATGCAGAGTGATGAGATCGACATACTAGGAGCCCTTACCAGTATTCTTCGTATGTTGAAAGAAGTAGATAAGCTAACATCAACATCACTAGAAGAGTGGCCTATGTTTTCTAGAATTTCAAAGAAAATCAATGATGAAGATGGTGTTAAGTTTTACCAGTCTCAAGAGCTGCAACAATTTACAGTAGTCCATACATATTACATTAATCATTACCAAGATTACTGCAAGAGCGTAACCGATTGTATCAAGTCCAGGCTAGCATGGTCAGATTTAGAAATGATGCGTGATATTATTTCAATTTTAAGCACTCATGGATGGGAAAAGCTAATGGAGGAGAACGACCCAATGGATTGTATTACTAGACTGACCAGTAGGTTCAAACTCCCTTTAGAGCATGCTGGGACTGTTGTTGAAGAAATTAGAGATGAGTTTAATCAGATGATGGATTGCGCCGTTCAGTACATTTCACTTGCCACACTAGACTATCGTAATGTCTGGTGGCAACTCTTCAATACTCCTCATAGTTTGTCAGGATGGGAAAATGCTCTTACCTTGGTAGAACTGTTATTTTCTCTCCCAGTATCTAATGGTAAAGTCGAAAGTGTATTCTCCATTCTTGGTGACATCAATGCAAAGAAACAATCACTGCTTGGAAACGATACACAGGATGATCTTCTGTACCTCAATGCTGACAAAGTGTTATTAAGTGATTTCTCACCTGATGCGGCCATTGACTTATGGTGGAACAAAACAACTCGTAGACCCAATCCAAACCCAAGAAGACAATACAGAAAGCGAAAACGAACAGCAGACTCTGATTCATCTGGAGAAGACTCTGATAATGACAGCAATGTACTTGATTTATGGGATACTTTTACAAATAATTAGTAAATGTTATTTTCTTATGTAAAACTGATCTTCTTTAAAAAAAATTTATGATAAAAATAATACTATACACAATTTATGTACGTTGTACTATGGCCAGTGAAATTAAAATATGACCAGTGAATTTTGAACCTATTGGTCATTTGACCATTAGTCTGTGAAAGTTATTTCCAACACTGTACATGTATATATATAATTATGCATTATGCGTGGGCTTATCAAAGGAAATGGAAGCACTGTATATCAGACAAAGTGCCTGTGGTTAACTGTACAACCCTTTGATCCTTGATACAGTCTCACCACCATGAAGTAACAAATTTTTAAGAATGAGATGATATACTGTAACAATAATAACGATTTGAATATGACAGATGAGAATAAAATGATCGCACATTTCAAACCGAGAATCCTCAGGATTGCTGTTCTCATCTTCGTCCCTACATAAGCGTCTACGCTTTTCCTTTTCGCCATTTTTTTTCAACTTCAAATTAGGCCTTCGCTTTGCTCTTTTTTCTTCTTCTTCAACGTTAGTGTCAACTTCTTTACCGGCCATTCCAAGCTTTAGAAAGAGACGAGACCAATCAGAGGTCACCTATAGTAGAATGCATACTGTACACGATCACGCATGCGCACAATACATTTTTGCCCACACATAATGCTATATATTACTTATGACACGCCTAGTTATGCTGTATCTGATTTACAGTCACCTCCCACTAGGGCGCTACGTGCCCTCATGTTCGGTGACTGTAAATCAGATACAGCCCTCCCAGGTGTGTTATAACTATTACATATATATATATATATATATATGTATATATTATGTAATGCTACGAGTGCTATATCACATTTATAAGCACCGAGCCCAAGGTCATAGCCCAAGTGCGATGTTGCTTATAAATGTGATATTGGACGAGTGGCGTTACATAATTAATATATGTCATGATGAAGCCACACCCGTACGCGTATATGCACTGACTACGCATGCTCAGAACTGAGCACATGCCACACTTCTATTCGAGGATAGGTGAGTAGCTGTGACAGCGTTGTCAGACTGATTTTACCCGTGACTACTGATACAGTATCTCACATGAATAAAGAAAATGAAAGTTCATTGTCAAATGGCCATGAAAGTGAGCCGCCTCCATCAAAAAAGAAACAGTTGTCTTTGTTTTTAAAGAAGCGATTTAAATCTACTGATCAAGATGAACTTGAGGAAATGTCGAAACCAAAAATTCCTTCTAACACATCAATCAGGACTCGGTGGGCTATGAAGAATTTCTCGGATTGGTTTGAAAGCTACAGTAGTAAAAATCCAGATGATTTGTGTCCTGACAAGTTTTTGCACCCGAGTTGTGATGCGAAGACCCTCAATAAATGGCTGTGTGTTTGTTTGTGAAACAAGAACAACATCTGGCGAATGTTATCCCCCAAAAAGTATATATTCACTGCTTTCAGGTATTTTACGCTATATGCGTTCTAACAATCCTTCCTACCCCAACTTTTTGGATAAGAAAGTTCCAGAATTTACCAAATTCACTACTACCCTGGATAATTTGTTCAAAGATCTTAAGGGCGTTTGGTGTTGGAGCTGAGTTGAAGCATACTGAAGGAATATCAATTAATGAAGAGGATTCACTATGGAAGTTGTACCCCCTTAGGACTCTTGCGTGCAGTGTTTTTTTTTACAATGAGAAGTGTTTTTGCCTCAGGGGAGGGCAAGAGCATCGCAATCTTCAGCTGTCACAACTTAAGAGATTGTACTGTCCAGACCAGTACGTGTATTACGAAAATGCCTCTAAAAATAGGAAAGGTTGTCGGAGTTGCAAGTGGAACACAAGTCTGTTCCATCATATGCAAATTCAGATGCAGGAGTCTGTTGTCATGTATTTTTGTTAGATTTGACAATAAGCAAATTGCCTGAAGAAGCTGTCACCAAGGATATTTTCTATTGTCATCTGCTCCCATCATTTCCTACTGACGAGACAAAACCATGGTATCTGTAGTTCCTGTTGGTAGAAATATACTCACAAAGATGGTTGCAAAAATGTGTGCAGACACTAATATCAAAGGAAGTAAGTCCAATCATAGTCTGGCACTAGTGCATTGTTTGATGCTGGGGTCCCAGAAAAGATCATTCAGAGTCGCACAGGTCACAAGTCAACAGATGGTTTGAGAGCTTATGAGAGAGTTACAGACATACAACATGAAAGGTATCTAAGATTTTGTCTGGATCATTGGATAAATTTAACAGTGGTGGCCAATGCAGCAGTGAATCTCATTCTGGAAGTAGAAATCTATCTGAGCCAAAGACGCCGTATGCAAATCAGTACAACAACTGTATGTTTTATTCACCTCCATCATATCCTTATTGTCAACAGTCGCAATATTATCCAATGTCAATGCCGTTCTATCCCGAGAGTGGTAATGAGGTATTTCCAGTGCCATCTTTTCCTCCTGACTTTAACAAAAACTAACTTTCCATTGATTTTGTTTATTATTCATTCTATCAGTTGATTACATTCTTGTTCCATCTATAATGTTGGTTATTCAATTACAACTGTCATTTAGAGGTGTTATGTAACCACAGTGCACATATCAAACATCAAAGGAAAATATGTGCACTCCAGATGTATTTCAGTGCTATATGAGATTTATAGCACTGTAAAAGTCTTTGAAGTGTGGCTTCATCATGACATATGTATATGTTATACCACCCCTGCGAGGTATATATCACATTATACTCAAGTTCATCATCTCTCATCGCTCCTTGTATGCTTACTTAGGAAAAATTGCTTGTGCTCTATCAGTTGTACCAATGCATTCTGCAGATTGTGAAAGGGGTTTTAGTGCGTTAGGTAGGGTTAAAACAAAGCTCCGATCTCGTCTAACCAATAAGTCATTGCTTATAATTAACTTAGAAGGTCCAGACTTTGACTTTAATTCTACCATACAGAAGTGGGCAAGTATTTGAAAGCGACGTGTATTTACAGGAAAACCACAATCTGTTAATAGTACTCAAACTTAGATATATATAGTACTGTAGTTAAACATGTATTTTATATTTAAAAATGATTTTTCTGGCAAAACAAATGGGTGGGGTCAATGGGTGTGGTTAATTGGGAGCGCTCCACAAACATCCTGTGGGAAACACTGGTGCTGGACACATATTTTTATTTGCTCCATTATGTCGAATGAGAAAGAGAACAAAGATCCTAATCCACTTCCATCAAAGAAACGCAAGCTTTCCTTATCGAGAAAGGGGAAGGGAAGATTTTCTAGCGTGTCAGAACATCAGTTAATTGTAATGTCGAAGCCACAGGTTCCTGAAAACACAGAGAAGTGTAGTAAGTGGGCAATGGATAACCTGAAAAATTGGTTTGAAGACTGCAATAGCAGAAACCCAAGCGATACTTGTCCTGGTGAAATTCTAACTCCTACTTGTTCTAAGGAACTTCTCAACAAGTGGCTCTGTGTTTTCATCAATGAAACTCGCAGCAAAACAGGCTACCCATATCCACCTAAGACGATACAGTCTCTGCTAGCTGGTATACTTCGTTCCATCGGATACTAAACCCAAGCTATCCAAACTTATCCACCATTCCCACCTCAATTTCCTTCAACACTTTACTATCCAGAATTTCTGCCAGTTACATCTTCTTCAGTTAATGAAAATGACTCGCACTGTACTGCTATTCCTGTTTAATCATAGTTTTTTGGCATTTATTGATATTTAGAATTTAATGAATAGTTTATGGCTCTCAACTTATATATGTATAATTATGTATTTGCACATTTTGGGTTCAGTTGATTAAATTTGAATTGTACTTGAGAGGTGGATGGAAAGTGTTAACCACTAGCAGGGAGTATATCAAACATCAAAGTGAAATATACAACCCTATAGGGAGTATATCAGTTATATACCCAATCAGTTTCCTTTCAAGTGTGGTTCCAGCATGCTATAAATATATATATACCATAGCTAACTGCCACATCAAAGTTACCGACAGGTGTTATATATGTGATATACACCTAGGCACAGGTAGATATGGGCTGTCTGAGCGTGTGCAGTCGAGTTGTAAATTCAAAAGAATTGGAGATGAGTTGTTTGCAAATGGAAAAGGAGCGTAGAGACGTAGATGTCAGGTAACGTGATGTACATGTTAGGTATAGAATATATTATATGTACATGTAGAATGGCTTCTCTGTGTGTAGCAGCAATATCAGCCCTTCACCCCTCAATAGCAGCCCTTGGCTTTGGCCGCCTCGGGCTGCTATCTCAGGGTTCAGGTCTGGTACACACCTCGAAGCCATGTTACATATATTACATATACATATATAATGAATGCACTAAAGTGCAGAACCCTCGCTAGCTATTGCTAAAACAGCAAGGCTTTAGAACAACTTTGCCTAAGTAACCTATTGCAACAGCCAGAAACACACCATTCGTATCAACACTAAGAAGGCAGTACTACTCATGAATATGCAAATTATGGGGCTAGCATGGCCATCAGATCTCTTGAAAACTAGCGAATTTCTGGACAAAACTTCACAAATAGCTGTATAAACACTCGTTAGGATGACAGACAAAATCCAAGAAACAAAGCTTCAAAGAGACAAAAGTTAGTGTTTCAGTGTTTCCTGCTGACATCAGCAAAAACGATAAAATTTCAAGATGGCGACAGATCGACGAGTATTTACACGGCTGTATCTTTTCCATCGAAGAGTTTTCTTGCAAATCGCTCGAATCTTGCAGTAGACCTAGTGTGCTCTTTCCTTCGCAGTGACCAAGAATCTTCAAAAGTAAGCTGTTGCAAAGATTAGTGGGAACACACACACACACACACACACACACACACACACAAACCGATTACTATAACCCTCCACCTACGCGCTCGGGTTAATTAAATATTTATATCATTATATAATATCACTGACCTGTGGTTTTCATACTGATAAAGGCTTCTTGTAGGCTACCTTGTACAACAAATGATTGTTCACTCCCTGACTGAGATGTAGATGTAGATGAAAGGGTTCTTGGTTTTGAAATAGGTATCATAGGTGAACGAGTAGAATTACGTTCCTCAGGTTGCATAGGATGCAAGACACTTGCATTACTTCCATAAGAAGAGGGAGAAGTGCTTCGAGATAAGAGAGAGTTGAACCAACTTGGTGTTAAAGGTATAAATATTTCCACTTGTTGAGGAGTGTGTCGATTGTCAAGCAAGCTAGGATACCATTCAACAAGTAACTAGAATGAAAACATTAATAATAATAATAATAAGAGTCATAATTACTAACTATTCAGATTACGCCTATAATTACACTGGGTTACATTCCCAAATTAATTTTCATAGAAAATGTGTTTTCCTTTATAACCTCCATATTTTACACAACACAGACTTCTAACTTAGTTAGTTAGACAGAAGACCTTATAAAAAATTCATAGATACCAAAATTGTGCTTCGTTAATTGGAGGAAAAGGATTAAGTGAAATACACAGACCAACCGTGGAGACAGTACAAATGAACAGATGTTTATTTGAAGCCGCTTAACCACTCCAGGGCCCTTGCAACATGTGACAATTCTAGGGGCATTTGGGATATATAACCAATCTAGAAAGCCTCGCAATGTATGACCACTCTAGGGGCCCCTGGGATATATGACCACTCTAGGGGCCGTTGCAACATATGAACACTCTAGGCACCCTGGGATATATGACCACTCTAGGGGCCGTTGCAACATATGAACACTCTAGGCACCCTTGTCATTAGCTAAACTTCTCGTACAGTCCTAGATCTTTTCATTATTATAATAAAAGGTCACCCTCGAGGTCGTCACACAAATGTTGCATGCATGCACGTGTAACAATTTTTTTGTGAGCTAGCGCGTGCTCAAAAATTGACGATCTGGACGATCCGGGTGATTGTACACTGTCCCAAAATAAAATGGGGGCATTCATTGTTATGGTCTGAAGGGTCATCTCAATGATTATCTACCCACAGGTAGAAACAACATGATTATTTAAATTTTATTTTCATGTTTGAGTTACATGTATATAAGCACTATTTGGGTGGAGATAGGTTATTACCAGAGTATTTGATAAGTTTTGAAGCATGGGCCAAATTGGCTCAAAAATGGTTAGTGTGTGCGCCATTGGGAATACATATTGAGCCAATTAACAAAGAGGTAATACTGTTAGTGACAATATAATCATTATTAATTGTGCCACTGGCCCAAAGAGAGTGCCAAATAAGAAGCTATTTGGGCCACTGGTGCGCCACATAAGCTTATCAAAAACATTGGTTATCAACCAAATTGTGCTTATATACATGTATATGTAACTCAAACATGCATACTGATGGTAAGACCATGAGCAAATAACAATAGCAAATAACAATCAACAGGAAGAAAGTAATTCAAAGAAACCACAAATAATAGATCTTCTATAAGTAGCTGGAAGACACTTCTAAAGTTATAGGAGAACTAACAAAAACAGGAAAAACCAAATGGCTGTTAGGATGTTTGGTTCCAGATGTAACTCTTGAAAACAATCAGAGGGGTTTTCCATTTTATTAGTGGATGGAGCCACAAGTGTAGATCAACATGTATATACATGTACACACACAGATATATTTGAAGATGTGACAGGATTTTTATATAACACAAATGTACATGTTTCTTTGACCCATGGCAATAGTATTAATGGTTTATGGTTCATGTAAACCAGCCTGAGAAAATTAGAGCATACATGTATATGGTACTGCATGTACATGTATAATAGCAGGTTAGTCAGGGGTAGGGTTTCGATCATAGTATTGCAGTATAGTAGTACCATATATGATCTAATTATTAAATTTTTTGTACTTACACATTCTTTTGTAATTCACATGATACTTAATTCACAAGTACATGTACTGGTCTGATTTAAGACATTACTTTCTTCTAACAGAATTTCAAGTCTCCCTAAAGAATAGTTTCCCATTTAATAATTTAGCTTCTAATTAATTCACAACCACACAGCTTACTAGTACTGTACTGTATATAGTATAGTTGTACCATCATAAATACAGTGGTTTTCTTCATTAGAGGAGTACCAGAAACATTCTCCCATAAAATGCAAAAATTCCTTAGAGGCTTCCTTATACCCTCTACATCAATACAGATTAATATGAATAGACATATACAGTATATATCAATAAAAGTCACCATACAGTATAGTAATTACTCAGTAGTTTCATTATCACACTACAGAAGTTCAACAATAGTTTTAACAGCAATTGGTGTACTTGTGAATTGAAAACCACAGTAGTTAGACAGTAATTACTATACTATAAACTAAGGTAATTACTGTTACTGTATGGTGACATTTTATTGACTTGTACTGTATGACCAGTAATACCTACATACAAGATCTCTAGTTAGTGGGTGGAAAAAAGTGATCAGTATTCATAAAATTAATGTTTCCACTCCATTACTATTATCTTTGCAGGTAATACTGTTCTTTTTCTTTATGGATAATATGTCAGAATAAGTTCTGATCTTTTAATCAATTTTGGGAGATCCCAGTTTCTCCATGTATGAAACCCTGTCTACATGTACATGTATATTTAATCTAAAAATGTAACCAATATAATAATCACCTGATCAATTTCCATAGTAACCAGTCGTAATAGCAAGGCTCCCTTTGCTTGTTCAGCTTTCATCAGTACATCTACACGACCACAGAATGGGGTAGATTCTGGTCCCAATTGACCTCCCTCCAAAACAACAATCCACAATTTTGAGCCATCAATATCCTCAAGGATAACATTTTTCTGCCATAAATACAATTTTGCACCCGTAGATGTTACTAAGGGGTTGCTAGGACGAGCTGGAGTAGCAGAGGGAGATGAAGGGACCAGATCATTGTCGTTTTGTATTATCTTATACTTAGCAAGCGCTTGTAGGACACGGCAGACTAAATGGAACCAGAAGAAACTTGGAAGGTACCCAAGAATATAAACTCGTTTAACATTCATGTCAGTGAGATTAATATCGGTTCCTGGTACTGGAATAACAGGAAGGAGAGATGGAATAACACAGGCTCCAGGTACTACAGGTGCAGCAATATTCATAGAGGTAAGAAAACTAATGAGTTGGGTAGGACTAATGCCGTGGGTTGTTCCCTCAGAACAAATGATCGGATTAACACCCCATATCATATTTGGATGCATATTAGGCAGAAACCCTGGGAGGATATTACTCTCACTGTGTGCCTCTCCTGCTCTAATAGTTCTTTGAAGGAGGTACCCTATGATTTGAGGATTAATTGATATTAATGGCTGTTCCTCTGTGTTCCCAGATTTCGAATCGTAGATATAAATAAGACCCCTCTATAGAAGGAAAGAATATTTAAAAAATGATGGATGAATGATGAAATAGCTGAATCAAAGAATGGCCGGATAGTTAAATGAATGGATGGATGAACGGTAGAATAGCGGAGTGAGCGGATGAATAAAGATAAATGATGGATGAATGATGAATTAGGTGAATGAATAAATGAAATTAATGAATGTATGCATGTATGGTTGATAAATGAATAAACAAATAAATGGCTGAATAACGAAAAATGATACATGAATGGAAAAATGAATGGATGAAGAGACATACAATTAATGCATGCATGTAAGTAATAATTGTATTGATTTAGCAAGTAGACATGTAGTTTGCTATATGGCTAGAGTAGATGAATAAACACAAGGATTGTTGTTGATATACACATGTACAAGTAAAATTTATCTCACTTCGTGCAAGAAACGTAGTGCAGTAACAAAGTCAATACCAGGAATATTTAATTGCTTAAGAGGACGCCTCAGTCGTTCTTGTAGTTCTCCAAAAGTATAAAAGGGTTTCTGCTCCCCTTCTGTCTTCACGTCCTTTAAATGTCCTCTGAGTTGTCTTATAAGACTTTCTATTTGGTTGTAAACAGTAGGAACTTCTAATCCTATTATATTAAGAGACGACAGAGTAGTTTGGAAAGAACCTGTTCCAATCCGGTACAGAGTTTTTCTAAGTTGTGAGATACCTTCGCTACCAGGACAACTAACAAAGTGAGGGTTTTGTAATACAAGTGGCATCAAAGGGATATTATCACCAGAGTACTCTTGCCTATCAAATGCTTGCTGTGGAGGATTATACAAGGAGTGCCTCTCGTGAGGTGAATCTTGGAGAGACTTGACAGCTTGTGTCATTGTACTTGCTAGTAGAGTAAATGCAGGAGATGTATCAACCTGAAAGTATAAATCTGATATAATAACTATTGTATAATTGGGACAAGTTTCAAGCCACACACACACACGTGTAGTGGAGTCATGACATTAGTAGCCTCTATTACTAGTAGTACATGTATGTCAACAACTTTTAGCTATATTGTGCTTACATGTACATTCGCTATGAGCATTATCAAAACAGGAATAACTATCAGGTGAAGCCACATTTCACTGGGAATAAATGCACACTGATGAAAAGTTTCCTTAAACTTCTATACAGATTCTGAACCCTCACTTTCTTTTTTTTTGAAACTCTTGTTCATGGTCTAAAGTCTGTTCAATGAGAGGCTGGGTGGAGCTGATCTCGACTGGCTGGCTGCATTCGGGTGTATGGTTCTGCCATAACTATTTTTGCAAAATAATTGATAGAACTGATGATTAGAACTGGTCCCAAAAGTCACATAAATCCATACCATAGGTTAGAGAAATTATGTGCACTGTTTATATGTGCAAAGATTTGCTTAGTTACTACATTTCATTCATTTCCTGATAGAATCCAGGTATAATATTTTGGTATGGTTTCTAATGATTTATCAAACCTTATATCTTCAACACTAAGTTTGAAAAATTCAGTAGAAACCTTTACCACAGTGTGTAACCTTATGCTAAACTCTAGTTAATCAACTGTGACTAACACAATATTAACCCATACCTGCATGAATGGACAGGAGCAGAGGGGTACTGGATGACTAATGTAATGAACAAGGCAGAGATGTTAAAATATTTAGAGCAAAATCTCATTATACATAGCAAGCCTTCAAATTTTCAACAATTGAATAATGCTGCAACTGCCTGCAAGTATGTAGGAGTGATATTTTGCACTATTTACACAGTCTCATAAGCTTATATTAACTTGGCATTCTTACAGCAATGGGGATTTATCACGGGGTTTAAGAATTACTCAGTAGAGATTAAAACAGTTCAAATTCAACAGTAACCCATCCCCTCCATATCAAACTAACCCAACATAAATTTTCCTTATCCATTTCAAATGATAAAATTATTACAGGTTTATTTTCTCAAATTAAGTATATTCATTGTGAAATGATCATTGCTGTGAAAATAGCCAGGCTCACAAAGTTTCTAATTATCCCATCATCCCTACCTTACTTATACACAATGTACATGTATGTATAATCCCTTTGAAAAAACCCTTTTTCCTCAGTTTTCCTAAATAATATACATACTATACAAGTATCCATGTATTAATTATATACCTGTTCATTGAGAGCAAGATTGTATTTCAACCAATCAGTTCTTTTTCTCTTCAATTCTTCTTTCATTTCTCGAGATGTCACTGTGTCCATGTGTGTAAATACAACTAGAATAGGTACTCGCTCAGCTGAGAGACTCTGGATATCAGATAACCATCGAATTATATCACTAGTTTCAGCATGGATACTAAATACTGCAATATGTAGGGAATTTTGACATCGAAAACAAGTGTATATATCTTTGTATTTTGGAGACCCCGAGAAATCCCAAAAGTCAAAGTTAACTACACGACGTCTTAAAAGTTCCCCTTTATATCTCCATTGTGAAACCTATATTGTATAATTGTATAATTAGTAAGGATGTGTATCTTCAAAGCTATACTTATGTAGGGTTATATGGAAGTGGTTATTTTAATTTTGCTGCTAAGGTACCATCCCAATCTTGTTCCTGTGCTTTTTCGGTTTTGATATCTCTACATTTTCTTGCATTTTTTGGAAAATGTTTTGTTATTCTAATTATTAAGGATGTGCATCATAAAAATTTCTGTCCCAGTTATCATATAAAGTTTATCACGATAATCGCGATACTTTGAAGCTTTGTGATCCTCCATGTAGCAAATCTACAAATGATATTCTATTAACGCTGAGGAGGCACAGGAAGTAGTTCGCCGTAGAATCCGTACATGTTCACGTGATGTTTTTACATGCTTGTGGGTAAAAACGTCACACTGGAATTCATTAGTTTGCTACCACGTGCGTTGGCGCCATTTTTCGAGGGAAAAATAAGTATCTAGAAGAAAAGGAGTAAATAGTGCAGGTAAATCTATAATTTTAATATTTGTCAGTAATTTGAAAGTCAGTGCAAGATGACCAAAGCCTCTACTGCTCCCAAGTCAGCATCAGAAGCTACTCTGTGTGTTTCCAGTGATGAATAGATAATGCTTTAATTTTTATATGATAACTATTATAACAATTATACTATAGTCTTATTTAAAGCATTTTATTCATAACACGTAGTGTAGTGCTTATAGATAAAGCATAATGTATAGCACAAAAATAATATGAATAATAATTAAAAAATTATATTGCATGGGTGAGTTACGTTACGTATATACTTGTGGTAGTTGGTATGCCCATAGAACTCTATGGAAAATGTTAGAACAACTGTTTCCTGCAGTGATGTAAGACTTTAAAGATATTTTTAGACTTGGAAAAAGGTGGAGATTCCAATGGTGTTTGATTCAAATTCATAGCTTGAAGTATAATGAAGTTATTAACGTGAGTATCTGTGCCTTTTCAGAGTGAATAGGCTATAGTCACGTTGCCACTGTAAGGCAAATGCCCCTTACACAAATGACAAATTAGCTCTTTGCTGTTTAGTTGGAGCATCGACCTTGAATCTGAATAACTGCTAGATCTTGCTTTTGGCTAATACTATCATTCAACTTCCTTGCTGACCTAGCCATCTGTGTACAAACTGAACTGCGCATGCATGAACGCATGTGTCAAGCAATAATAATTAATATTATAATTGTATCGCGATATAAATTCCTGATATCGCTTATCACGATAATTACTTCAGTGACGAAAATATCACTATATCGATATTATCACAGTACACATCATTAATAATTATTATACTGTACATGTAGGTATGAAACACATAAACATACAACTGCACTTACATATGCAATTGCATATACATGTACGTACATTACTTACATGTATATAGTGCATGTAGATGGATATACAGTTAAAAAATTTTATACAATCTTCAGTACTAACTATTAGTGATGTACCGATATAGATGTTTGCCAATAATCCGATAGTCGATAATTGCATGCATATATCTGTCGATACCGATAACCAATCCAATAATTTCACACTTCCAACATAACAATTATTGCAATGTACATGTAAATGAACTACAAGAAACTTTGTATATATAATACATGTATTACACGTCCATTGTATATAATTCATATTAAATTGAATACATGTATAAATTGAACACATGTACGGAATTGATATTGTGCATGTGCAATTAATATCGGCTGGTTATCGGTACGAATAACCGATACGCTAAAGTAACCATATTTATTGGCCAATCAGATGGCCGATCCAATTATCGGTGCATCACTACTAACTATTATACACATTCAAAAGTACAAATGTTGGTAAAAATGCACCCAGGACACCTGAATCTCCCTCCTCCTCATATTAATATATATATTAATATAGATACACACAGTGACACAGTACATACCTCTAGACCTTTAGTTGGCAAGATTTCCTCAACATTTTCACCCCTAAGACGGTTTATTAAAGAAGTTTTTCCAGCCTTCTCAGGTCCTACGACTACAACTCGCATACTATTAAGTGGTTGACTGGACATATGCTTAAAATGAAGGTAATTAAGAAGGGTCTGAGTTCCTAATGAAGGAATGGGGGCAGGGGGATCTGTAAGGGGTAAATTGTCAATCAGGAGACTGTGTAAACAGGTAAGTAATCCCAATTCGGTTGGCAGCTGATGAATCTGTAATTTGCAGTGGTGGTGGTGGTGGTGTGTGTGTGTGTGTGTGTGTGTGTGTGTGTGTGTGTGTGTGTGTGTGTGTGTGTGTGTGTGTGTGTGTGTGTGTGTGTGATGCAGAAAAGGGAGAGATGATAAGCATACATGTATACTCACTCCCAAAATGTAAAGCAAATACTTTGTTACAGTTATCATGATTATGAAAATAACATCAAAACTACTTGTAATAATGATTGTAATAATAATTATTATAAAATATTATTATTACAAGTGAATGTCTGATAAATTGAAACTGAGCTGTATACAAAGTACATGGGAAACAGGACAAGAGTGGTGAAAATAAGTCAAAATGTCGGCAGTTGGCTCACTATTTCTACACCCCTGTAAATACATATAATTATCAGAGAGTACGGTAGTACTCTCTATGTAGGGATGGCACGGAAAAAAAATGCCCGCCCATACATTTGAATTGCAAGCAATGAGCTGAAATCTCTGGTAATATATATAGATAAGTTTTAATACACATATACCTGTTCATATCTAGTGTTTTTATGACTACCAACACTTTCTAGATGGCCAAATATTGTCGTTAAGGTAGAGAACCGGCGAGTGGCAAAACTGGCAAAATCTGCTTCATATTATTATTATTATTATTTTCCAGACAAATCATTTTTTTTGTTTGTTGAACTATCACAATGATTCTAGCACTATTCCAATTGTAAAATTCTGGTCTTAAAGTATCGAGATGATATCTTCAGATACTATGAAAGAAGACAGTCTCAACGACGGCAAAGATTTGTCTCCAATTGGAAGCCATTTTCGAAGGGAGTTAACATGCACGTGTGCATTTTATAACCACGAGGACTGGAATTGCGCCTGTCATTTATTAATTGTGTCCTGTGAGAAGTTCTCTTTCTGCAACTGTCACATAAGATTCTTCTCTGCGTGGCTGGAAAGGAATTGAAGTGCTGGTTGGACCTCTCTGAGATAAGTTTCAATAATTATTGTACTAATACACACACTACTTTTATCTTCGAATCTATACAAAATTCTACATGCTATAGATCCTGTTAGTTATTGAATTCAATTGATAACTGAAACTAATAAAAGCCCAATCAACGTAGTATTCAACACCCCATATGATGGCTTTTCTACTATAATTGTTATGGATTCATACAATATCAATTCATCAATTCTAAGTCGTACATGTACATGTATATGGGTCGCTTGATTCTTGGAGTAGTTTTTTCAGAGTTTTGTCAAAACATTCAGCTTACCCATTGTTGTGATGAAAATCAGAACTGCTTGTAACATGTGTGATGTCGTAGGATCTTTTGAACTATGTGAATTCAAGTGAGGAGTATTGAGGACTATTATCACTGATTAACATTTAGAGTGAGAACAGATATGAACCCACTTTCTGTCGGAGGTAGTTTGGTAGTTTAGATGGAATCAGGGGGTAAACAGTTCCCTTTATAGGCTAGATTCTGATGGAGACAGAACATCCTTCCACCTTCTCTTTCCCTTGTAGGGATAGTCTTGGCCACCACACAGAAGCTCTGGCACAAAGCCAGCATCATTGTATGCCCTGATGTTCACTGTGTAGCTTCTGCAGTATTTACTTTTAGAGAAACGTACGGACAACTATATAAGGACGACTTCAATATGATCCTACTAACACAATATTATTCTTTGCAGGCCAGCCAACTGGCAATATTAAATAACTTTGGAACGCATACTATCTTGAGAACAATGATATTCATTCTTCACTGGCTGGAAGAACAGACCATTTCCATTAGGTCTTCTGTTTCCCAGTTTCAACAGCTGGGTATGTCAGTACCCTAGTCAGTGTGTCTGCTGTATAATGCAGTTTTCTGGGTACATTAATGACAGAGTAATCGAATCTAGCAAGTCTCAATCGAAAGCTGAGAATCCTCAGTGGCAGTTGATCTACATGTAGTTATTAGTATTGAGGACAGCTACTAGTGGTTTGTGATCAAAATTCATACCGAGTATGTAACAACTGAACTTCTCAAATGCCTATGTAACAGTTAGTGCTTCTTTTCTTTGGCCATTTTGTTTTCCATTTGGGCATAGCAGTGTTCTATACGTATAGCTGACATCAAGCGAGAGGCACACGAGATGGGCTTCCAGATATCATTATCAAGCAATAGCATCTTCCATAAAGGTGTTGTGAATGTGGTAAGGAGTTTATCAAAATCCAGAATTATTGTCACGTTTGCTGAAAACTTTTGTTCCAAGTAGTTGACCTAGGTTCAACGAAACCATAGCTAAAGGATGAACTTCACGAAGGATGCTCTTGTTGAGTGCTTTCAGATCAACACAAATTTGAAGAGATTCGGTGTGGATTTGCATCTGGTTTGATTTGGACCTCATATTCTTCTTCAAGGTTTCTCAGACCTTCAAAGAGTGATGGAAATTTGTTCGGTATAGACTAGAAGACAGTGTAGAATTCGTTCTGGTAGCAATATTTAATGCATAGCTGGGAGTCCTAGTAGAAGCGGTCCATTGACTACAAACAGGCTGGATTACAGACTTGGAGTTACAAGAGACAGGTTGTGTGTACAGTTAATGGTTGATGCATCTAATTTGTTTCTACCCAAGAGTTGCTACGTTCGCTAAGAGATTGCTGTTACCTCAGCACCAGTTATCAATTTTGAATTATATTTCTTGTTTGTCTAGTGGAATGTTAGTGATCCAGGTTGACAGATATCACCCTCAGGCCTTTGGGTGATAAAATTTTCTAAAACTTTCTCATTGGAAGATTTATAATGCATAAATACCTCTAAATGTATATACATACATGTATAACTATATATATATATATATAGTACCCATATACATGTACATGTATTTTGTGCTAGTGTTGTTTTAGTTTGACAGTAGTGACAATAGTGACAATAGTGACTACTTTTAGTTAAGCTGTATTTTGCTTGGTTCTCAGACCTTTAGTTTAGTTACAATAAACGTATATGAGGCTTACTAAAAGGGTTTTGGTTTTAGTTAACCAACTAAAAGTACCGATTATTGGCCAAATTTCATTTTGGTAGACTTTTAATACATGTACATGTAGATTAATTAACTTAAAGTCACAATGAAAAGTATGTTTTAGCTATAGTTAACTAAAACAACACTACATTGTTACACATATTTCATAAACATCAAATACCTGATTATCACTGAGATCTAGAAGTTTCAAGTAGTAAAGAGCCATAACCCATCCTGGACAGCACGTCAATCCATTAGAACTGATATCTAGGTTCCATAACTTCTGAAACATTCTCGTCTCCTTTTGGTTCTTCGAAATTTGTGGAAGAGATGGATCAGCAATGAGTTTGTTGTTAGAAAGATCGAGTATTTCCAATTGGGTAAATCCCCATAATGACATACCAGGAAGAGAAGATATTAAGTTGTTGGACAGGTTCAGGAAAGCAAGCGAAGGAAGTTGAAGGAGCTCCAGAGGGACACTCGTAAGTTGATTAAGAGAAAGATCGACATGAGTAATTTGAGGAAGTGGAAGACTTTCTGGTGATAGGAATGATGAGGGGAATATTGTTAGACTAATATCTGACCACTGAAGGAAATGTGTTTCAGCAATCTTGAGGGAGGAACGAATGTCAATAATATTCATTGGTTCATCATCCTCATCTAGCTCTGAATCAGAGGCATTTGTTGTAACTTCTGGTCTGGTGACTAATTTGAAGTCCGGTCGAGTCTGAGAGTTGAGGAAAAACAATATTTGTAATTATTATATAGTTATAGATGCTTGAGTATAGGCAACATTAGGGTTTGATAGGTCTCCCCACTCCACAGAGTTTTGAAACCAGCATTGACTTCACTACCAGAATAATTTGTGGATGTTTCATTCACCAAAAAACTACCTTACAGTGCACTGTTCATTCCCACCCACCATAGAAATAATAATAAAAGACACCCAGAGCTAAATTGTGAATTGATTGATGAAAGATCAGTACTGGTTTATGAATGGATGGATGATTAGACACAAGATTACTGGATAAATAGTACATGTACTTCAAAAGGAGTTAGTTGTTAGGGAGAAGATTACATGTGATAAAGATTAAACAAATGACATGAGTGAAAGAGCTTATAAGTTATAACCTTTAAAGGGTATTCTGAGAGTAAATAACAAGCAACTGAGTCTTGATATTTCCATATTAGATCTTCAGGAATACCATATCCTAGGTCTCTCAAGTGAGTCAGAATGTTTGCTGATCCATTCTCTAATGCCCAGTCCATAGTCTAATTATCCATATAAAGAAACTGTGTGATTTAACCTTTCCAATACTTAGATATAAAATACTTACATCATGAACAAATACAGCATTCTCTTGTACAGTAGCCATCTTCAACTGAAGTAATAATAGGAATAGGCTTACATGCACATACATGTATATATTATAAATACATGTATATAATTATATTGCATGTGAACATTCTATAATTATATGTACTCACTATAGTCACATTAATTAGTGGACGCGCTAATATTTCTTTAAAGATTGCTTGTATGGTCTCCGGTGGATCAAGAGCTGTCTCATAATATGGTACACTACCATCTTGATATTTTTTGGAAAATCCCTATACACGTAATTAGTATTATTATTAATTATTATAATAATTATGTACATAATATAATTATATATATTAAGGTAAAAAGTTCAGAGGTCTGGACCTTCATTAGTTTGGGATTCATTTGAAGCTCCGCTTTGTTGCCATCATTTAAAATGTTGCACATGTACACTTAATGGTAACACCTGAATATGTTGTTAACGTTGTTAGCATGTTCCATACTGTGTTGCGTATATATACAGTATGGTAGTATTTTCTATGTAAGGATGGCCTGAAAAAAAATGGTCAACCATACATTTCAATTGCAACTGGTAAGCTGGAATCTCTGCAAATATATACAGATAAGTTAAAATACACACATACATGTGTGTACATGTACCTTTTGATATTGAGTGTTTTCATGACTAACAAGAGCCTCTAAATGGCAAGAAATCGGTGTCAAATTAGAGAACCGCCAAGTAGCTAAACTACAAGATTCTTCATAATTTATTATTATTATTATTATTATTATTATCTATATAGTATAATTGTGCTTGTAACGTAAGTCACGGTCAAAGGTTAAGCTACACGGAAGAAACCATGATGACAAGGTAATACTGCGGCCACAATTTTGAGGAACAGTTAGAGCACTAATAAGATAAGAATAAGAACAGACACATGCCAATGAGTAAGAAGATGAGAAAAAAGGGAGAGAAGGGTTAGAGAACTTTGAATACTGGACTGGATTCTGTCATGCATTTGCAAAGATAAAATAAAGATACTAGAACAATAGCAAATATATATTAGTCCATCATAGTTCACAGAATTTGTGTGTGTTTGCTTATTCTTTCTTTTCAGTAAATACACTTCTACATTTCAGGGGCTAGATTTAAAGTAGTTTTAGCCCAAATACTAATTTATTTTAAGTTAAATTCAGGTGAACAATGGTCGTACTATTTTATTTTCTTGACCTTCAGCCACTACAGCAACCTGCATACAACAGGATTCCATTTGTAATCACCACATCCATCAATTAACATGGATCCTGAGCCTGATTACAGAGTGGTACTGATACTGATGAGATAAGTTTATTATCATAATATAGGGACAGTGTACAAACCGAATGCCCGGACAGCCGATTTTTGAGCACGCACTAGCTAACAAAAAATTTGTTATGCGTGCACACATGCAACACATGTGTGACGACCTCAAGGGTGACCTTTTATTATAATAATGAAAAGATCTAGGACTGTATGAGAAGTTTAGCTAATGACAAGGGTGCCTAGAGTGGTCATATATCCCAAGGGTCCCTAGAGTGGTCATATATCCCAAAGGCCCCTAGAGTGGTCACACGTTGCAAGGGCCCATAGAGGTGGTTAAGCGGCTTCAAATAAACATCTGTTCATTTGTAGTGTCTCCGCGGTTGGTCTGTGTATTTCACTTGATCCCTTTCCTCCAATTAACGAAGCACAATTTTGGTATCTATGAATTTGTTATAAGGTCTTCTCTGTCTAACTAAGTTAGAAGTCTGTGTTGTGTAAAATATGGAGGTTATAAAGGTAATTAAAGTTTGGGCGTTGTCCTTCAGACTACTAAACATTCAAGCACTCACCTTGCTATCTTCCTGGTGGTAGCAAAGTATAAATTTTACACCTATGGCTTTCTGAACAACTTTTCTTTCCAGCAAAAAAAAAGTAAAAACTCGAAACAGGAGAGTTAAAGAGGTGAAAAGTATTTATTATGCGTTCCACCCACACATTCTAATTTGGGAATGTAGCAGGCACGATCCGGGTAATCCAGCTACAGTCGATTGCAGTTGCGTTTGAACATTGTGGATTGCGTGTCTGTCATCACGCAATCCGCAATCACGTGCATGTAAAACGTAATCCGCGATGTTCAGACGTGAATATGATTATATATATATACACATGTATATAATCATAATTATATATATATATAATATATATGTCCCGATATGCAAAGTAAACAACAGGTTAATAATTCCGATATTAAATATCTGTGGTCAGATATAAAAACTGCCGTCGACACAGACTATTAGAAAACAACACTTACCTTCTCCAAAGTGAAGACAAAAAGGTAGGAGAAGCAACAGACATCAACCAAGGTTTTGTTTTTCGGGAAATATATTAATTATAACACATCTACTCGTGCTATATCAGATTTATAATCAATTCGTTCTCAGGCCTACACGGTATAGCACTCGTAGAAATGTTATGACATATACATAATATATACATGTACGTATATATATAATTATATATGTATATATATAATATTGTCCTTCTTCTGGACACCATGTTTCCTACAGAAAATATTAATGCTGTAAATGGAACAGAAACATATTTGATACTGAAACACAGAGTAGACTGAACTTCTCTATTCCAGGTTTAGATTTGTGGAGAGCTTCCAACTATGAAATGATGTATTTCAACAACTTATTATATCGAGTCATTTAAAAATAGAAATGAAACAAGAATAATAACAAGACATTTTAAAAAATGAAAGCTTATGTAGGCATTGTAGGGATATCAAAACCTTACACAGTGCTGATGTGTATACATAATATTTCTGTATACACCTGGAAGATATTCTTCCCTTCTTTCTTCAACAGTATTAGTTACTATTACAATTATTATTATGAGCTAACATTCCACAAAATTACAATGTATTTAGTTACAATTCCCTCCTCTAATTATCTTATTGGTAATGATTTCTATTCTAGCTGTCCATTGAAGAAAGAAAGGAAACTAGAACATTTTCAAAAAATGAAAGAACATGCAGGGATATCAAAACCACACAAACAAGATTGGGATGGTTGGTACAATAATGTTTTGATATCTCTACATATTCTTTTATTTTTACCCTCGCCGCGAAGCGTAGGCGGATGGGTACGGTAATCATATTGTGTGTCTGTGTGTGTTCGCAAAATTTTGGGAAATCTACGAACATTGGTGGCTCCAACGAGCTACTGGCAGACTTCAAATTATACAAGGATCAAAAATAACAACAGGCTTTTGCTAAAATCTTTCGGTTATAAAGTTATGACAATTTTTATGACTCACGGTTACTGTTTCCAGACTCGAGAAGACTCTTGGGAACTTCTGGACACATTAAAACATAAATACTCCTGTATCATGACTATCGCTAGTAAAGCACTACATAAAAGCAAACAAAACTTGGGTAGTGGTTGGTACAACATCGAGCACTAGCTCCAAGAATTCTCCATTACTTTCAGGCTCCGCCTATTTCAAATTTTTAAGTCATGTGCTGTGCACGTGACTCGAACTTCAGGACCTGTCTTAGTGCTCTATGCTCTCTTTATAGTACATTTCACAAGACTAATTGAAGATCTTTCTTTCTTTTTTGAGATAAAACAGACACTAAAATGTAAGACTTATAGTATAGACAAGGAAGAGACTGGTATAATCATACTAAAATCTTTCAGTTATAAAGTAATAAGTACTGACATGTTAGTTTATATAATTATAATTATAACTATTATTGTATTATTATAAAAACTAACATGCCAGTACAATTTTATTACTTTATATGTTTTATGTAAACCATCTGAAGTAAATGTTCTTGTTATTATATAACCCTACAAATCAGTGAGCAATGACATATATATATATTATACATAATTATAATCTTTTGGCATATTATATTTAAAAGATCAGGGTTTCATTTAGGGGGGGGGGCATTCGCCCCCCCTTGCTAGAGTTTTGCCCCCCCTTGGGAATTTGGTTGCCCAAAAATATTTTTAATGTTAATAGTTAGCTGAATACAACTATTTTGGGTTTAGATTCCAAAAATAGTATCTCAAACAGTTACATCATTGTGGTCTGAAAATGCACCAGAAATGACCTCAGAGAGTCTAACACCAAAAAAAATCCCTGGGGGAGCATGCCCCCACACCCCCCTAGGCAGTTGGTGTGCAGACCACACCAACCCTATACATCGCCCCCCCAAAGTTCTCAACATTCAACTTTTGCCCCCCCTTGACAATTTTTCTAAATGAAAGCCTGAAGATTATAGTTTGTATTACTTTGCAACAAAGGCGAGGGTCCCATCCCGACGGCGCTTGTTTAGAAAATGTTTTTATCATTATAATTATTATAATTAAATACATGTACAACCACATGTACATACAATTATATGGGTAAGTTTTGTACATACATGTACATGTAAATGTAATAATGAAGTACCGGTATATTGATAATTCAGACTTGGGGTAAAATATTTGTCACAGTATTTGACATACAAACACAAATACTTGACAAATAGGAAAATACAAATACAATTACTTTTTTCTGGTGTATTTGAAATACAAATACAAATAATTTTAAATAATTTCAAATACAACTTAAATACTTATTTCTCATTAAGTCAAGTTTCGGTACTTAACGCTACTGATGTAGCATGCTTGCTTTTAATGTGTCTGATTCACAATGTGACATCACTAACAGTGATAATGTACTTGACATTTATGTGTTAAACCTTCCAGCACTTTAATCAGTTATCAAAAACAAGCTTCACGAAAGGACAGTGTATTTATCAAGTATTTGGATTTATGAAATACATTTTCAATTACAAATACAAATACAAAAATGTACTTGTTATTTCAAAACTCAAAAATACAAATATAAATACTTTTTAAAAATATTTAAAATACAACTAAATACAAATACTGAAGTATCTGATCCCAAGTCTGATTAATATAGCTGGGTGTGTGTGTATGTGTGTGTGTATATGGATGTAGTGTAGCAAGTAACTTAAATTATGTATACATGTAAATATACCTCAGCTTCTGCAGTGCTCACACATCCATCAGTTCTTAGATCAGCTTTGGTGCCTATTATTACCAGATAAGCTGTGGGACACATTCTATGAGCAATATCTATAGTCTCTGTCAGATTGTTAAAAGTTTCCTTTTGAAAAAGGTATAGGAAATATGATGTTTTAAAATAAACAAACCAATTGATGCTTAAATACTTATTAATTTCACAGGGTCCCAAAATAGACCTACATAATTATACATGTGATAATTTAACCAGTGGTACTTTTTTTAACAAGCCTATCATAAGTTAGTAACTACTACATGTAATATGACACTAATGTTGGCATTCAGAGGTTCATAGTATCATTATGTTCTCTGAAGAATTTCCATTGTTTATCTGAAATAGGTTTCTGGAAAGACCCAATATGAAGACTCATAATTATAATTAGAACAAGCATTTCCAGTTAATGAGATGTTGATTACAAAAAGCAAAAATTATAGATACATGAAGAAGAAAATGAAGGCTAACTACTTCTCAGTTTGAGAATAGTACTATATATATATACTAATTATACTAATTGATGTACTCAAAACATGTAGTAACACATAAGAATATGAAACATACATGTTTAGTGATGTCATACAGGACAATAGCCACAACAGCTCTTGTTACACTATCAGGATTTTCAACCTGTAAGCAGAGAATAAACTCAATTGTATTATATTGCAAACAACTGAGAGTGATTAGTGAATGGATTTGTAAATCTTTTGCTGTACACTAGGAATTAGTATATATCATTATCCAGGGTTTCATATAGTCAGGAGTGAAGATAAATTGAGTCAACTGCCGGATATTTTGACCTATTTTCATCACTCTTGTCCTGCTCCCCATATACTTTGTATTGATTTATTGGACAATCATTAAATTTATCAGACAATGTCCTGCATGACTGCCTGTTTCCACACGCCTGCATACAGTGGCAGGTTTCCCCCTTGACTTGAGTTTCCCCCTACAACATTTCAGACCAAAGTTACCTCAACATGCAACAACATCTCAGTTACCGTATGGCGGGTTTTATTCGAGGGTAATAAATTTCACGAATTTCGCGAATGGTTATCACTTCGCAAAAATTAATTTCTTCAATTTTATTACTTTCGTGAACCATGCCTATTAATTGGCCTTATATACGGTATATGGGCACGCTCACGCTTTACGCTAACCTGAGGCTGAGACGGTTACCACTTACTAAACTGATGACACTCTACAGTTATTTCAAACAGAAGGAAACCTTGTTGCCAAATCCAAATGGCTCTCTTTTGGAAATTGTTCCTTCAACATCCATATCTATTGTCAATCGTGAATTGAAAACTTTGCTGGAAGAAGCTGGCACTTCAGGTTCCAAAAAGCGTGGAACTTACCAAAATTTCACTAGGGAGGAGAAGGCCAAGATTGCCAAACGAGCTGCCGAGATAGGAGTTACAAACTCAATCAGGCACTTTCAAAAAGAGTTTGCTGATCGACCTTTGAGAGAAAGTACGGTACGTACGTGGATGAATCAATACAGAAGTCAGTTGAAATTTAAAAAGCAGAGTGGGAATGAAGTGAGTGTTAAAAGCCTGGATAATAAAAAGAGAGGAAGGCCATTTCTTTTAGGGGAAGAACTTGATCGCCAGGTGCAAGCTTACATCAAGTGCTTAAGAGAAAATGGAGCCGTCATTAACACACAGATTGTGATGGCAGTAGCTGAGGGGATAGTGAAGAGCCATGACAGCAATTTGCTGAAAGTCAATGGAGATCACATCACTTGTAGCAAGAGTTGGGCGAAGAGCCTTTTGAGTCGCTTAGGATATGTTAAAAGAAGAGCCAGTACAAAGATGAAAGTGTTGCCATCTGACTTTGAAGCCTGTAAAATACAATGTTTGTTTGATGTTAAATGTATCATTGATCTGGAGGAAATTCCGAAAGATTTAGTTATAAACTGGGACCACACAGGAATCCACTATGTACCTGTGGGTAGCTGGACTATGGCAAAAGAGGGTTCCAAAAGGGTAGAGATCACCGGAATTGAGGACAAGCGCCAGATAACGGCTGTATTTGCTGGCACAATGAGTGGGAAATTTCTACCACCTCAGGTAATTTATGCTGGCAAAACACCAAGGTGCTTGCCATCTGTTGAGTTTCCTAAAGACTGGGACATCACTTATACCCCTAATCATTGGGCGAATGAAGCAACAACCGAACGTTACATTCAAAAGATACTGCTTCCATACATTGAGAAAAAGAAAGCTGAATTGTCACTTGATTCCAACCAACCTGCTCTTGTTATCTTCGATAGATTTAAAGGCCAGTGCACTGAGAATATCCTTGCGATATTAGAAAAAAGTAATGTACACATTGCTGTTGTTCCTCCAAATTGCACGGACCGATTACAACCCCTCGATGTGAGTGTCAACAAGTCTGTTAAAGAACATCTTCGTTGACAGTTTCATCTTTGGTATTCTGACAAGATATGCAAGCAGATTAAAGCTGATTGTAGTTCGAATGATGCTATTGACCTGAGCATGTCTGTTGTTAAGCCTTTCTCAGTGAAGTGGTTGGTTGCTGTGAATGAATACCTTCTTAATAACCCTGATATCATTGTAAATGGATTTAAACAAGCTGGTTTGTATGTTTAACTTTGTGATTGTTGTATAATACTTATTTTTTTGTTTCACCATCACTTTATATATAATAACAAAATACTGGGTAAACCAAATTACTAATAATTATAATGAGTTTATTGGGAGGGACAGGAAGGAAAAGCAAACATCTCTTTGGAATTGAAGCAATGAAGGAGATGAGATCTCATTTGTTCTTGGAGAAATTTGATTGACTGTAAGTTGAATCCTATCAAAATGGCAGTAGCTGTTGCTATAGCAAATACACCACAGTCTTTACCTCCAATTTGTTTCTGTGTATTAATAACAGTTATTTCACAATTTTCCGGTATGTCAAACAGATTTTGCTTCTGTTCCTTTGTCAATGCTACTGTAAACAGAATCATACACTTTAACAACACCATCAGCGCAATCAATTGTGTTTGCCACTAGCCAATGATTCCCTCTGTCATGGATAATCTGTAAACCTTCTTTGATCTTTTTGGGTGGTTTTTTTCTTTGTAGTATTGTATATTTTAATCCTTCTGTTGAGGGAAACTGGTGAAATAACAAACACTGGGCAAAATTGATGTGATTATCGTTCAGAAAGCCTCCTGATGTTAAAATGTCTTTATCTGTTTCTGTCATTAAATATCCATTGAATCCAATCCAAACTGCATTCAAAGTGTGTTCAGGATCCCAGGCTTGTTGTTCAATTTTTAGCTTTTTTACCTGGTGGTGGGTCATTGACCGAAGTTACAACTGCTGACTGAGCTTTCATTAGCTTTTCAACCTTTAAAATTTGTTTTTCAGGTCCAATAAACGTGAGAACACAGGGGATCTCTAAACCACCTTGTGCTAAATCTGTTGAAATCCTTCGTGACCCCGTAACTTGACAAACAATACTCCCTTCTCTTCTCAAAAACGAGCGACAAACAGCTGAAATGGTTCGGGAACGTGCCCAACCGTAGTATTGTTGGCCGTAACAACTGCTACACAGTATGGATCGTGGATGTTCCCAGGCTCTGGCTGGCATCAAAGAGCTTCTCCAATGGGTGCGGGGCATATATTTTTGTAAATGTGGTATCCACGAACACACGAATCAACAGTAAATCTCTCTCTAGTTCGACTCATGCTCTACTCGTACTCAGCACTCGGTACGTGGTTTGACACGAGGTGGGTGGTGGTCTTCGCACGATCTGGTCTGACACGTATATGTGCGCTGCATGGTGGTGTAATGATGGTGAAACGCGAATATTAATATCCGCAAATTCCAGAAAATTGCCTATTCGCGAAATTAATTTTCCACGAAATTTACCCGCTATACGGTATCAGTTACAGCCTTCTGGCAAGCCACCTCAGAGGGCCTAAATTTAAAACATTTCCTGGGATCATACCACACCTCAAGAGCATGTGGAGTTGTGATTTACATGATCAATTTCGCCACCCACAAAAAAAAAATTCTTGTGAAATGCTGTCATTACTGAATAGATTTCCTATACACTAGTGATGTCTAGTGATTGTAACATCATTGATCACTTATATAATACTCATAATTATTGAGAAAATGCTCTTGAAAGAATCAGAAACCAGAAGGTACATGCACATGTAGATATAATATTGTATCATTATTGGTACGTATCTGAAGTAATTATTGATATTAGTGAAATCTCTTATTGTTGCATCAGTAGTAAATAGTATCATTATCAAGGGCGAACCTTTACTTACATGAACAATTATACATATAATACTGATAATACAGATAGTCATTAGTGAAATAATTTGTAACTCATTTCCTATAAGGTAACTGTTGGCATTACGAGACAGTGGGTACTATGAGACACTTCTATAAATAGCTATAATGTTGACTTTATGATCTTATTCTGAGCTGTAGAAAAGAGCGCAGAAGTTTCAGAGCCTTTTTGAAAAACGAAACAGTTTTAATAATTAATACGCGTAGTAATAATAATTAGGGAAGGGGTGTGGGCTATTAAAGTTAAGTTAATTGTTTTGGTACCATGTAATCGTGATGCTCATCTGAAGATATTAATCTGAAGATCTATCAAAGAAAAGGTAGGATAAACAGTATTTTTAGTTATCAATTAACTGATGAAATGAAATCCCTCATTGATGGGTCACTAATGAAATTTGACTTCCATCATGCATTTATTTTATAAAAGCAAGTGTGCATATGCTAACTGTTATACTACAATTACAGTTTATGGTGGTTTGTGATGTACTAAATGATCCCCCATCAATTCATTACAAAACATTTGTAGCTACTTAATTATGTGATAAGCTCCTTCCTCAACATATCACTGGTGCAAATTTGCTTAGTTAAATTTGCATGGCATTATGGTGATAGCTGCTGGCTGCTAATGTGTCAATCTTATAATAACAATTGTTATTTGCTATAATTTGTAAGTTATACTATGGTGTATGCAATAAAAATGTAATTATTGAAAATCAAATCTTTTTTTTTTTTAAAGGTTTACTTTGTATGGCTTCTGCTCCTAAATGCAAACTTTGGTCTGATATCAGCATGTCAGCAGCTATGAATAGCATACTTAAAGAGAATAAAGGATTGAGGGAAGCTGCTCGACTATATAATGTACCAATTGAAACCCTCCGAAGGCGAGTGAATGGCTCAGTTGATTTACATTGCAAGCCTGGGCCAGCCACTGTTCTAACTGAAGAAGAGGAGGAGAAGTTGGCCGAGTACTTGATTCAGATGGCAGATATGGGCTTTGGAATAACCAGAGAAAGAATTATGGGTATGGCATTTACAATTGTTACCAAGAGCCAACGTGCACATCCTTTCAACAAAGGCACTGCTGGGAGAGCATGGTTTGAAGGCTTCATGAGGCACCATCCTAATTTGACAGTAAGATCACCACAACCATTGTCCTATTGTAGAGCTCTCTGTTCCAACCAGGAAACTCTTAGTGACTTCTTTGAAAAACTTGGGGCAATTTATGGAAAGTTAAATTTAATCACTAAACCTACGTATGCAAATATATAACAGTGATGAAACTGGTGTTACTATCGTTTTTAAGCCGGGCAAAGTTGTAACAGAATTGGGGCAGAGGAATGTATACTCTGTTTCAGCAGCTGAGAGAGGAAAAACACACACTATTTTATCCTGTGTTTCTGCCTGTGGTTTTGTTCTTCCGCCAATGATGATATATCCACGTAAAAGGCCGGTACCTGAGCATCTAAGGGAAAGTGCTTATCCCAATACTCTTTTTGCTAGTAGTGAGACTGGGTGGATTAATGCACAGCTATATCTTGATTGGTTCAAGTTCTTCCTTGAAAATGTTCCACCAACTCGACCAATACTGTTGATCCAGGATGGGCACCATTCACATGTATCAATAGAGTTAATTGAGTTGGCTCGTGCAAATGATGTTCATCTCTTGTGCTTACCAGCACACACTTCCCATCTCCTGCAACCGTTAGATGTCGGTGTTTTTAAATCTTTTAAAAGCAACTTCAACAAAGCATGTAGTAAATACATGAGCGAGTACCCTGGTCGAGTCATAACAACAGATATCCTGGCATCAATAGTTGCTAAAGCATATCCCTTGTCCTTCACACCTGTGAACATTATGAGTGGATTTAAGAAGTCGGGAGTGTGGCCAATAAACACAGGTGAAGTGACGGACCGACACATTGCTCCATCTACAGCTCTGCGTGTTCAAACAAAGACTCTGGACCCAGCATGTGATAGTAATCTAGATGAACCTATTCAGGATAGCCCTCTTTTTTCACCTGAATTAGAAGCATTTTACAAAAAAAGGTACGAAGAAAAATATGACATTGTTGATGACCCTGAGTATATTGCGTGGCTAAAGATTAACCACCCAGTAGTGAATCTAAGTGGAAGTTACTCTGATACTTCCTCTGAAAAACAAGAGTCGCAAACTTCTAATGTATCATCAATATCATATGGCACTAGTATAACATCAAATTCTTCAGATGTGTTGAGTGAGGTGTTAGTTTTTCCCAAACCTAAAAAGAAAACAGAAAGCAAGAGAAGGGGAGGTCTGAACACCAAAACCATTTGCATTACTGACGATGACGTTCTAGGAGAGTTAAAAGCGAAAAAGCAAGAGAAGGAGGAAGAAGAAAAACAAAAGTTAGAGAAGCAGGAAGAGCGAAAGAAAAAGAGGTTTGAGAAAGAGAAGATGAAAAAAGAGAAAGAAGAGCAAAGGAAAGAAAAGCGGTTAGAGAAAGAAAAGCAAAAGAAAGAAAGGGATTTGGCAAAAGAAAAGCAAAGGAAAAACAGGGAATTAAAAAAGCAAGTAATAAAGAAAGATAATGTAAATTCAGAGGGGAGAGTACAGAAAGAATCTGACATTGAAAGTGACTTGTAACTACTAGCAGTTGATGAACAAATTGTCAGATGAATCAGATGATGCCATATGTCCAACCTGTGGAATTTATTATTCAGCAGATGATGATTTGTGGGTGGAGTGTGATGGCTGTGGTAAATGGTTCGACTTCAAATGTACCAAAATTAAAAGTAGAAGATGTATTCCTAAGTCTTATTATTGTGACCTATGCACATAACATTGTTGTGCTTATATTGAATCATGTTATTTCTTCTGTCCCATAACTGGTGCACTGTCTCGTAATATGTACATGTATATGATAATTATGTTTTATATTAGTTGGTTGTTAATAGTAGTTGCTGGTGAATGTAATAGTGTCCAAGTTGTAGACCTTAGTTCAGCAATTCTGCAAATGAAATCGCGTTTTCAACATCACTTCCGCTAGGAAGTTATTAGTTTTTTTGTTTAAGTGTCCCATTATAGCCACGCCTACCCTATACAAGTAATTATTATCAATTATTTCAAGTTGCCCGCTTCACTGCCGTTGCCTCTCTAATCCACGAGTGGGAGGTTTTGCCAGGCATAATAACCTTCTCCCAACACATAGCTATTCATGTTAAGTACCCCCTTGAGCTTTATATCCCCAACCTATAGCACTGACGACAGGGACACAAACAACAAGACTATAACATTAATCGAAAGATGAAACGTTAGAAGCTTTGCCTTTCCAGAATAGATATTAAAAAAGCCTACAGTATATCAAACTTATAATCACCTACTCGAAGGCTGCGCAGTAAATATAAATCTGATATAGCACTTGTAAGAGTATTATAACATGATTCATTTTTGTCTATACATAATACACATTAGACGTACTATCCTGATATTAATGTCTTGCCCACAAATATTGACTTGTGACTTTGTGACATTCTCTACGTCTTCCACAGCAAAATCCTATTAAATGTTAGAGATCAAAATTAAAGAAATCACAACAGCTTCTAGCTCTTGAACCCTGGAACAACATACCAAACATCTTGCAATGAAAGTGGTCTTGCCAACATTTTGTTGTCCATAAACAGCAACAATGACTTCGGATCTGTGGGTTAACAATAAGACAATATCGTATATTCGGATGCAAAGAAGTCACTTACCCGTCCATGAAATTAGTAGTCAGGGACTGTCTGGCTATCAGATCAGATGAGCTTAAGTGGGTGTGGCTATTATTTAATTTTGATTTAGGAGGAGTGTGGCCGGCTACTCTGAATTAGAGGTGTGGCACCGTCACTAACGTATTCACAGTACTTTCGTATGACTGTCCCATGATCCTTCCACTCGCTGTCAGGGAACAGCAGTTCTAGGAAAAGGGAGAAACTACGGGATTGACTTCAAAGTATTTGAAAGTAAACAATATGCGTTGTTTAATTAAACTCTTTACTTAACCTTCGTTTTATTGCAGGACTATTTTAATAAGGTTCGAGTGTATGTACTATCACTCAAGTTATTGTTCATGACAGTGTCATTATGTCTTTACTTGAACCTGTGCACTGGCAGACGAAAGACTTGCCAATCAAACTTAAAAGAGTTGTTCTTGCTCCAGAGATCTCAACAGATTCTGTTAGCCCCATTCTTAATCCTTCCTCTCTCAGTCTTCTTTCTCCTACCAGTCAAGACAGTGGATTTGGTAGCATATCTTTTAGTCCTATAAGCCCATCTCATTCTGCTTCAGTTAGCCTTGATATTTCTAGTCAACATTCCACCCCTCCATTTTCCTGTCAACAACTTGTCACAGCTGGTGGCACTGGATTCTCACTTGGAATACTGGACTGTGAATCGGGGACCATTCAGCAACTTTCTGTACCAGTTCCTCAGCAGCTCATGGAGTCACAATCAATTGATCTGACAACATTTACTTTATCTAATATTTCAAGTCTTGCAGTAGTTGGTGATTCTCAACTATGGGCTGGTATGTTAAGTCTTAGATATAAATAGAGAATAAGGAGGGGTTGGAAATGGCATACAAATCCACAGCCAATGCTTGACATGGTCACGCAATAACTTAGTCTGAAGAGTCACACCCTTCACTAAAACGGGTGTGACTCGCCGGACTTACTGTGATTACAATGAAATGGCATAGAATACTATAATTATGTAGACCTGCAGTGTATAATAAATAGGAACACTGTTGCATGTTTTCAATAGCAAGTTTAGTGTATCAAGGTGTGTCTATTATTCATCATTCTTGATTCACCTGACATAAAAATGGGGCTCACACCATCTAATTGCAGATGGTTGCATTAATAATATCTTTATTTTGCTTTATTTTTTAGGAACAAACAATGGCACACTTCACTGCTTTGGGCTCACCCCTGAATTTAGACTAAAGCAGCACTCTTTCATTAATATCAACGAGCCCATTCTTACTATTGCCAGTCGCTCAATGGATCGCACTTTCCCTCCAAGTTCTCAACCTACAAAGTCTCTCCCTTCAACAACTTTAACTACAGAAGTCCTTATTGGTATACCATATGGTTATGTGGTAGTCTTAACTGGAGAAGCAGATGCAAAAGGAAGGTTAAAGCAATCAATTGACAAATTGTCAAGTCGCAGAATTGTGAGGTTCACAAACTCCCCTATAGACTGTGCAGTAAATTGCATAATCCCTGTGGTAAGTGATGATATGGAAACCTATTGGTGTGCTTGTGGTGGCTCAATAGTTGTCTTACGTTCAAGAGACTGGCAAAAACTTGTTCGGATAGATGCAATAGTTGGTTTATCCTCTACTAGTGTGGAAGGACACCATCAAGAGATTGTCCAGCTCGTATCTAGTGATATTGGTGTGTGGAGTTGTGTGTCTCGAAGCTCAACTGTATGTTTGTGGGACAAGAATCAATACACAATGAAACTTAATCTAACCTATTGGTAAGACATTAGATATGGGATGTATATACATGTACGTATACATACATGCAAAATATCACCTTCTCTGTATTCTTTGAGGTTATAACCTACAACTGAATTCTTGGCTAACTTGTTATAAGGAAATGAAGACACAACAGTTCTATGTTGCTTTTTACCATGCTTATGACATGTGCTTCACATGTGGAAGTGAATAAATATGCATGTACTCTTGTGTTACATACTGATACAGTAATAAGTGACGATGTCTCTGAAAGAAATAATAATAATAGAATTACATATATACATGTATATATATAACAACATTATCAGAGTTGTGCATACTCTGCATGTAGTAATATTCATGATAAAGCTAATTCCTTATAAAAATGTGTATGATGGTCTCATGACTATGAATATTATTACAACACAAATATTTCCAAGTAATTATTATTATGTAATTTGTACTTGTACATATACACCTGTGATACTACATGTATGTGGTATACATATACATAATATATTATATATAATGTATGTAAGATTATATAATTATATACAAAATAATAATATATAAGCCAAAACTTCAAAGTAGCCACAGGTTTTATAAATCAGATATAAAACCTACCATCGACCATAGTGACACAAAGTATATGTACAAGACTGCTACATGTATCTAATCACAATACAGATATAGATTGTTAGGAGAAGCCGTTATAGTTTTACCTTTCCGGAAATATATGTATTATAACGTGCCTACTTGTGCTATATCAGATTTTTAACCACTGAGCCCAATGGTGAGGTAATTATAAATGTGATATAGCACTTATAAGTATGTTATAACATATACATAATTATAATAATTAATAACTTAATAAGTAATTTTATATGAAATTATATAATTATTATCATTTGTACACATGACAGTAGTACTATATCGTCACATACATGTATATTGCACTCTTTAATGGTTAATGGTCACAACATTTCATTTGTATTAACAAACAAATTACATGTGGCAATTCTTGTAGTTAGTGTATGATACATTATTAATTGTTAGTTACATTTACCTATATATGTATGTTTAACTATTCCTTGAAAACTGATGACTACAGAGCCAGAAAATAATTTATTTTTGTTGTGTACAATGTACATCAAAACTAGGATTTATAGTTGTGATAAGAGTACAACTTCTCCCTAGAGGCCTGACATGTGCATATTTAAGTGTTCAGTGCGTAGATGTATAGTAATGCACTTGGACGTGTATATTCCAGATACATCTTTTAGTGCACTTGTTACTAGTTTTTAATGTACTGGTATTGGGAATCCATAAACAAGCCCAGTGAAGCTAAGTGAAGAGTATTCTTCTGGCAAATAGGAAATAAGATTGCATAAAGAATGCAAGCTACTGTTGTAGGAGTGTGGTATTCCGTGATTATTATACACATAATCAAATACACCGATAAATTACTAAGTGTATGTCAGCCATACTCTTTCCATTTACACATTGATTATTGCATGCTCGTATGTGTATATTTTATAATATTTTTTATCTCTCTATTGTAGTAATCCACAACGTTCCTTTCCCCTGCAAACTGAAACTTCTTATATTCACTACACATCCTCTCTTCTCTTCATTGGAACACGTCAGGGAGACATTATGGTATTCAGAATATCAGAGAAATTACCATCATCGTCAGCTGCTCCTGAAAAGAATGAGAGCATAGGAAACTCTAATCCAATTCAAAAAACATGTTCATACCAATTCATTACAAGCACAGACATTGGATCTAAACCAGTTGTTAGCATACATACAGCTGTATCACAAGGTGGTGATTTGACAATACTTCCAGATGTTCCGTGTTCCCCTATTTCACCAAATTTAAATGTATTAGTTGTTCAAGAGAATACAGAAAGCACAAGTACATTACATATGTTTGAATTTTCTCCATCTCCACCACAAAGCTTATGTAGTTCACCATTTTCTGATGTAACCATAGGTTCAATTCGTAGTGCTACATTAACTCCACAGAGACTGTCAGTGGTGTCTTCTTCTTCAGATTATATTCCATTGAAAAATTAAGCAATTAAATTGCTTTTTTTACATTTATGCTGTAATGTTGTATGTTGTTTGTAGTGCAGTACTGAATGATGCATTTCCTTTCTGCCTCTGATTAATATTTATTAATGTTTTGCAAAAGTCTGGTCATATTATATAGCAAATGTGAATAATAATTATTTTAGTGTAAAATTAATAATTATTTATGATTATCACTTTTATCACGTGACACTCATTAAATTCAAATAATACGGAAGTTTAAAAAAGGCGGGCTATTGTCATTGAATGATTGAAACAGTTTCATTTCTGAAGCTTGAAGATGACAGAGAACGAACTTGGTCAAAGGTATGTTTATGTGTATATAATTGTGAATACATTAATTAAATGTATTTTGCAAAATGAGTGAAGTTGAAATGAAATCAGAATGTCGTTAGTTGACTCGATATTTATTTATATATAGTAAAGTCCCCTAATTTCAGACTATTTTTTCAATAGCTAAAACTCAACTATATTGTAGCCTTATAATTATTGAAATAGTTGGACTATAGACAAAATTTTTGTACCTACTTCTTCAGTAGGTCTTGCTGTATAAAACTATGAGCATAATTCACATGGGAGATGTAAGACAGGAGAGAAATACTCAAGAAATGAGAATCTCTGTTTGTCCTGTAATTCCAGACATGTATACTTTTGTATATTAAATTCCGAACAGCTGCAAAATATATGTTTAGACTAGTAGGTTTTTAACTGTTCATAAGTCTTACAAGCTTTTATAGTTATAATTGGATAGTATGCTCATGAGATAGTATATGCTTTTTGCTTTCTTGTCATATGTAGAAAGTTTCCCAATTCTTTTCTTCTGTCAGTCAACTGTCAGTTTAAACTTGTCTATCAAAAGTGTCTGGAATTAGGGATAGTCTGGTATTACGTGACTTTACTATATATATATATATATATATATATATATATATATATATAATATATATATTATATATATATATATATCCCGAAACGGCGAAACATCAAAGTAAACGACAGGTTTATATATCAGATATAGCACCCTGTGGTCAGAAACAGACTACAAGAAAACAACACTTACCTTCTCCAAAGTGCCGACAAAAAGGTCGGAGAAGCATCAGACATCAGCAAAGGTTTTGTCGTTTGTGAATATATTGATTTAACACGCCTAGTCGTGCTATATCAGATTTATAATCACCTCACCATCGGCAGGGCTGCATACAGGATTTAGAACCAGAGGGGCCAAGTGGAAATTTGTGTGAAATGCTAGGTGGGTAAGGGAGCATGCTCCCCAAAGAAGTATCTGAAATCACTTCTGAGGTGATTTCAGGATTAAATGCTAAAAGTTTAATGTTTAGGTATTAATTATGTACATTGGGTAGATTGGTGTCAAAAGTACACTAGTGATAGCTGCATTCATTATAATTTAGTTCAAATACTTGCCTTGCTGCTTTCCAGCTAAGTAAGTTAGATTGTAAATTATAGACTTGAAAAAATGAGGGAACGTTTTCATTTTTATATGCACGCACATAATTATGTACTTATAAACCTACAGTCATAATTTTCATTTCATAGGAGAAGAAGTAGCAGACGCTCTTCTGTGAGTTGGTATTGGTGACACAAAAATTATGTATTAATTTTAACCTTTTAGATTTTGAAGTCCACTCGACCACTTGGAAACCTTGATAATGTAAATCCAGTTGTACTTCATGACAAGTAGGTTGATTTGAATGGTAGTGCTGTTTATCCAAGCTTTTTATATTGTACATGTATTTGTTCGAATGGGAAAATCAAATATACATAAGTTTATGCTACATATTTGAGTACTTTCATGATTTTGTATACATGTTACAGCACATTAATATCAAGGAGATAATATGTTTCATTGGCAAGGGTAATCTTTTATGAAGTTTAAATCTAGCCATTCTCCTACATGTACATACATCGTTTACCCCTCTAGAAATGTGTACATGTATGCACTTTCAATGCCTATCTGTACATTACTTATGTGCATGCTAATGCATTTTGATTAGTTTTATACATGAAGTTCATAAATTCAGCGTATACAAAATAGGCATTAAAATACTGTAGTGTCATGCTACACCAACAACTGTACATGTACATGGAGAAATGTTTTGTATCAAATGCTAAGATTTTGGGATATGATTACATTGTGCTTCAGAATGCTGGAATACCAATGAAATTACAGATACATACACTGTACATACATGTATACACATGTAGCTCAATCAATTGTGAAGATGTCATGTCATTGAAAGATTTAATCAACTTTAAAATCTTCCAGCTTTTTCTTAAACCTTACATGCATTGTTATTGAGTCCCTAGTATTTATTATTAAGAAAGAGTGGTTGGAGTGTGTGTTATATGTTATCTGTGTGACTTGAACAAGATCTCCCAACTACATTGTATCAGCAGTTAGTTTTTGCTAGTCACTGCTAGTATATGATGGTTTGGATTCACTTGGAGGCTATACTATTATGGAAATTAGTTTTGTCCTCATCCGGTCATGTCCACGATGGAAGACTATTAATGACTGACAATATCTACTATTCTGTTTCTTGACCTACTCAACCACGGAGAGTGTCAAAGGCAATGGGAATGCAGGCAAAGCAAAACAATTTGCCTTTGCCAGTTGGAAGACAAACTAATACATCATTGCCATTTAAGACTTTCCTAACAGCATCTTGGTAAACAGTTGGATTATATCTTCTTAAAGGACGAAGAGATGGTACTATTTAATTCGTGTTTTGATAACACACTACATAGTACATATCACCATTTTGTATCGCTTATGAATTTTAATGTAACGTATTACAGAAAATCGATTGATGATTTGAAAGTCCAGCTCGACTGTCAACGTAATTGACTCATTTGGCCATCAGTCTTTTGCCGTGGGTGTTACCAGATGGGGACAAGACTATGTGGAAATTATGTACATGTGTATGCAGAGAAGATTATGGATATTTACAAATCTAGATACAGTACAAGTCAATAAATGTCACCATACAGTAACAGTAATTACCTTGTCAGTATAGTATAGTAATTACTGTATCACCACTGTGGTGTTCAAACTGTCAAAAAACTATTGTTGAACTACTGTAGTGTGATAATGAAACTACTGAGTAGTTACTATACTGTATGGTGACTTTTTATTGATATATACTGTACATGTAGTGATGTGTCCATGTCATAAGTGTAGGAAAGATGACAGGAATAGATGGGCACCAAGTTACTATGAGTATCCTTACCATTTGTAATGGAAATACACGTATACCTATTAATTTGTTTTATAGACTACTTGAGAAGAGGAGAGTGAGTTTTAATAAACAGATTATGGTGAAGTAAGTGTGTTGTATTTTACATGTAAAATACATGTTCATGAACGTGTACGCAGTGTTTCCTACAGAAATGTACGGAATACATGTGTAGCTCAATTTACATTAATAATGTGGCCAGACTTACGTACATATAAGTTGATGTAACTGGATGAGGCTGCTGCTGGAGGATCATCAATAGAATCTCCAAACCAAGTTTACTGCTTGAGAAGGGTGACTTGCGTACAAGTGCATTGTATATACTTTTGGGAAATACTGAATGTAAATGTGTTCACTAAAGTACATGTATGGTTTCGTATACATGTACATGTAGGAGTTTATGTTGGAGTTGCAATTGAGCATATGAAACGCACTGCTTCTGGGGAGGTCTTGTCTGGGAATTTAAAAATTAGGCTCTCTGAAGTTATCACAGAAGGCCTACTAGACCTGGCCAATGGGTAGGAAAATGGATCTGAGTATGATTATTGTGGGTTCTCAGGTACCCATTCAATATTTAGTGCTCGTGTGGATGCGTTTTCAGCACTTTTCTCGGTTTTGCAAATTCATCATTTAAATGTTTCTTGAAGAAGCATTCTAAGCTACACAGAAGAGCTTCAAAAAAAAGCCAGGATATCAGAATGATGCTCATAAAAATTTGCTAATAAAGAGAAACGGGTGCTTGAATTTCAAGTACTAGTGGGACAAAGCCCACATTTTTATTGATTGTGATAGACTCTTCTGTGTTTAGCGCAACAGAAGCACAAGTTTATAGGACTCTACTGAATAAATACATGTATCTTACATTGAATATGTTTAATATTCACTTGAAAAGCATTGTTTACATCATGGTGCCCATGGGTAATGCATTCAATCTCGGTTTATCAGGTACTCAAGTCAGCTCTAGTATAGGTACATGTACATGTATGTATATTGTTATTACTGCTGTCATGATAGCTAGTATTCAGTATTAAACTTCAGAAATACAAAATGTACTAGGGGTTGTTGTCATGTTGCTATGCTCCTCTGTGAAACCCTGCTAAAGTTGAATCGCATTCAAACAGCTTATTAGAAAATTATTGTTAAGCCACTCAAGGAAACAAGTACATGTACATGTGTACATGAAGATAAGTTTACTTTTTACACGCATAGTGCAATTACCAATCTCTCAGATTCAGTTTAAATATTCATGCAATACATGTACAGTGTGATTGAACCTATAGTAGCACACACTACCAAATTTAAAACTATGAATTTATAATGAGTTCAGTTCAAATCAGCGTGATCCTACTTTAGTTAATGCTCCTACACATACATTATGTATCTTTTATATACACTGTACAGTGTATATAAGTACATGTGTGTTGTGTTGTTTTTTTTCTAAAATACTTAGAGAGTTTCTACAGTTGAAGCAGCCTGAAGAAAAAAAGGAAGAAGGTACATGTACATGTGTATGATGTACAGTATATATGTGATGTACACAAGCAGTTGTATCATGCATGTAAAGTACATGTGTGTGTGACTGTGTGTACATGTACATGTAGTTGTATATGTACTGTACATGTAATGTACAGTTGTGTATGACATGCTTACAAGTATTTTTATTTTTCACAGTAACTGAACATGTAATTCGACCAAATATACCACAGGAATCACAAGAGACAAATCCATCACGTGTATGTTTCTGTGTATACACATGTATGCCAATAGAATTTCAAAATCAATTTGTGTTGTAGGGCTATTTGTATAAGTCAGCTTTGTAACTCTCGAAGTGTACATGTACTTGTTGATGCCCACATTTTACTTACCGTATAGACTGGTTTTTAAGCACACCCTGGGTTACAAGCGTACGTATGTTATAAAGCTCATACTTCACTACTGGTATTAAACATTGTTTATTAAGCGCATGTGATTTTGCGCATGCGCAAATAACACATGTTTGCTTAAAACACATGGATTGTAATTAGAAAGGCGTGAATGGCTGAAAACAACCTATCTTAAACAACGCTTGCTGGAGAGATGCTTGCGAAGACAATATTAAAGAGGAAAAGTTATACAAGAGAGAAAACTCGAAGTTTTAGAGTTCTACAAATCACACCAGTCGAATCTATATCAAACTTCGAAGAAGTTTTCTCTTAACACTAAAACAATTCTACGATGGATTAAGGATGAAGAAAAAATAAAGGAAAGCAAGAAGGGTAGCAGGTACTATATAAAACATGCACGTGGATGCTTGACCGTGACCACACCCACTAGTAATAATTACTCTTATAGGCATATAGTTTACTTATAAGCGCATATTTGCTTACCATTGAGAGTTACAAGCGTATGCGCTTTAAATCCAGACTTTACGGTACATGTACATGTACTATATACTTGCAGAGCTAAATAAATTTCTAGGTTATGAATCTGTTAATTTAATGTGTTTTTAAATGTACCTTTGTACTAACAGGAACATTTTATTGAGAGCTACTGTGTAATGATAACAACTTATCCTTTATATATATCTATCTACACGTACATGTATTTTACATACAGGTATACATGGTGACAGCTAATGAGTCATTCTATCAAATGTCTACTCCAGTGGGAGCGAAGAAGAGACGCATCTCAGGATCCTCTGTACCAAGCAGGTTATCATCCATTCCCGCACTGGAACAGTCTTTCATTGATGATTCTACTGACTTTGAGGTGAAGAATATGAGACTGTGACTACAGTATGTACAGAAAACAGGCCTTCATGTAGAGAATTTGTTTAGGGGAAGTAAAATGTAAATGGGTGAGATTCTGGGGGAAGGAATTCCGAAACCCTTCAGAAGATAAAGAAGCATCATGCTGTAGAGAGAGTCTCTATCAAATTCATGTATTTGTATATGAACGTGTATTTGCAGTTAAACATTACAGGGAGGGTTCCTTTTCTATAACAGCAAAGCACAGTTAGGTACATGTACATGTAGTATCTACATGTACCTTTTGCTCTTATGCCCAAATCAAAGTTGGATTACCAGCGTTGAAATCTCAGCAAGTACATGTATATAAAAAATTTGACATCTCTAATTTACATGTACATGTACCCACATTTAAATTTACTACTGCACTGTATAAAGTAGGGCTGTGTGATATTGGTATTATCATATCACGATCGTATATGCAGACTATACTCATTACTCACATTGTGGCTTGAAATCAAAATCACATTCTTCTGTCTTCAGCTTGCTTTTATGACACTAATCTACATGTATAAGCTTAATGATGCCTCCAGTTCCAGTGAGAATGAAAGTCAGGTCCACAGAAAGTTGAAAGCTGGAAAGCTAATATGCTAATGAAAAGTGGGCGTTGCCCATAAGTGATTTATTGACCAAACATCGGCTCATAATGTAACAATTCCCTGCTTTAATTGCAGAAATAACTTAATTTACATATCATGGAAAGATGTAGTGTGTTAAGCTTAAAGATGCTTTCAAGGAAAATTATCAAAATTATCATTTCATATGGACAGACACATGTCGTACATATCATGATACAACATTTGTTATAATCATTTTTGTGATTGCCAAAAAATATTGCGATCATTGATAAATTGATATTATCACTCATCTCTTCTATACAGTGTTACTGGCACTTTGTAAATACATTGTATATTACTATTGCACTGTCTATTTGATGTACATGTACGTGACCAATATACATTGTACATGTATTTAGCTTCTGAAAGAAGAAATCTCTTCAGAAAAATGGCATCTCTCAGAGCAACATTTTTTCCCTGCAATGCTACACGCAACATGTACATGTATTACTATTGCCTCATATTGCATTAAAACATGTGATCTTACTACATGTACATGCGTATTACCATAACAGACATGTACATGTATCCCATGTCTGCTGTGTATCGGTTTATAGTTTTGGTCATAATAGTTGTGTACTTTTTGACTTCAGATATTTAGTGAAGACAGCCCTGCATTAGGTGTATCTGAAAGTGAGAAGATTACTATTTCTGAAGTGAAACACTCAGATCCATTACTTCCTTGTCCTCCAACCGATGATTTTGGTACATTGACTCAAAAGGTGTGTGAAGTATGGTAAATATAATTGTACATGTACATGTAGCACAGTGGTGTGGAAACAGCCAGTCATGCAGGACATTGTCCGATAATTCTACTGAATGTCCGGTAAATTGAAACTTAACTGCATACAAAGTATACGGGGAGCAGGGCAAGAGTGGTGAAAATACATGTAGGTCTAAATGTCTGGTAGTCGGCTCAATGTTTCCACACCTCTGATGTAGCAAATGAAAGAAACTTCTTATTGTCAAACATTTCATTAATGACAATTACATGGTGTACATGTACATTCATTAGTAGTATGTACATGTTCTGTACACACAGAATATAACATACATGTACTGTACATTGTACATGTAGTCTCTTGCATGTGTACATATACATGTACATGTACATGATTGTACAATACAATGTACATGTATATGTACAATGTACATGTATATAAACTCTGTTTTATTATGACTGTGCCACTAATGTAAGATCTGCAAAGTCATTCATTATTAAATATTGCCAACAATAGCCTAATGAAACAGCTACATGTACACATACATGTAGCTCTTTGACTAACAAATGTTTTTGTCTATATGTATTAGTATTGTGTTATTATAATTCAGACCAGCTAAATTGTTTTTGTAATAAAACCCAACATTTTGGCTTTTATACAAGAGCCTTCATCAGGGGATAGTAAACTAAGTTGATTACACACATTATTTATTCATTAAAAGAAGTTTAGCTGGAGAAACTTAATAAAACTTAAGATGTCAGATATCCCCAGCCACTCAGGCCTTTATAAAGTTATTCTCATCAATACGGATTTTTTTTCTGTCAAAGAACAAACAAATGCATTTTTAATTACCAAATGTCATCAGTGGCATCATGAAATATATTAACGTGTTCAATACTTAAAGTAAAATTGTTTCTTTTTATAGTAGTGTTGTCTTAGCATGACAATAATGACCACTTTTAGTTATATATAGTTGTAAATGTACATGTAGAACATGTATGCCTGATTTCTCAAACGTTTAGTAATTAACTAAAATAATATTAGGCTTAGTTTTAGTTAACTGAAATCGCCCATTAGTGGCTGATTTTAGTTATAGATGTTACAGTAGTTCTGTAATCTAAATATAGGTTAGATACTGTATTCGAGGTTTCTACGTGCAAATAGAACTACCGCGGAAACTGTTTAATTACTGAGGGCGGAGCCTGAAGTAATTAATTTTTCCAAGGTAGTTCTACTGCACATGGAAAACAAGAATACAGTATCTAAGCAATTTAGATTATAGTTATTACTTTGTTGGATAGAAGACATAACAAGAAAGCCATGTAGTACTATTATTTAGCTGCAGAAAAAAGCAAAGTGATCTGTAGTGCGAGTGTTTTGCTCTAGAGGGCAACGCCCACATCTTGACTTTGTCAGCTGTGTAACTTTTGGATTTCAAAAAGTTGAAGATTTTAGCTTACTTGGTTGGACAGAAGACCTTTTAAGAAGGCCGTGGATACTAAAACCATTCTTCGTTTGTTGATAGAAAGCAGCTAGACGAGTGTTTTTACAAATGCAGTCGATCGCTTGTAAAAATCTACAGATCCAGCCTTACAACAAACTTTGCTTCTGTTTGTTGTGTGAAATCTCCTATAGCAACGTTACAAAAGGTTTACTAAGTAATTATAGGTTTACTAATCAATAGGTTTACTACGGGATTTAGAAACCTCTAATTGACAAATCAGATTGCAGCATTTTAATGAGCTATAATCTAATTATAGTTTAGTTAACTATACCTTACTAAAAGGGGTTTTAGTTATAATTAACTAAAACAACACTAATTTATAGTAGCTGCTAGCAAATGATTAATCAAGAAAACATCATTTTTTTCACTTAGTCTAGCTAGTATAATCTGAGTATGAAAAATACTACAGTAGTGTCTCTTTTGGGAGGTAGGCGGAGTCTGAAAAATTACAACAAAAAAAAACAGAAGATTACAAAAAAAGTCTGTTATTTTAGTTGATTTGACCTTGTCCCACATGATCTGTTCAGCTACATCTTGACTCTGTAATTAAATGTAGTAGATCTGGTTTTTCTTGTGTAATAGCATTTCTTAGTTCATAAAGGTAATTAGCAGCTTCTCTAACCTTAAGTTCATTCGTAGGCTCATCATCACCACTTTCTTCATCAGAAACACACGCTGTATTGGTATTGTTGACGTCTGAGTATTTTTTATCGGAACGCTCGCCATCTTTCCATCTCTTTAGAATAGTTTCTTTATCTTTGACGAGACCTTGAATCTGGGTTTTGCCAACTCCTGTTTCCTCAGCAACAGAACAGCAGGATTTTCCACAGTCAATCTTTCGTATGACAGCCACACGCTCCTCCAGTGTCAATACTTTCCTCTTTTCCGACATTTTTTGCTGAATTGGCAACACGTGGCAGGGTACAAAGGTCGATTTACACGTGTGCGATCATTAAAAATAGCAAATTTTATGGTCGGTAGTCACGTAACAGAGGTGGCCGTTGGCTAGAGGTATGTTTATATGTAGATGCATTGGTGCAAGCAAACTATGGTCTTTACTTAGAGGTGGTCTTTTATAAGAGGGGTCTTTCAAAAGAGGGACTACTGTATTAAAAATAAATTCACACAAAAGACTAAAATGCAAACTTGAAAGGGTTACACAATAAATTTAGTCAACTAGAACCGTTCCTAAGTCAAGAAACAAAATCCGCCATTTTCCCCAGCTTGAGTGGGCGTTAATTAGAATAATTTCACTCTATGAGTTTATTTTTGTGACTGGGCTGATTGTACATGTAGTCACAGGTTGCTTGTCCTTTCCCTTTATTGAAGTACATGTATATGTAGTTGTGTCTGGCTACATGTACAAAGTGTCTTATATTTTTAAAATTTTTATAACATTTTCAGGAACCTGACCAGTTGCAGATACCTACACCCTCACTACATTGTTCTAATGCTACAGCCACTCAGATTGTGGACATGAGTCTAACACTAGAAGATGAATCTCACAATTCAATGGTAGAATTGATAGCTGTGCAGGATGCTATTGAATATCCGTATCCTACTATGACAAACTGTGATAATGTTCAGCAGATAGAACCTGCAGTAATATTTTCAAACAATGATCTGGGAAATGCTTTGGTGTCCAGTAAATCTATTGAACTACAAGTTAATGAAATGGATCCAATGGCTTTTCCAACATCTTTACTTACTCCACCCAAACCAACACTATCTTCTGATTCCAAAGTTGCATTAAGTACTGCACCTACTACAGATATAACAAGTGACACTTGTATTCTATCCCAGGAGAACACAAATACACAGACTCATTCCAATATTCAGATTTTACAGTCTCGGACTCAGGATATACAGGCTCGTGAAACATTATGTCGAGATGATATGTCTTTGACTGCATGTGACACCACAGTAGTTATTGATTTGAAAGATGGCTTGTTGAATAGTCAGCATATTGAACATATACATGTACCTACATCTCAAAATACCTGTAATACAACAACCAATCCAACAGATGTTGAAAAACCTGTGATGCAACATGACAATACACACTTGATTTCTTCTACACACGATAGTATTGATTTGCCAGGCACTTGCCATGTAAATAATGAAATACATGTTCCCATCAACACCGCAGGCAAAAAGAGACCTATAATTTCTTCCTCAGCTGTTGTCTCTAAACATCTTGCTGTAGGCTCTTTAAAATCGTCTCGTGGAACTCCTAAACAACAGTCGACTATACCACATCTAAAATCGCCTTATCTCACTAGATCAGCAACCAAACGTATTCAACAGACCAGTGCAATGAAGAAAGAAGATATTAAACACCACCTCACCGTCACCTCTAAACCTAGACGTAGGTCTGTATCACGTAAAGCAACCAATGCCAAAACAGGTACTGATATTAATCAGACATTTGTAGTCTTCAATGACAACAATGAAGATCCCCAGAGTGATGTTAGCATGGATCCCACCACCAATGTAAATAATGATCTCCAAACCGACATGTGCAAGACTCCTTTAAATGTTGCTGTTGTAAATCCTTCGAGTCACATAGGTGATGATCTCCAGAGTGTTCATGTAAATAATATCAGAGATCAGACATTTCTTATTCCGGGAAATCAACCTAAGGTACTATGTGTTGTGTATGTGTATGTGTATGCTGTTTACATTTGCACTGTATGTAGATATACATGTATATGGTTATGAGAATGTGTACCAATATACCAGGATTCAGTGTTCTCCCCAGAGCAGCAAGACCAGGGGGTTCTGCCCTCTTATTTCACCAAATAATAAATTTAAAAAAATAATAACAATTAAAATAGTATTGAGTATAAATAATTATTATTAATAACCATAAACTAATCGTGTTGTGGTTAATTTATAAAAACGAAGGAAGACTTGTAGCATTGCTTCTTTTCTTTCATGTTATAAGTGATATTTGCTCATCTATAATTCAAAGTGGTATCAATAGTGAAACTGCAGAAGAGTCAGCAGGGTAGTCACTAGTCAGGTTAGTATAACTTCTAATACTATTCCCCATGTTTCTAGACTGATTTGTTCCTAACTGAATGGGAAAGCTTTCTTGGCAGTTAAATGTTGAAAGTGAAGGTATGTTCTGCTAGGAGCAAAGATTTAGCACTCTGTATCATACAGGCATGATAAAGTAGTTGTACATGATGCCTAGGCAGGCTGTTATTCTTGAAAGCACAGCTAGTGTAGTTGGTAATACTGTTGGCCTTGAAGCTTCCTTTGGTAATACTTTACTGTATCTTTGTAAAGCATAGGTGCTTTAAAATGTTATGTATTTTGAGTCATTTTTTGACAATATTGTAAACTTACATAACTATCATAGTAATAAATGGACCACTCTCTTAAAAATATTTCTAAGGAGAACCCTGGATTACCAGCCATAAGAACATCTGTTTTCAAAAACAAAAACTGTCTCTCTATATTTTGTTTTCTGTGTACACGTAGGGCTGGGCGGTATTGGCTAATATAGCACCACAGTATTTTTAAATGGAATATAGCAATACAACTAAATACCGACTAACCATGTGTTTCTAAGATTGGTCACACCGACGAGCATTTTTAGGCATCAAACAATGCCTGAAAAGCCACAAACAACTCGTTTAGACTCCTACAACACTAGATCTCTCTATAATTATATATATATAACTTACTTTTTTGACATACTGTAGTATAAGCTCAACAAGAAGTCGCTTATTTAAATTGACTCATGCTACCAAAATAACAATAACACTCCTCACCACACAAATTTAGCATCTTATGTTGTAGAATAGATGTCTAGCGCTCTTTTCTAACTCAATTTTGCTGGAGTATAGGAAAGAATATAGAATTTCAACTACATGTGTAAATACCGATATACCGCCTAGCCCTATGTACATGTATGTGTGATGTTGTTTTTAGGAGGACTAATAATTTCTCTGTTACACTAAACTTTGGATATGTACATGTACATGTATATACAAATGTGTAGAGTACCAAATTAACAAATGTGTGATATAATGTGTATGTACATGTAACATGTACATGTAACTTTGGCTTCACCTGATTTCCTTTTGGCAATGCAATCTATCACATGCACATTTCATGTACATGTTGTTGACATTATATTTATTAATTGTTTAGAATACAGAGACTACAGAAGTACATGTACAGGAGAATGCTCTTACTCCAACACTACCTAATGATCTCACATCTGAGAGTTGTATACACAATCCAACATTACATGAGTTATCCAATAATCAAGACCAGTACAACTGGTTGGCTGATGAGTGCCCATGCATTGCAAGTAGCAGCTTGGATATAAGTTTGGATTCTGCTGTTTCTACTCACCCAGTAGTATCATCTTCAATTGGTTACACAAAGGATGCTATCAAACCAACAACTGCACTGTTCTATCCACTATTAACTTCATTACATCATAACCCTCCTCTCCAAACTACTCCATCTACTTCCCAAGTTTTGCAAAAGTTAACATCTGCAGTTTCATCTCTGCAAGCTACCCCTACTTGTGTAGACTCTTCCGTTCTTGAATCCCCTAAAATGGAAGTTCTGGATGGCACTATAAACCAAACAACTATGCCTGACTCTTTGGATATTTCCCAACCACAATTTCAAATTGCTGCAAATAGGAGGAGAAGTATGGATGCCCGAGTCATGGAGCGCATAGTTTTGGCCGCTGGTGATGCAAACAAAACTCTACACTTAGAAGAAGAATATGTTAAGCAGCAATGTGTAGTTAATGAAAAGGAGCAATATACACCCGAAGATCAACTACCAAAGAATGTAATGGTAGCTAATGAACAAAATACATGTATATCAGAACTACAGAATGCGACAGTAGATCTATGTTACAAACAAAGTACTGCACTATCTATATTCATTGAAGATCAGACCTCAATGAGTGATGTTATACATGTACCAGTGTCTGGCGAGAACCAGACACCGTCAAATAATACTAGTGAGTGTCAACAGCATGCTACGCACAGCAAAGTTCAATCACATGATATTAATGAACAAAATGACATACATACAATAGTCAATGAAGAACAGCTGCAGCATAATCTGACATCTAGCAATGGTGACACTACAAGCCAGACAGAGAATAATTTAACACATAATCAATCTTGCACATTAAATGCTACATTACCAAATGAATTCCAGACACGTACTACTGTAACATACCAGTCGAAGAGTGTACAGACTACAGATGAATTTCAGCCACAGAGATCTACGAGAGATTTATCATGTGAATCAAGTCAGTGTAAGACTTTAGTAAATAATATTAATACTTCTTCATTTGAGAAGGATATGGACTTGACATTGTTAGAGCAGAATACAACCTACACTAAATGTAACAATACTGCTATAACTAGTGATGTATTGCAACAAACGTTTGCTGCTCACATTCCTAAGAACAGTACTATAATTGATCAAACTCAGATTCAAGACACTGCAAGCATGTCATTTGGTGAGAACTCGCAAGTACGTGCTATTGGTGGACATGAAGATCACTCTGTGGAATCCGATTTTACTACTGAAGTACATGTAGAACAATCGTCTTTTCTTGATGCCTTTGAAACTTTACATACCAGGTACATGTATGTTACATGTGACATTGTCTGTGTACATGTATATACATGTAGTTAGACTTAATTCTTGAATATTCTATATTATTTCAAGTGTATGCTTGATCCTTAATTCCCAAGAAATTTTGGGAAGAGTTGAGTCTTCATAAGAAAGATAGAAAGGAAGATACCTGCAAGTGTCGTATTATACAACAAATGTTTGCTTTCAAGAATTCTCTAATAATGTTGGGACTTGGAAGATGCTTTTAAAATCGAATGAAAATTACTATGTACATGTAGTTGATTCATGGTATACAGGGTTAGGGTTAGGGTTAGGGTTAGGTACATGTATTATGTACATGTAGTTGATTCATGGTATACAGGGTTAGGGTTAGGGTTAGGGTTAGGGTTAGGTACATGTATTATGTACATGTTGTTGATTCATGGTATACAGGGTTAGGGTTAGGTACATTGTATTATGTACATGTAGTTGATTCATGGTATACAGGGTTAGGTTCAATCATTATCACAGTAAATGTAAAGCATTTCTGGGCATCACTGGAATTCTCAATAAAAGACTTTGAACAGACAGGATTGGTAATAAAAGTACGGGTAATCCTCAAGAGATGTCTTCTCAGTGTAGCACTTAAGTCATCTACTTGGTGCTCAATCTAATTAGATGTTTTTTTTCTTGTAAATTAAAACTTAATTAACATTCATGAAAATTTGAGTCAATTTTATGATATTAATTGTAAACTTCATGTAAACTATTGTGATATTATTCACTATCATGAATGTTCAATCACTATTGTGATCAGAGCTGCCGTCGATTGCAATTATACACGTAATTGTAATGAAGGCTCAATTACAATCATGTAATTGGAATTGAGCCAAATGTGAGTAATTGAGTGTAATTGAGTTTATTAGATTGTCTGACCTCTACATGACACATGGCCATAATATCACAACAACTGATTCATTATGATATACATGTACATGTATACATATGACAATAAGCTACATTACATTTAATAAAAGTTCAAATGATTGTTCCATTTCACTTATTGTTATAATTGAGAGTATTTGCAGTACCATATTTTCTTGTGCATTGCATGTACAATGTTTTATACTCCTTGTGTCACCAATGCAGTCATTAATCTCATAACACATGTACATCAATTTACTTGTACATGATTAGTATAATTTTCCATGTGTATATTGTAATTGCAATTAATACATACATGTACGTACTTCTTTTTTACAGATTCACAATGTTTTATGATGCTACTAATTCAAGGCTTACTAATTATACAACAAATGATAGACTACAAGAGTTTATAAAACACTACCATAGGAAAATAAGTGCATGTAAGTTATGTATAATATATAGTATATGTGTATACATCTGTAAATGTACAGGTATCAGTGAAACAGCATCTAATAGTGTTATTGTTACTAGTGGGGCTAGTCTTGTTCCCAACCATCTAGCAAGCAATCAGGGAGACTTTGTTTATTTCTTGGCATGTTGTTGGATTTAGTTCAGATAATTAAGACAATGGCAGCCTGATCTTTCCCATTGGCAAGTACATGAACATGCAAATAATTAAGTGGGCGTGGTCAAATTTTATTAAACAAGTATCTAAAATGTACCAGCATTTGTCCCATTACTAAATTTAATACTGATGCATTTAGATATGGATGAATTATTAGCACGTATTATTTCTTTATACTGACTCTCCTATAGGTATGTGTGCTTTGAGATGTGTTATTGACTATATTAGAATCAATGACATGTGTGATTTTAGTTGTGATCTTCCATCTATTAACTGGCAAAACAGTCCCCTTCTATCAGGCGACAAAGACAAAAGTGGTCTTACGATTGATAAAGCTCGATGGATAATGGAATTGGTAGGTATGATAATTATTACTTGTACAATCTATAGCGTAGCCACAAACAAAATAAGACTGCAATGGAACATGAATTTGTTATCTGTCAATCAAAAGAGCGTACTGGTTGCTCCACAGCAACCATTACTCAATTTTGGTCAGATATGAAACATTTTGTTCTTTTGCTGCAAGACTGCAAGTACAGTACCTACTACCCGCTATAGAATTTTATACCAATGCCTCAAGGACTTCCTGTTCAACCCTTTGGAATTCTACAAAGCAAGAACCTCTCTGCTACTTTTCATTCGCTTCATATGTTTCACTGTCTGCTCATTGCTTACGAAGTATCCACAATTTTAATACAAAACATATCTGACTGTACTTGAATGGATATCTGGATAGAGCAAATATCCATTGCAGCCTTACTTGTACATGTTTACTACAAAGCTAAAGGTCATTTTGCTCACCTTGATGTCAGTAAATATAGTATTGACAATGCTTGCTTCTGCTATATTAATTGTTACCGATTTTTTGTGTTCGGATTAAATTTAAATTTTACATTGTATTTATGAAATTACAGGATTGTGGTATTTGATATATCATTTAAAGGTACTGTAATAACTATTAAGAAATATATATTAGGGCAGTAACCGGCTTGTTGTGGCTCTATTACATGCATGTGTGTATTTATGTAGACATTTTCGGTTGTTTTATAGGATAGCACTATATGTATATTAGGGTTATGCGATTATTGCCTAAAGATGACTTAAAATATTGCGACTCATTGATACAGTGTAAGATAATAAAAAGATGACACTTCTGGTTCTTGTTTTGAGAGCATACAGTTCAAGATTAAGTGTTGTAGTATTTATCAACTGCATATTATTTAATTGTAGTAAGACCATATTTTGCCATTGTGATAATATTGACAGACCAAAATCATGTGATATGATTATTGCAATGGAATAATATTGCAATGTATTGAATTATTGAATTATTGCCCAATCCTAATATATATGATTGAAACAAAGAATTTTAGTTATCAATAGATAATATGTATCCAGCTCATAATTGTTGTACACACATTATTGATAATTATACATGTACATTTTAGCATTTTTTTGGAACTGGATTTTTTTTTTCAAATTTCAGGCCCATTCATTTGATCCTCACTACAACCTATGTCAAGAATTAATGAAGTCTATTGAAACGTAAGGAAACATCAGTATTAAAAGGGTAACACCCTGTTTCATGTACTCCTGATTGGGTTACCATCATGTACTCTAGTTCAAATTATTTTACAATTCAATTATCAATTTTAAAAATGATAGTTGATCTTATTACTTACTAATGCTGTTACTAATACATGTGTAATATAAGAATAATTTTAAAACATTTCAAAAATGAAAGACCATGTAGTGATATCAAAACTGAAAAAGCACAGAAACAAGATTGGGATGGTACTTCAGTAACAAATTAAACTAACCACTACAACCCTACATAAGTATAGCTAGAGATAAGAGCAAACCACAAGAAGTTATACTTGCACTGTATGTAGGTTTGTTATGTGGAAGTGTACAGCTATTTTCACCATACATTTTGTATTTTGGAATTGCATTGCATGGGTTCATGAACCTTTTATACTTTTATTACATGTATGTACTGTGTACCTGGTTATTCGTAGTAATGTCTTAATCATGACTCCATGTTGGAAAAAGAGCCAAGTTTGGGGTACAGAAAGTGAATGGTGGCTGAGATACATGTATCTGCAGCACTGTCTATAAGTTTTGTGTGCTCAGAGTTTTTTACTATTCGTTCCTTTACAGATGTTTTGGATGGACGCTTAGAAGCTGGACACCAGAAGCTATTTATATTGACGTACGAGGACAGATTACATTGGTAATTGAGCTGGACTCAGGTCAGATATTATTATTATACATTTACCATTTGCAATGTACAGCACATGCACATGGTTCTATGTACATGTGTACATCAGTAATCTAATTCTAATCAGCAATCATTACTTGTTCAAACTGGTAATTGTATTTGTAGAGGGCTAATCATAATTATAATCACTACTTCATTTTAACTGACAAGAAAGTTAGAGCACTAAATGCTAGACACTACAAGAGGTTTTTATGGCCTTTAGGGCCATCCCTATAATTGCTTTCCACGGTGTTTAATGTATATACATGTATATATATATATATATATATATATATATATATATATGTTTGTGTCACTTGCGCGACTATGTGTTGTATACGTAGTTAAGGAAGTTGCGTCATTCCCGGGGGCTCGGTCAATTAATGGGCGTGGCGCGTAAAAGAACGCGCGTTCTAGGCTCTTCGAGGTATAGACAAGCCGGGAAGATTCAGAAACTGCTAATAACTGTTGTATATAGCAGAGAAACAGTATAAATATTATGCAAGAATCTTTAACAAGTAAGTATAATAAGTTGTTAAGTTTCAGATATGAGGAAGTCATCATTTAGAACCTTGTAGGAATACTTCAGTCAGTTCACATCAAAGATCTGTGTACATTGTGTACTTAGACTGCAATCAGGCTTACACTTACTTCTTCAGGCCCCAGCTTTCGAGTACACAGAAAGGTAGAGACACTAGTGCCATCAGCAATGCTTAATACATAGTCATCACAAAGCAAATATAGGGATGTTTTTTTTTCTCTACATACACTTGTTTTTCTCTATATCTTGTTTTTTTTTGTTTAAGGTTGTGGCCACAGTAGAAGATAAGTTCTTTCATTGAATCATTACTAACCACACTGTAGTTGCTCAGTTATAGTTGAAGCTGTAACTATAGTATTGTGTAGTTATAAGCGAAGATAGAAACAAGATATATAGAGAAAAAAGTATGACTGCTCTGTAGTGTCCATAATCATGGCTGACTTTATCATGCCTGAAACACAGCAGGCTATTACAGTTATTATTTTGATTATCTACTCTCCTTACCATTTAAAATTAAAGGACCTTGTAGAACTTTGAGAATATACATGTACATGTATTTCAGGTAGAATAACTAGTAGTTTCTACGTAAGCTACAAGCAGCTTTCTTTCTGTTGGTCTGTAAAACTTGGGCACACATTCTATTACATTCCATGCCCATTAATTGACTGAGTGCTCGAGCCCCCTGGAATGATGCAACTTCCTTAACTACGTATACAATGCATACTCACATAAGTGACACAAAAATATAAATATATATTAAACCCCGTGGAAAGCAATCAAAAATCTGACATTAAAGAATTTATGGACCTGTCAAAAGTGGGCCACCTGTAGCAATTCTCTGTTAATTAATACATTATGAATAATTAATGAACAAACTTCGCCTTGGTACTATTGAACGCCTATGCATTTGGACCTTAAAACTGTTAGAGTGGGTTCAAATGACTGTAGCCATTCCAAGCCTTGGAATCTTAACCATTAGGCTAAACTGAGAAACGAGACAGAAGCAGCTAACAACACAGTCTCAACTTTAATTGAACATGGCTACCACATGTTTAGAGTGTAACATGTGCAAAATTAAAGTGGATGTACATGTAGTAGTTAAGCTTCAAATTCGGAGCAAACAAACGAATGTTTGAACCTTTGAACCTTTTTCCCAACCCTACTACATGTATATAATATATCTTAGGTTCCAGGTGATGGGAGTTTAAAGTGAAGGTGATTAATCCTGGAGTCTAAGTCTATACTTATTTGTACTGAATGCTACATTTATGGTCACATAGTCTGAAAGTGATTGATTCTCTCTCTTCTACTCAGGTAGCAATATTAGTTGTCAAAAAGTGAAAGGGATAAGATATGAACTTCTGAAAAGTCAGTAATTGTATTATTACATGTGTTATGATCATTATTACTAATATTTAGATGGAGTTGTAGCAGATGAACTGAAGGCCATTCATTTTAATCATAGATCAGTTCTTGAAATCCCTGTGGTGAGTTATATACATGCCGTTTATATCTATTACTGATGCCATAACCTAGATGTGTTTATCAGATTTTTAAACTAATGACTACACTCATGGCACAGAGCCCTCACCAGGAGTGTAAACTTTAATTTGGATTTAATATTGAATTCACAATGATCTATTTAAATTGAGTACCTATAAACATAGCACAGGCACAGGTATGGTCAAAAGGTATTGGAGCATCCAATTCCCCATTCCTTTAAACACAGGGGCGGTCCTTTAAATACCTTAAACTGTAACCATTCTCAAAATCCAACAAACTTCAGTTACACTTCTAATCGCAATACAGTACATGAACTGTATAAGATATTACATTATGGGGTTCAGTACTGTTATCATCACTTATTATTTTATTTTTTTACAGATAATACAAACTGTTCTACAATATATATGATTAAACTGAAATATTTAAATACATGTATATTATGTTAGCTTACATTACCATTGCTATTTTTTCTTATTCAATTTGGAATATTGTGCGATATATTTTATATTATAGATGTAACATTAGCTTTAAGTTAACTATTTAATTAACCACTTTCTAATATCTATATGTGGGCAAGGTATAATCCTCACATCCACTAGTTTCTAATAATTAGTGAAGTACAGTGCACAATTATTTTAATAGCATGAACATTATAATTAAGAGGCATTACATCAATTATAAAATAATGTACATCTAATAACAAATTTATTTTTGCTATATATAAAAATTAATTAAATTATTACACAAGAAAAAAAAGTTAATTTAAACATAAAGATGATTGAAGTTGGTAATGTACAAAATTCAAAGTCTTCCACAAACAAACGTACATATTTATGACATGTGAGAGAAAGTATTACTATGGGTATAAGAAATGGGAGGAAGAGGAACATGAAGAGATGGTGATCCAGCCACTTGGTGAGATGGATAGTGGGGTAAGGATTCATTGATTAGCTGTGTAGTGTTAGTTGCATGAGGTATGATTGAATGGGATATTTTTGTAGGTGGGACAAATGGAGTTGAAATACTGTGCCTTTTTTGGCCTGCCATGATAGGTCCAACAGGATTCCCTAAAGATTGGGCTTGTGTCCTCCAAGGTACAGTAGAACCATAAGGAGTATTGTGCGAGTATATTAAACTAGCATTGTGAGGTGATTGAGTTGGTACAACAGGTGGGTAGGTGTGGCTTATTGAGTCATAGTTTACAGACGATGAGACTGGAGAGGTTAACAGAGCACTAATTTGGCTACAACTTGTTGTGGGAGGATGTTGAAGAGTAAGATGAGGAGATTGTTGGGAAATAGGGTCTGTGGGACTCAATCTAGGACTGCTACCAAAAAAATTATTGCCATTACCTTGAATACCAAACGAGTCCATTTGACAGTAAACACGTGTATTTCTTGTACCGAAACGACTTTGAACTTGTGGATACTGGTTTGGAATTTGTTGTTGGTCTGTTGTGGGATACAAGCCATAGGGAGGAGGAGATATGAGGTGTGTATTGGATCCACCCATTTGTAAACTATAGGAAGGAGTTAACGGGAGAGATGCACGCCTCTCTTTTGCTTTCTCAGCTCTTTCTACTTCATTCATAACTTTTGAAAAAGCATCTAACTCTTTCCGAAGGGTAGCTGATTGCAATTGAACAGGATTACTGGTTAAGGGAGTAGAATTAATGGGAGGTGTTACTGTGGATCGCCCAGAACTATTAGATGTTATTGATGTGTGTTTTACAGTATTAGTAATTGTAACAGTTTCCTCTACTTCTTCCAAAGGTTTCAGAGGTGTTCTACCTATTTTACCATTAAAAATATCATCAGCAGTCAATATTAGATCATTTTCACTGTCATCGTCATCACCTGGACAACAGGATGAGGATGAAGTTTGATTGAGACACAAGCTTCTAATAATTAAATCTTTTGATGAACGTCGAGTTCTTGGTTTTACTGTCCCACTGCTTGATCTTGACAAGTTCCCTCCAACATTAACCCTTGATTGTCCAGTAGTTTCTTGACAAGAAACAGATTGCTTTGAGCATGATGAGAATCTACCACTGTTATGAGGCTCTGATTTAACCATTACATCACTATTTTTACTTGTTATAGTCAGTGAGGAAGAGGAAGCCCCTTTGATATCAGAGATAACTGGATTTATCTTATGTTCAGGTGATAGTACTTCTGTTTTTGGTGAGATTGGATTGGAGATTGGATTGGAGATAGAAGGATGGATCTATGAAAGGGCAGAGAGGAGAGGCAAATTAAAGTCATGTACATATAAACTATCAAACATTGGCAGTTTCTGCATGTAACTTTCACAACTATAAATAGTAACGAAACCTATTTATAGTAACAAAACAATATACATATACAACTGTTAACAGATACTGCAAACATGAAGCATCCCAAACATGGCATGGTGGAATTGGGAAAGTGAATATCTATAGTCAAATGATATATTTATTATGCTTTGCAGCCATTTTGTACAGGAATATTAGCAACTACAGCTTCTCCATATACAATTAACTACCTATAATATGAATAGTGGTCAGTGTTTCATTAATAGTATTGCAATGCAAAATTAATGTTCCCTTTTCACCATTTAAAGTCTCATACAATAGAAATGGAATTATTTATAGGAGGGAGATAACCAAAAGTTATAACAGCTGTTATGAGAGTCTATGTAACCTAATATTATAACCAGAATAGTTCTTTCACTTGGATTGAAACAGGAAGTGGTCTGATTTGCGGAAATGGAATTTGCATATATATATCAAATCAAAACAATATGATGTAATGTTGTTTAATACAGCTCTCTATAATTCCTTATTAGTTGTATTATATGCATATGAAGGTTCTCTAAAACTTTAATTTATGCATTGTCTAAAACACAAAATTAATGTAGATAAAAATACGTTGCTAGGATTGGTCACGCAAAACAAATTACATGTATGATATAAATTTTAATATAATTACAATTACAAATTAATGAGATTTCATTCCTTAGTCTGACAAGAATTAATTTGAAATTTAATTAATTAGGTTCATAATTGAAGCAAGCCTGCCCACACTTATGCATTGTATGGATATGTATATTATATAGTATGCTAATAGTCCTATATACAAAATGATGGTGACATCATCCCTTTGATGTGGTGAGTCCTATATATTGTATATAGACCTTCCATGTGCACACTATGCAGGAGATGTCACCATCATACAATATATTGTATATAGAGCACAACAGAAACTGGATGTGATATAGCCCTAACAGGCTCAGGCTATATCACATCCTCGGACACAAACTCAGGTCCTATATTTTGTATATACCATATAATTATATATAGCATGCTACCATGGCAACCGTTTGATGTGGTTAGGTCTTATATTTTTGTATATAGACCTGTGAATCTTTAATCTATCAGCATACAATATATTGTATATAGTACACTTACAGTTCTTATATAAAACAATATAAAACCTTGGTTTAGTGTCCTTGGATGTGATATAGCCCTCGCAGGCTCGGGCTATATCACATCCTTGGACACTAAACCTCGGGTCTATATTTTTGTATATAAGACCTGTAAGTGTACTATATATATTACATATATTACATATATTTATATCAGTGTTTTTGATAAGCTCATATGGCCCAAAGAGCTTTTCATTTGGCACTGCATAGTTCTCTCTTTGGGCCAATGGTGCAATTGGTTATAATTATATTCTCACTAACAACATTAACTCTTTGTTAATTAGCTCAAGATTTATTCCAAATGGCACACACACTAACCATTTTTGAGCCCATGCTTCAAAACTTATCAAAAACTCTGATTTATATATACATGTATATAATGTTAGTACAGTACGTATTCTGTAAATACATGTATCTTAATGTTCAAATTTCAAAAATTTCAAATTAAAATTTTCTATTAAAGACACATGCATGTCACTGCGTGATAGCTATGGATGAAGAGAGATCAAGGAAAAGAGAGGAGACAGATCTAAACGAGTACAGAGACTAAAAAGGAGAGAGAAAAGAGATTGGTTCGATGGTACTAATAATCTGGTCTACATATTTTGAGTTCCTATTGTGCTCTGCTAGTGTCATCAGGTGACGAAGCTAATACTTGTTCAACATTAGGAGCATTTCAGGTGATACCTCTAAAACCAACCTATGAATTGCTCTTCCATCTCAACATAATCTCTAACTAAGGCTTCCAACTGTAGTAATTATTATTGATGATATTCATAACATTTCATCACCTTCCATTTCACTATTATATGCAGATGTAGTTTATACTTGATACTCAATTTGAAAATATAATTTCTATTTGTGTGTGTGTGTGTGTGTGTGTGTGTGTGTGTGTGTGTGTGTGTGTGTGTGTGTGTGTGTGTGTGTGCGTGCATGGGTGATGTGTACACACAGTTATATAGCTGTCCTGTAAACATACCTGCATAACAGACTATGCTATAATATAGGTGGATGACAGAAAAAGTAATGTTATTAAATGTGGTTTATGCTTTTGCTTCCTTTTAGATAAATTGCTGTTTCTTTTACTTTTAAAAATACAATAAACATTGACAATAAAAGAAAACAGTATTTATACATAACGGAAATACAAGCACACGACAAGGTGTGTGTGTGTGTGTATGTGCTTGTGTACACAAATGAACATAAATGTATATAGTTAGTATTTGACATGTAGTTTCTTCTTTTGACAAATACAAGCGATGTGATTCTGCCTTCACAGCAACATATAAGAAAGCATATGTTTGATGACATCTTCAATTTTACTCTCTATCTCTCTCTCTCTCAAAATCAAAATCAAAATCAAGTAATAAAAATAGATTAATAGACTCTGCCTTAGTCATTCAGCATAACCTTTACAAAAACATCTACAATAACTTTCAGAAAAGAATCTTTCATTTAAAAATGTATTTCCTGGTTATCATTTGGCATATTCTAAGAATCAATAGGTTTTAGAAGACAAATGTGCTATGACACCTGCTATTAATATATTATTTATCATATATAATTATATATGTACTCAGAAAAGGTGATAATAATATATACATGTATATGAAGGGAAGACTCCTCCTTACTGGTACACAGTGTTACATCATCTTGAAGTGTTTTCAAGTGTTTTTTACTATCAGAGCTAAAATTAAATTTTAAAACTAAAACAAGCCTATTTGTATAATGGGGTAGGTAAAAGTTATGTATTGCAATGCAGGTGAAATTCTGAACACCATGTCTGAATTGTGAATGCTTTTCAGGAAATGTGTGTTGTATGTGTATGACATACATTCACACATATTTATGACTGCATATGATGAACAAAAACTATTTTCATTTGGCTGTAAATCATTTCTAAAAAGGATATAAATTGAGAATGCAGTCAATCAATGATTTCACTGGCCACATTATTTAGTGATTACTATTAACTCATAAACCACACATGGGTTTGAGAAGCAGCTAGGAAACAAGACAAATATGCATTGATTTCATCTGGGGAATGGTATGGTACAACTAGCAGTCTACAATCTTCTTTATAGGATGAAACACACTTATTTTAATCCAAAATCCATCCTTTATTTGGCACCTGCAGTCTTGACATATCTTTGTGTTATTTTAAGTATGTAATCATTACTCCCAGACAATCTCTTTGACCATTAAAATTAGGATTGTAAGTATGCTGTACCAAACCAGCTAGTAATGAGGACATCATTTGTAGTAAATATTTTTAATTTAATGGCATGACTGAGCCACATACACAGAGACAGAGACAGTGACTACAGGCAGGAGAAATAAAGGATAATGTAAAAGGTTAGGAACTTTACTACACACTACCTTCATCGGTAGATGAATGACGTCTTTTACTCACAAATCTACGCTCCAGAGCATCACTTTCCATTTCTTACAAAAAACACTGATAATCTTATCAGCCAATTATAAATTACCACACATATCACATTTAGTAAGTCTAGATTTATTTGCAAATCATAGAGATAGTGGTACAGAATGACCTGTCAATTACAGCATAGAGAATTTAAGTTTAAGACTAGATAGTTATTATGATACAATTATACAATTCACTATGATCAGTTAAAGTGACTTTATATCCACTCTATTATAAGTCATAAGGATTTTACTTTAACGAATAATGAAGCAAAGAACAGAAAGGATAGTAATATAGAAGGTTGTGAACTTTTTCCAAGGTCAAGGTGAACATGAGTAATGTTTGCATAAATGATTGACAGACTAACTATCATTAAAATAAGAAAATAAATTTCCAGAAATTTCTTTTGAAGTTCACAGAACAAGATCACAATCTCATTATCATAATTATATTAAAGTATTTATGTATACACTTCAAAACACTTGACTGCATTAAAATGGGCTAGTACAGTAACAGTTGCCTTTAGATGTTAATTTGATTAGAGTTTAGGGTTGGGTGACATTGACATTTACCACATGAAGTAAATATTCAAGTATTGCATAGATTATGTATTCTCAATGTCAGGTAGTATATAATAGTTACTTCAAACAGTACAAACAGAACACAAACTGAACACAAACTGAAATTATAGACTTAGTTGCTGTTGTTTCTCCTCCTAATAGTCAGCCTCAATAGCGTTTATGAAAGCTGAACTATGTATTATACGCATGTTATACTAGTAAAATGGCAATATTTAGTTTGCGATTTCACAATATTCTAAACAAGGTGGCAATATAATTAATTGTGACACAAATAGTTGCAACATGGCAATATAATTTAATAATTGCTAAAACCTTATTAAGAGTTGTAGGGTAAATCATATAACTCATATAAGTAACTAGTATTAGTTTTGAAAAGAAGAGACATTACAAGAACAATAGAAAGATTGTTATCAAAGTGTCACTATGTTTTCACCTTAAATGTATGTGTTCTGTATGAGTAAAGTTAATTGTGAAACAGTAGTTGAACTAAGACTATAAAGTGTAGGTATGACACACTGTCAGCCATAACACAAATTAAAAAAGAAAAAAGTTTTCCAGCAAATGACCTTAAAATTTGCAGTCTATTGTAAACCTCTTTTATTAGTAGGGGTATTGTGAGTTTCAGTTCGTATAATAATCTATAATGAAAATAGGCTAATAATGGGGTAATAACAAATAAGACTAGACTAGAATTATAACCAAAATATATTTGAGAAACTAGGTATATTGTAACTAACCATTTTACTACATGTATATGCACAGCATAAACTGCACTACTTAAGCGAGTAAGCTGTATTGATAGATCTCACTCTTTATCATATCTAATCTCCTCCATATCCTATTCCTCCTGCTTCACACCTTTTCATTTCAGCACTATTCAATAATTTGCTTTTTGGATTCGCCTTACAATTAGACCATATACACCTTCACTCACCCACACAACATCCATTGAAGGTCAATAGCATTTCTTTCAACACACTAATAATACATTGAAGCACAAAACCCAAACAAACGCAATTATCAAATAATATACACACACTTTTTCCTATATACCCAAGGGAAAGCTGAAATTAAACAGGATATACAGTACCTTTAATTACATTTAATCAGATTCACGTTATCTAACCACATGGAAAATCAAATTCTTCACTACCTGGTATAACAAGTGATATAAAGATTAAAATTCCTGAAGATCGAATATTACACCCTTTTCTACAAACACCATGGCAATGGAATATATGTGAAAATTAACATTACAAACAATACATTATTTCGTAATGCAGTTTCCTGTTGCAGAATTAGTAACCTGGCGGCAGACTAACTGGCAACACCTGTATAAATACCAGACATAATTTGATCCGATGATCTCATTATTTATTCATGATCTAAATATAATTGCAACTCTTCAAAGTGTATCATCTTTCTAAATATTGGATACTATTAATTAGAATTATAATTTCTATTAGGTATTATTGTATTAGACCTTCAACATTGCTTTCGCACATATATATATATATAGTTATTGTGTTATTACTATATAACAGACTTTGCTTTTACTTTTTAAAAATTATTATATTTTAAAACTTGAAAAGATGTTTTAAGAATACATACCCCGTGCAAGGGTGTAACTATAGGCATGAGAAAACAAATTGAGACTATTCTAAACAGATAACAAGATAGCAAAAGAATTACGAATATTATGAACTGCATTACCTTCTGGAAGGTACATGTATGCATATGTTCTTACATGACTAATTTCAAGTTTAAAACTTGTTTTCCAAACTGTTTGCATGAAAAGACAGAGGGGGATGTACAGAAGCAATCACTTAACCACTTGCACATACACGTGCTGTGTGTGTGTGTACATGTGGTTGCAACAATATCTGATGGAAGTACGTACGTATGTTATTTGTTTACATTTTACACTGTCTACATGTAATAGGAGTAAGGACATAATAATCATTATAACTAATCATGTACTTATCACTGTCACATTTACTCTTAATCACTTTTATAATTATCATTTCACACTTTGATTACATCACACACACTAAATTACAATATACATGTATATACCACTAAAGTACATTTCCACAACAACTTTATTTTGGAGAGGACACTGCACTTTATTTCACCATAGAAACCCAAACAATTCCATATCAGTAAAGAATGGCTTCACCACAAACATGTACTAATTAACTGACCCACCCAAGTACTATTTTAAAACACAGTGCAGTCATGAGTGTTTTAAGCGAGTTATTGTCAATCTCATGACACTACTGTTCTTGAGGAGCTACATTAGTAGAGGTGAGCAAAGTGTGTAATAAGTAACTTAATGCTGATGTGTTTTCTGCAATCTGATTGGCCATAAGTCACATGATCAGCAATAATACAAACTAATATACAATACCATAATTACATACACTATCATTATATTTATTATAATATTTACTATAATTATCATGTTTGTGTTTACAGTACATGTATTGATAGCAATACAGAATCAGAAAATGAACTTGGTATGAATGGCCACTATTAATACAATGTATCTCCTAAAAGGTCAACCCCTTTTTAAATGCTTAAGTAAAAATCCATACATACATGTATATGATTTTAGAAAGCAAAAATGCTAAGTACAAATTCAATAGTGCTTGAACACAACTAGGATCCTTTTCAGCTGTTACTGTATATCTTGAAATTTAGGTGATCTTTGTTCTGTCTTATAACTTTGAGCATGTTGATACAGGGAGCTTATGAGCAACAAAATTAAAAAGGAACATTCAACTGTAATTACCAAACCATCTAGAGAGTTCCTAATATTTTAATAAATAAACAATCTGGGAAGTTAAATGCGCCTTTGTGGCTTCAACATGAAAGGTCATCACATTGACCTCAGAAAAACTTTAGTTTGGAAGAACCAACAATATTTTTACCTACACCTATAACTACTATCTTTCCCATTCTTTTTCAAATTTCAATCTATTGCTGCACTATCGAGTTATATTACAAACCTTATGACATTAAACTATACACTATACCTGTTACCACATATAAAGTCTAAGTTTGAGCTCATCGTGAATGTGAACAGAACTCTTCCTGATATTAAATTGTGCTTTAAGGCTTATTCTTTTAAGCAATACTTAACTTTAATAAATCAAGCAAAGTGCTCAGATTAAACTTGTACTATATACCATTATTGAGGGACTGAAAGAACTACAGAATGAATACACATTTAGGAGTAATTACAGAGCTTTATATAGATACTATCGTTACAATGAGTATAGTATTTTAGATGGGATATTTTATTGTGGGATAGAAATATGGTTACTTAACCTTTGATGGTTTCATTATCACCATGGAGAGAATGATATCACAAGTATGGGGATGACATAAACTAGATGACTTTATACTGACTGATATCAAAATATCAGAATATCAAAGCATGATTAGTATGATAAAGATTATACAGAACGCTAGCCAGACATTTGGGGATATATCAACCCATGATGAATAATACATGTGCATTTCTGTCTACTGAACTGCTAACTAATATCATACATAGCGTTATGTATTGATAATGATGGTCTAGAGTCTAGACACAAAGGTAGAACTTTGGAGATGATATAAACCAGAGGATGAAATCATCCATTTTTTATTACTAATATCACAGCATTATGTACTGATAATGATGGTCTAGTATATAAAACTAGGAAGATAACTATAAGCCAGATGATAAAATCATGGCCCATAAGCCCATCCCTATGATTGCTTTCCCAGGGTTTGAACTATATATATATATATATATATATATATATATATATATATATATATATATATATATATATATATATATATATATATATATATTCAGTTAATGGGCATGGTGCATAAATGAACACGTGTTTGAGCTACAAACCAACAGGAAGACTCAGGAAGAATATAAAACTGCAAATGATACCATTAGCTGTTGTATATAGCAGAGAAATAGTACAAAGATGATGCAAGAATCTTTAACAAATAAATATAATCAGTTGTTTAGTTTCAGACATGAGGAAGTCATCATTTTGGAGTACTTCAGTTTCATCAAAGATCTGTGTACTTAGACTGCAGTTACATTTACTTCTTCAGGTAGCAGTTTTCAAGTACACAAAACGTAGAGATACTAGTGACCAGTGATTGATATGTAGTCGTTGCAAAGCAGTCATAGGGATACTTTTTTCTAAATAATATCTTGTTAATTACAATGATTATCATAGCAGTATGTAATGATAATGATGGTGTAGTACATACAGTTAGAACTTTTTCGGCCATATAAACCGGAAAATATAATCATCCATTTTTTATTACTAATACAATGATTATCATAGCGTTATGTAGTGATAATGGTGGTCTAGTACATAAACTTAGAACTTTGGAGATAATGTAAACCAGAAGACTGAAATCATCTCCTTTTTATTACAAATGATAATGATGGTCTAATATATATAACTAGAGCTTTGGGGGCCATATAAACCAGCGAATTAAATCATCCTTTTGTACTACTAATATATCATAGTGTTGTGCAATGATATGATATAATTATGAAATTAGATGATATAAACTAGAGGATTAAATCATCCTGTTTGAAGTACTAATATTTCATAGACAAATCAAAACCAGAGGATGACAAGAGCATTATTATACTAGACAGGTGATATTTACTGATGTCTACTGCATCTCAATAGGCATGGCTAGACTTCTGGGGATGAAGCACATCACATCTTTTTTTGACATACTAAAATCCAGTGTATAAAGCTGACTGACCTTTTTGGTTATTAAAACCAGATTATGAAATCATCTGTCTGCTTTATTTCATGATAATGAATGTGCAGGAAACTCGACTGCTTCACACCAAGTTAAGGAGGATCTTGTTATTTTAAAGCACAGATACACACGGCAACCAAGACCAATCAAGCAACGTGCAACTGGGAAGTTGCTTATATATATACTATATATATATAACACAAATTACAGATTATCTCATGGACTCACCATTTCATTAGAGGTCCCTGCAGTGTCTTTTCGGTCTTCTGATTTCTGATGCTGTTGTGCTGTACTATTCATTGAAGTATTGGATGTTTGGGTGGAGTGATTTGAAGAGGCCAACCCCACACAAGCTGTGGTCCCTTGCTCTTGTCTCACAGTATCCATGTACTTTCTAGCAAGAAAATCAGTTCTTTGTGATTCGATACTGGCCTCAAAGGCTGCTGCAGCTCTACGACGGGTAGAACAGTCACGATGATGTTCCTTAAACTCTCTCAGAGTGTGTTGCAGTGAGTTTCCAAGTAAGTAATTCAAACCTTTATGGTGGTTTACACCTCCTCTAAACGAACTGTCGATAACCTCTCTACCAGAGGTCCCTCTAGAGACAACTCGCATCATACCTCAACTGCAAGCTCACCACTTTGATATACAAACTCTTTTATATTAAAGTCACTTGTTGACAAGAATAAAAAAATAGGGAGGAGACGGGAATAATACTTTGATGACTACCACATTGTGGGCTGATTAATTTTAATAATTATACGTTATACTTTGAACTGGTTACCGGTTTATTATCCAGGTTGATGTATCTTACAGTACTAATGGCCAAATAAATTTTCCATGTTGCCTCATAAGTATTCACAGATCATCTTATATATATAATGTGTGAATAATAATTTTTATTAATTTTTCTTTGCAAGATTCATTTTTATGCATGTATAAATTATTATTATTTTATTATAATGCAAGATTATACAAACATTGTAACATAACTATTATTTTACAAAAACGTTAAGAAATACAAAATCTGACGATAACAAGGTAATGGAATACAACAGAAGAAATTAATTATAAATTCAATATTGGTGACGATAATAAATTCACTTTATCTTATAACTTGAAGGTCATGATTATAGTACTAAATATAACATTGAAATGATCACTAAGTTTTGCAATTTCTGCAAAGTATTTAAATCGTATGAATGCAAGAAATTTCAAGTGGAGAAGTGCCATTTCATTAACATGTATTGTGTGCAGTTTAAGTTCCAGTCTCAAGTAAATCTGTTTGCAATAGTTACCAGAGAATCCTCTATCCAATCAGCAACTTGAGCAACAGGACTGCATAAGAAAGAGATCAAAATAACACAATAATCAATACAATAATGATTAAAGATGTGTATGTGTGTATATCCGCGTGTGTAGTATGTGCACATATGTAATAATTGTTGTATCCACACTACTATACTAACACTAAAACATTCCAACAAGTTGTTTGTTATGAGAGAAAAAAGAGGTCAACATACATACCACAATGTTCACAATGTTACTAACATTAAATGCACATAGCACCAATTAGTGTTGTGTATCACAAAAAATGTTGGGTCATATGTCATGTAACCATATAGTCATGATAGTTATGAATATTATATTATGTTCACATTGACTAAATATTTCCTCTGAACTTAAGACTTCTTGGAAATCATTATAAACTGAATTATAATCATATTCATGTTACATGTTACATGCTATATGCACATGTGATAGATAGGAAATCTGCTGCCAGACTGTTTCACAATGCAATCATAATTATACATAACAAGCTACCTGAAATACATACAAAATGATTCAACAAATGATTGGAGAGATTGCAAAATTGAAACTGCTAACATCATGTAGCGATTTGTAAGGCTATCTACATATATATTACAAACTACATGAGTGGTCGTCTTGGAATTTCAGCCTTTGAAGACTAAAGGATAATGAGATATCAGAAATACTTTTGCTAATACAAAATCATGTAGAGGTGATCCTTCAACTTCCTGTAATCTTAGCCAATTCACAAGAGAGCTACAATAGACTATAGACATCACTGTAAATTATGGTGTTAAACGCATAGCCCAAAACAATACTATTTGTCAAAAAAGCTTTCCCTAAAATGGTTTATAAACTTCACATGAAACGCCTACCCATATGCAACTTTTAAACAACATGATGTTCATATTAGTTGTCAATATAGAGCAAAAAATCAACATCACCAGTGGAATGTGAAAACAACACATGTGGTGACAACCATTTACTTATTATACACTACTATGTGTATATAGTACTGCTAAGAGGTAAAAGGGGAAATATAAAGTGTGAGGATCTGAATGCCAAAAATGAGCTCATTAATTATAGAACAGAACTGTTAACAAGGTGTCTGTAGTTAATTAACAGTACTACTTTATTGGTATCCTATAGTTCTAAATTTAATCATAAACTTATAATTAAGCAATAAATAGGGCACTGAGATATTTACCCCTGTCCCCCCTTCAGTGGGCCTGATCATTTGGTGTAACTAATATGTATACAGTATTCCATAGTTTGTTACCAGGTCTAATATTAGTACAAAACTACAAATGTATTAAGATATCCATACTAGGTGATACTATGGGGCAACTAATACATTTCTATTGCACTATGATGTCTATAATCACTGTAATGAGTTATAATTATAAATATATTAATTACAAAGCCAGAGTTTCTTTATGAACAAACAGTTTTGTATGAAAATATGAAATATGTGATTATAAAAGATATTTGAAATGAACAACAAAGCGTTCCTCTGTGTTGTGTTTCTCTTAGTACATTGTAGTTACATAATAATTGTACATGGAGTTTTAACCTCATCTCTAGAATTATAATTGGAGAAACCTTACAACAACCATCATAACACTAGTGTTGTACAATAATAACCACATGTTATATAATTAACTAAAAAGGTTTTAGTTTTAGTTAACCAACTGAACATCACTAATCAATTTCCATTTTAATTATTTATAGTTACATTGTATAATACAGTAGACTTTACTAAAAGCATATTATAGTTACACTAGTAACCACACCCTATTCAAATGATTATATACAACAACCAAGAATATAAATGCTGATTTTCAAGTGTATGTTTATATGGTTGTCTTGTAGATACCATGAAAACACTGGTTTCACATTCAATTGCCTGAACAATTATGGATTGAGTGTTACTGCACTCTCTGAAAATATCAACCAACCAGAAAGGTTTCCTAAAGATAATTCATGTTCACTTTGACCTCAGAAAAAAGTTCATACTTCAGTTTGGAAGGACCAACAATCTATTTTTCCTTCATATAACTATCCTCATTATTGAGTTATAATATAAATCATGTATTAACCTAATGACATTAAATTATACACTATATTACATATAAAGTCATCACATCCTAAATTTGAGGTCATCATGAAAATGAACAGACTTTAGCTATGCAACAAGGAAGGCCATTTATTGTTCTAATCTGTTTACAGTAGAATAACAAGTATTAAAAAGTTAAGCAATATTTTTAAAACGTCTTCTATAATCAACAAAAGAGCTTGCCTCATTAGGTTTTGTTGAAGGAAATGCATAGCCATGTATGTCAAGTTAATAGGGCAGGATGACTTACATATTTAAATACAGCTGTGTTTTCAATAGAGATGCTTATGGAAGGTGTTATAATCAACAGTAGCTTAAACAAATACATTAAGCAACCTAAAAAATTTCCCATAGATTAGATTGTGTGTCATTATACACATGTTGACAAGCATTACTGAATCTATAACTACTAGTAGTTTCCATCTTAGTAAGCAACTTTTTTCAGTATACCGGCCATGCAGGTATTGAATGGACTCCATCATGATATATACATTTATGTTCAAGTAATTAACATTCACGCTGTACTTTTGCATGTGTCTAAGTTTCACAAATAGAATATCCAAGATCAAGGACAAGGACAATGAAGGGTTTAAAAAAAAACTAGTACTACACATCATAGACGTCTTTACACAGATTTATAATTTAAAGAGCTATGGTATACATTGCATTACAAATCCCATATATGGTGTTGGAGATTTAACAACTAGTAATAGAATTGTAATGTAAATTATTGACACGTAAATAAAATTTTAATGTCAATACTCGAACTATTTTATGTATGTAGTCTAAGCCATATATTCAACAAACAATAATTATATAATTTTTTGGATGGTTGGCACAGAACAGATCAACAAAATTGTGTATATAACTATAAGTGAGAAAGATTAGAACAGCAGTATATCAAACAAAAGATGTATGGAAACCTATGATTGGTTTATGGTACCATCATTAATCATTGTTGACTTTCTCATATCTGAAACACAACAATCTATTATAGTTAATTGTTTTTCCACTATCCATATGAAAGCAAACACAGGTATACATTGCCCTGCAACTATACAAATTTTTGGATAAAGAAAGGTGTATTTCATTGAAGTATCTACAAAATATACCACTATGCAGTTTTAATGCTTCTGAATTTGAGGAAATCCTATCCACAGAGAAGCTTTGGTTTGAATAGACATGTAATTGGCTAAGTAACTTCATGTAATGTTATTATATATACAAATGTACTCTATCAGTAGTCATTCATCGATTCATTCATCCTCATTCAGGACATCCTTCTTAGCTAAATTTCTACCTATCCATACAACTATTTTACATTGTCTGTGCCTTTAAGATTATAATTACGTAAAATTGAGGTTAATAAATGAATCAGTCATCCTAAGATATTGAACAATATACTTAAACAATGTTTTCACTACAGTTTTTAAAAATAAATTTTAACTAGTAAATCATTAAACACTCACCTAAACTGTGTTATATGTCCAATTTTCCTATCGGAACTAATAAATATATCTGTATGTAGAAAAGAAAGTATGATAGGCAATATTTATATATATGAATGTATGAGTGTGTGTGTATGAGTGTGTGCTGCAGTGAGTATGTTGGAGTGCATACTAATACGCAATTACTGTCTAGATAAAGTGCATCCATCTCAGTTACATTAATTTACACATGTATGTTAATGTTAATTTGTAATACATGTGTAAACCTCACAACAAAGGTATGAGGGAGTAGTTTCCAAAAGGGGTGTCAGAATCAAGGAAAGACTAACCATGTTTCAAGCTCAGAACACTGTCTCCAAGTTATATATTGATTCCATTCAATTAGAGTTTAATGCACACATACAATTGATAACAAGCTTTGAACTATGAGATTAAATAGCTTTGATGTGTGAGATTAAACCAAACATGGGCCATTCCAGAATCCACACAAAACACAGAAATCCCATTATGGAATAACCATAATACAAAGTGAGGCCTACTGCCAGCAATATCAACACAAACCACTTCAAAGCTGGTTGGTTAATCCACTTAACCTACCACTTAAGAAAAAACAAAAGTAATGACAAGTATTTGAAATTATGAGTAATGTAAAATCTTAAATTAAACTTCAAAGCTAAGAGTACTTCCATGTCAAATTCTTTCCCAAGGATCACTGAGGCATTTCTGTGTACATCTATCATACATAACACTATCTTTAATGCACTAAATATTGATATTATATTGATACACTTAATAAGTTAATTGTTCAAAGTGGATTAGTAAACCAGTTGTCACATACATGTACATGTCTATCACACTTCCTTTCATAGAACAGCTACATGTACATGTAGCATTCACACTCAAATGCACATGAATGTTAAATCTCCTTTTTATCCAGATCTAGTAACCTGATACAAAAGAGGAACGCAGACTCTATGTCACAGAATATTAAACCGATTTGTAAATTATTTGTGCCCAATAGACAAAATTGCATGTATTTTATTTATAGCCTAAAGAGTGTCTCAGATGTACATGTCATTGTAAGCTATTTGTATAACCAAAGAAGTATATCATTAAAGCTCAATCAATAATTTTTAACTAAAGTAAACAAAAAAAACTTATGACTACACTAATATTATGAATTATAGCCAGATGCAGGAAGCACTACTAGTTCTTTTTCACCTGAAAAAACTATTTAAAATGTAAACAGAAGAGGTGATGTATAAGTATTATAAACATCTTATTAGATCTAACTTCTATACAAATACAAAATTGTATCTATAATTAATAATAAAAATGTAAATAATAATTACGAAGGACAATTCTACTCTGTATTTTGTATTATTTTGTGTCTGTGTGCCTGAAATATAATGTATTGATCTTGGCTCTCTGTGCCAACACAGGAATTATAAAATAAAGTATATTCTAAAGGGTATAATTTTAAAAAATAGCTCTTTCTATATAACAAAATGTTTAATTGGTAATTAAAGGATGATCATAGTACAGTGTTTACCACATATGATCTTCTGCAGTTACAAAAGGATGAAGATGGAACAACTCCTTTTCTACAACAATGTTCTATTCACACAAAAGGTATGATGGGCATTACTTAAGATCAACATTCTATTCATACAAAATACTGCTAATTAATAGATAGGGATTGGAAACAAAAACTAATGTATAAATCATTTCATAAAGTGAAAACAAGCAAGGATTCAAAACTAGAGCTTCTTTAAATAACGATAAGGAAGCAATGCTCAAGATCATATTTCAGTAAACAGATTGTGTGAGTATTCTTTTAAGTTAATTATATAGCCTGTTTCATTTTAATGTTAAGACACAATAAAGGTAATGCCATAGGCTATACAAAAGAATTGGGAAGCTATAAACTGATCTAGGATTTTCATATAGTAACACACACCTAGGATTATAACATTACTAGAGATAATTATAGGTAATTAGTTTGAGAGTGTATAAATGTTTAGAATTAGTGTGTTTGTGTGTGTGTGGACAACTGGATATATACATGTGCATATTATACATTACTAAACCACTACGTATTATTTAATTGTGCAAGTATAATTATGTACATACACACACATACATTGCACACGTAATAAGGATAGGCATTAATATATCCATATGCTCAGTCTCCATATCAATAATATTTGGCTCAATATTCTAAGGAGGCAATTAGTAATAATTTACAGGTACATGTACATGTATTTGACCAGAGGATCACTTGTAACTGCTCCCAGTACCAAATTACACATGAATTTCATTGATCATATTGCATTCATGTGACAGTAGAAAATTTTAATTAGCGTGATACATGTATTTGTATGATCATTACTAAAACTGGAATCACAAACAAGTTTCAAAAACATGAGTCCCACTTCATTATACATGTGTAAATATACACAATTACCTCTGTAATGTTCAGCAAATATTTCAGACTGTTTCCAAAGATCAACACCTTGATGAACATACCCCGTGAGCGTTAAATACTCATTAACTTTAGCACAAACTGGACGAGTAATGGGCACATTCTATAAGAATGGAGGTAAAGAATATGAAGTAAATATAATATAAAGTGTTATAACTATCAACTAGTGATGAGCTGAACTGAGATTCGTATTATGAAAAAGACCTACATGTAACTGGAAATGAGGCCAAAGCATATAATCAAGACACATGGAGACTACTATTATACACATTGTACAAAAATTAATATGAGCTATTATTGAGGTTACTACACAAAGGGATCTACTAACTAACCTCTGTGTGTGTGTGTGTGTGTGTGTGTGTGTGTGTGTGTGTGTGTGTGTGTGTGTGTGTGTGTGTGTGTGTGTGTGTGTGTGTGTGTGTGTGTGTGTGTGTGTGTGTGTGTGTGTGTGTGTGTGTGTGTGCATGTGTATGTGTATGTATGTTCATTACAACGATGGCTAATGAAAAACAACTAAAATATGTTTACCTGTTCTTGTGATACATTATATGCTGGACCTACTCCACTGCATGAGCTATTTGTGCTCCCCACACTAGCAGGAGAGGGAAGAGGTGAGAAACTTCCAGGAGGATTGGGTGATTTCTGTGGTAGCTAGGAGAGAAAGAGTGAGCTTAATAATATGAATAATTATGAAACTGTTTGGTGGATCGGGTGATTTATGTGGTAGCTAGGTGAGAAAAAACAAGCTTAATTACAATTATAATGTGTAACTATGCTAATGTTTGGGTGATTTCTGTGGTAGCTAGGAGAGAAAACGTGAGCCTAATAATGTGCATGATTATATATCATTACAATATATTCTATTACACAAACAGTGTGACCATTTGTTAACACTATGCATTAATTATCACATACTGTTATTTCCATAAATTAATATAAAGCTGCCGGTAAATTAAGAATGGCTATATGTATTGTTTTGTTCAAAAAATGAAGCCAGAATCTAAATGCATGTGTGACAATTAAGAAAACATTAACATTACATACTTTTGATGAAGAATTAAATATATCTTGAAGTTCCTGTATAAGGAGAAAGAAATCAACTAACAACAACCAATTAAGTGCAATAACTCTGGAAACCAGTGAAGACTACTATAAGACACTCATCGCTAAACTTGTACAGGTACTATAGACATTAGTCACACTACATTCAACTGAATAGTATAAACAATAAAACTCGATCTGTGGATATTTTAAGGCCAAGATTAATTACCATCAAAACAAAGTACTATAACCCACCTACAAGGCGAGGGTTAATTACATGTACATGTATATGTACATAGCATCTAAATCGTCTGAATATTACAATACCTTATAGACATTCACATGTACATGTGTAATTATTATCTCAGCTTTACGATAACCCTTAAAAAGTGATGACTTTATATTATGTATAGTTTAATGTCATAAGGTTAATATAATTATGATTATACTGTAACTCAATAATGATGCAGCACATTGGAATTTGATACACAAAAAAGAGTGGGAATGATAATTACATGATGTGAAAATGTTACAGGTAAAAAGGCACTATGGTTATTATGATTATAGTACAAAGTAGTACTATAGTACTACTTAGAAGTACACTTGACTATCATTATTAAAGTGCAGTTCCCATCATACAATGTACATGTGGTATGCAAACTTAATAAATAAAGTATGTATCAAACCTTATGGTGCAGCATAACAGTTGATTGTTTTAATACATACATTCTCCAAAGAAGAACTCCATGACAACGTAAACTAAAAAAAATAGTAATTGTCATCATAATTAAAATTAATATTATTCTGTATTATATATACTATGACATTTTATTTTATGATTTGAAATACTACTATTAGCAATGTTATAAATTACATATATAAGTACATGTATAACTAAATGTATAAGTACAAAGATTATTGCTAGAACTTAGTATGGCATTGACTATAACTAATTAAAACCTTAACTGCATGTATAAACTGGTCGAGTCGCTAATGCTAACACACACACACACACGCACACACACACATACACTGATTTCATCCTGCTGGTCTTACTACATTCAAGCATGCTAAACACCATGTCCATTAATTGATCAAACCCCCCAGAATTATGCAACTTCCTTAACAATATACACTGCATACGTGACACAATAATATACATGTACATACATGTATATAATATTTAGATTCAACCTAATCATAAGGATAGCTCTGTGGCCCATACAAAGTTTATCTTATTTCCACTCACCAAATAGCCTGTAAAGGTTTACAGTCTGAACCTATCTTCATACAGTGTTTCAGTAAAGTCAATGTGTCAGAATATATCTTGAATGCTTTGGTATTATTTTTACTGCTGTTAGTACTAATACCACTTTCCCACTTAACTTCATTCTAGAGATAAATAAATGTATGACCTTGAAGATGGCATTAACCTTTAACTGTTGATTTAGATTTTTGGGGGGTACATGCTTGAGAGTCAATGGGTTAACTGAACTGCATTAAACATGTGCAGTAAGTAATCAATGATCAATAAAAGTTGATAGATAAATTAAATATTGAGAAGGGGCAAATCTACATTCATAGGTTGTATGTGTGTACCTGTAACACTAGCAATACAAAAGTAAAAGCATAGATCTTGAAATTTACTATACTAACTGAGCGTCAGAAACATGTCATAGTGTGACCATAGATACTATACAAAATTGGCCTGACGAACATTTAGCAGTGAAACATGTCAATAGATACTACACAAAATTGGCCTGACGAACATTTAGCAGTGAAACATGTCACAGTGTGACCATAGATACTATACAAAATTGGCCTAATGAACATTTAGCAGTGAAACATGTCACAGTGTGACCATAGATACTATACAAAATTGGCCTAATGAACATTTAGCAGTGAAAGTTGATATGTAGTTAAAAGATATATTCACTTTCAGTACAAACTAATTGTTTAGTCATAATTGCAATCAAAAATAACTGACACGTGTTGATACATTAGCCATCAGCTACAAAATTGCATAACTGTCTAAACTAAAACTCACCTCTTGAGTGAAGCCATGTCTCATAAAGTAAGCCACAGATTCCATGTAACGAATAGCCTTACCAGTTCCAGGAACCTGTAAACAAAGTTATAATAACATGCATATACATGTACATGTAGTGTAATTACAAGCATAATTTATAATCATGTAAGGATATAAGTACAAAGGTTGCATACATATGTGTATGAGTGTGTATATAAATACTTGTGTGTGTGTGTGTGTGTAAATATCTCTACTTAATTTCTGGGTATATGTTTAAATATGAAGTGAAACGACAACTGAAGCGACACCTGAAGCTGAATGAGTAAATTAGAGATGTGGCTCATTCCATGTGCAAGTATGAACCAGTAGAAACAGATGAATTGTGTTATTTTAGTATGACAATGACAACCAGTTATGAATTCTCACAATTATAGTTTTAGTTATTGTTACTAAATGGGTTTTTGTTTCAGTTTACTCCCTGGGTCCAAATATTTCAAAGTATTTGGACCCAGAGTTTGCATTTTAAGGGTCAATTTTCAAGTAGACACCAATTTTCAACATGTGATTATAGCATGATGCTGCTATACCATATAATTATGCATGTTTTATATAGTAAACTGTAGCTCTATTCATGAGTTATGAGATAATTGCAATAGTGTGCACACAATCCATTGCAAGTACAAATATGCATATACATACATGTATATATACTCTTGGGTTAACATAACATGCAAGGTATGTTATGAGTGAATGTAACACATCTTCACATATATACTAGTAAATTATACATAGTTTCTAATATTATGCTAATGAGAGGGAGGGCTACTTGTCTTCTGAAGTGCTTCTGAACAAAATAGACATTGCTTACCTTTTCTGCTAAAAAAATAATTTAATTAAATGTATTGGCATGATCAGTGACAAAATAAGATACCATAGTTATGTAAGTGTTGGAACAAACATAATTGCTTTTGATCACAAGTAAAACAGCTGTTATAACACTCTAAGGTATCAAAAAAACACACCTACATAACTGAAATTCCACCATTGACAACTCACGCGCTTTCAGCATAATATTACACAACATTATGTAATATTTGATATGGCATGTAATTTAATTAGGAGAAACCATGTGTTTTTTTAAGGAATTCTGTTCTTATTATCCACATATTTTGCATGCATCTGAAATTTAGAATTGTTTGTGAGTTATAAAGGGCATGGGGCCAAATAAGAGACTCTATAGGCCAATGGTGCACCATATAAACTTATCAAAAACACTGCTCTGAGTTCTCTCTACACTTTCAGTTAACTGCCCTTTGGCTATCATAATTTATAACGACAATTAATCCTAAATGAGTAAAGGATGAATGTTTTTGTGCCAAAAAAAGGTACCCAGCCTATAGCTACGCATACACTGGACTGATTGGAGTGGAATGGTTGTTTGAAAGGCTATCAAATCATTGCTATGTAGATGAAAGCAAATTATGGAAGTAAATTAACATTCATATCTACACAACATACCACTTTGGTTAACTATAAAACTTACACTTTAGCTAACAGAGCACTGAATTTTATCATTTAATAGTACTTACTGAAACAAGTATTAACTTCACTACAACTCAAATGATACAATTTTACCAAAAAAAAAACAAGAATATAAAAAAAACTGTTTTGGAAGTGAGTGAGCTAACTAATCTGGTCAGCCTGTGTATATAATAATATATAACATGTTACCATGGTTGCTAGCTGTACTCCTTGATAATGACAAGTTGTTTTAAGCCAAATAATTGGGCAATCCCACAGTATCATCAAAAGAAAGAGATATTTTTGTAAGAGTAAACTATATGCTAACTAAATTAATTACACATACAACAATGTATAATCATAATTATAATAATTATTACTATATATAATATTATACATGTACATAGAAACCTCTAATTATACAATATAATAATAAAATACATGTGTGGTTTGGTGACAATGGAGGAACCTGAGCAACTAAGGGACCTACACATGCTTAATGTCTAGCTAGGATAAGGAAGAGACAACAAAGAGCAGAAGCCTTCATAAAATGGCAATTAGATTTTCTCTTTTGTATTGGCTACAAAGTTATGACACAATGGATACTGGCATTGTGGTAAGGAAGACAATGCACTAAACTCCCTCTTCTTTCTGGCCATCGCAGTGCATGGCACCTGTGTCTAAAACCAGTTTTATTACTAATAGTAATATTATAATCATTACACTGCATAAGCCAGTTCCTTCATGTAATTCCACAGGGCCATCCCTATGATTGAGGGTTTAATATATGTTTATATATAATATTATGTTTGTGTAACATACACACTGCATATGTATATGTAGTTAAGGAAGTTGCACCATTCCAGGAGGGCTCAATCAATTAATGGGTGTGAAACGTAAAACAAAGCACATTCAAGCTACAGACCAGCACAGCAGGAAGGTACATGTAGCTTACACAGAATCTGGAACTAATGGCTGTTGTAGCTGAAATATATTCCCAAAGTTCTACAGAAAGCTTTAAAAAGTAAGAAAAATGGATTGGGTTTCAGGGACAGACGTGATTACTGGACTTATAGGGATACTTTTTCTCCATATATCATGTTATTGTTGTATGTTACTAATGTGTCCGAACTATGAAAACCAAAATAACCACTATCCATTGGCACCAAGTAAACTGTCTGGATTACAGAGGGTGCCCTTATTTCAGGGGTGAATTTATATTATAAAGCACAGTTTGGGACATTTTAAAGTGTCCTCAATACAGACTTATCCTCATTTTAGGAAGCTTGGGTTAGAGATGTTGCAATGTACTCATTTTTCCACCTACTAAAATTCTTTCATAACTTTTGTAGTATGTTTTTGACAGGTTTGCAGTTAAAAGAGCAAGTTGCTTTTTTCTGGTGCTCGTGCATTTATTGTATGCTCTATGTCCTTTAATTTATCAAGTCCACAGAATAACATCTCTCCTTACTACGTATGCAGGGCACACGTGTGAGTGACAAGGGTTAAAATAAATACAAATGTATAGATTAACCAACATGAAAAGTAACCATTAGGATGTCAAAAACTACCATTCCAGTAATGAAAAAAATGTACAATAAAAACGATAATTATCTACTTTTGAGGATGGAAGAGAAAAAAAGAGCTTTAATTCAACTGTTAGCACAATTATCAAAATACCATAGACTACTGTAGTCCTTCTTTCAGTTTAGTGAAAATCAACATCACTTACCAGATGAGAATTACAGAACCATTTTTGTTTGTTTGCTGTTTAAACAAAGAAAACAGAATGTTCTGCAAAAACTAACTGTTCAGAGATTGTACAATAAGCTGTTGACCAACAATAATCTTCATGTATTTAGCAATGAAGTCTACAGAAAAACAGATACTCTCTTTCCAGGAAACAACACAACCGCAGCCAAACTCAAACCACTGACCATTCGATCAGGAGGCTCCAGCTCTAACCACTAAGCCACGCTGCCTCCAAAAAAAATGAGTGCCCATCAAACTGTGGGAATGACTAAACCACAACATATATATACACACACAAGTGTGTATATAAGACCATAGTACTAGCAGTGGGGAACCGAAGTTCTATTATACCACCCAACCTAAAGTGCCGTCAGAATAAACAGGGTGGTAAGTCCCACAATTTCCAAAGTGGACCCTTTAAGCTAGGAGGCATCATCCCTCATTACCCAAGGTTTAGGTAATTCCTAAATAACTTTTCTATATATAATATTCTATTTGTGTGTGTCTTGGTGCTCTAGTTAGTGTAAATATTTTATATGCTGTAGTTATGGGCAGGGGTACTGCAACACCAAAGCAGTATTTTGTCTACAGCACTTTGGATTCCCAGATGTCTTTCTAAACCAATAGCAGATAGGGACATGCAACAAACCTTGACACAGATTCAATGACCATGTGCCATTTTGAATGTTAATTAGTGCAAACACAAACAATGCTCTATTTTGATTCAGGAGCCTGAAGCCAATATGAAACAGAAAGATGTAACGTTTGCTCAACTCTTCTTGATTTGCAGTGTTTTTGACAATTTTTCAAGTAGAAGCGCAGTTTCTATAATTTGCTTACATCCTTCTGTATCAGTAGCTTGTGTATGTATTGCTGATATACCATGCCCAATAACTGATCAAACACTCCCCTTAATGGGTTTCCTATGTCACACTATTAGCCCAAGAAGCTTGCAATGCACAATTAGTTTTTAGGCCCACATGACACAATTAATTATGATCATTACTAACATTAGTAGCCCAAGATCTTTCCCAATAGTGCACACACTAACACTTGTGAAGCCAATTTGGTCAATGCTTCAAAACTTTATTCAGCCTCCCATCCCCCTGGGATGATGTAACTTACTTAACTACATTGTATGTATATAACACACATGTTATTCAGTATTTCACCTGATAATAATAATTATGATAATAAAATGTAATCACATATTGATTAGTTATTACTATGACACATGGAATGAAGGAAAAGGAAATTTACTCATCACATGCTAGGTATGCCACAAGTAGAGTAATTTGAAATATTTTAGAACTCGTTGTTTTCAAGTTACATTGTGTATTTTAAGTTCAAATTCAATTTCATGTTAACAAACACACAGAGACAAAATGATTACAGTACCCTATGCATACACCTATACAAAGCTCTGGTAATTAAAATCTAACTAGGTTAACCACTATAAAACTATAAATAGGAAAGGAGAATATGGGATCATAAGAATTAACTCTAAAATATCATGACTCTAAAGGAATATGTTACTGCTATGTCTGTACATGTAGATACAGGATTTCATACTTTATGGTAGTGTTGGTAGTGGTGACTCCCTAGGGAGATATCCGAGGCCACCTCCTCCTTCTATATGAAACTCTCTGGGATATTTAGTAGTGATTTAAATTATTCATATATAGCTTAATAAATCATCAACTATCCATTCATTTTCGTACACATCAATTGTTTTACCACTCATTAATTACTACATGTATGTTACTACAAGGTTAATAGCAGGAATATGCCAGTAGTTAAAATATTATAATTATTATGTGAAGGGTGCAGTCACTTACAGAAAATGCATCCGCCTCTCTCTTCAGTGTCCGTGCACGTTCATAATAGTAATCTGAACTATTACCACGAGTCCTACATGAGATTGAGAAAAGAGTAAATCAAACAATAGTTATAGTACATTATCCACTTGTAGGTGGACAAACAGTGCTTCAACTCAAGACTACATGTTGCTACAACTTTACATGTACAATATATGCATACATGTACAGAGCATACATGGACGCTAATATTTGCATTTACAATGTAGCTGTATTTAAATACATTCATAGAGCATTAACATTGTATTTTTATTTGTATTTGAAGGTTTATAATCTTGAGAATAAGTACATGTATTAAATACTCTTAAAATACACACTGTACTTACTGTATTAACAAACACCTTTATAATGAATCTTTGATGCATTCCAATCAGTTACTATAACAAGTAACAACAAACTTAAGTCGTTATCATAGGGATGGTCCAATGCGATTGAATTTATATACAAGTGTGTATATATAATTATATTCATATTCACTTGTGTGACATACACTGACGCACGCATTGCAGATGTAGTTAAAGAAGCTGTGTCAATTAATGGGTGTGGCAAGTAAAAGAACACACACTTGAGCTATAAAATACACAGAAACTATCATGAAGAAACCAGGTTGTAAAAAGTAAATAGGGCTAACGGGTACATGTATATCCACATAAGCCTCTGAACACAAGCAGGTGGTATATCTATCATATGTACCAACTAGCCATGCTTTATATAATATAGATACTATGGTTTAGCAACTGAATTTTGATGAGGTGTATACGCAAAATAAAGAAAAAACAATCAAGAATCTGTTATTAATCAATAATGATAGGAAAAACTGTAAAATTTGTTAGCAACTATCACTTCTTTAAATGGACAAACAGTGTTATATTAAGACCAGTTGTAAGTCTGTATATCCCCATAGTTAACTAACAAGGCTAACAGTAGTGTTGTTTTAGTTTGATAATAATGACCACTTCGTACATGTAGTTATGGTATGATGGTTTTCTCAAAATTTTAGTTTTTGATTAGGCTTACTAAAAGGGTTTTAGTTTTACTATTTTTCATTTAGTTACTAACAGCTTACACAGTGACAGTAACTAATAAGTATTATCATTGCCTAAACAAAACTAGATAACATCAAACAATAAAACTGGATTTATATACCTGAATGTCAACTCCATGGAATTTCATAATTATATAGAATAAAAACCATAGGAGTGGCTGGCTAATGATGTCTGTATAAAAGTTCAAAGCACCCAGTGCATTCAATGTGTTTCACTGAAGTGGCAAACCACATTTAACAGAATAAGAAAATTTTCAGGTAAGACAAGTTGTAATAGCTTATATGTGATATGTGAATGGTATAATAGAGTAATATTAAGTTATAACACACCTACAAGTGCTATAGTAGACTATTCACAGACCCAGATGGCCTGCATAAGGGCAAGGTGATTATAAATCTGTTATAGGATGAGCAGGTAAGAATACATTTCCAGAAATGTAAAACTACTGTCTATAGCTGTGTGTAGCTTCTCCTAACAACAGTGGTGAAAATAGGTCAGTGTTTCCACATCCCTGATAGTATGTTAGTCAAAAATGTTGAGTTCAAACAAGTGAGTGAAAATGTCTCCATATTGAGCAACCTCTAATATAATTGTATTTTGCTTAAACTCTAAATTTGTGAGCAGACCATCAGTGCTTTAACTTGAGCCTCTATACATACTATACATCCATAATGTAAACTGCTCATGACATCGACGTACTTATTACACCTACATAACAGACCGCTTGTGTAATCAACTTTATACATCTACATAGCAAACTGCTTGTCATAATAGATTAATTACATATCAAACTGCTTGTGTAATCAACTTACATAATAGATAAAATATTATATAATATCATATAATATTATATTTACAAAGTATACTGTCTGTGTAATCAACTTAGCTATCAAGTCAGATACAAAACTAATATTGACTTACACATTGTATAGCAGCTTGACCACATAGTTAGGTAAAAGTCATGAACAGACAAACTCCTGCATCTTACTAGTATATACACTACTAATAGCAATTATAATGGGAGTGGCTACTCCATAATATGTAAATGTATCACATATAAAATGTAGTGTACTACATCACACTGTACTACATCACACTGTACTACATTAAAAGCCAATATGGAGTTTAGTAATTATAAAGATGGAAATAGATAGTGAAAAGTTAAGCACAGATCATGTATTACATCAATACATTTAAAGGTGTTGTGGATATCATACTTGCTTCTGTGTACAATTTTCCATGATACTACAGATAGAAATGGCAAAATGACAAGCTATATGTCTGACATACATACATGTACATGTATATGACTAAATTTATAGACAAACTTAGTGAGTCATTAATACTACAGTCTTCCATTTTTGTCCATTCTTCCATAGTAATGATATATTACATGTATGGTGAAATGTATGTTATCACAAAGGATGAGGCTTATAGCCACATAAACCTCTGAACACCAGCAGTATATCTGGCATATACACCAACTAAAAATGGTTTATACTATATACTATTTAACAATGATTTAACAATGATGAGGTCTATATGCAAAATATACATCTAACCACAACAGTTGCCATGGTAGCATAGTATATATAAATATAGCACACCCAAAATGCAGGAATGTAGAACCCAATAAAATCCAGCTTCCAACAATTATTGTTGATGTGAATCTGATGTTATTATCATTGTTCTGTTAGTATAGTTTATAAATGTAACATACTCCAAGTATCCTTGATAAAGATAGTTAGTTTAGAGACAAAAGGGACGTTATAAAAGTACAATCCTTTACTAATCACAATACTTAATTAACCCTTTCAAAACTGATAAATTGGTTTTGTGTCAAGATATTGGACTAATGCAGTGTACAATATTACAGTCGGCCATCGGCCATTTTCTGAGTGAATAATTAGAATGACCGTTCAAATGTGCATGTAGCCGGTCATTTTAACCAGTCAATTTTTACAAAATTAGAAAAATGTTGGGTTGATTAGTATCATTTTGTAAAATTTAGAAATTATGTTCAATGATAATGTCACTAATAATTTGTAACATATATATACATGTATGCATACAAGTAGTCACATGTCCAAGCAATTTAAAAAATAGCCAATCAAATATCACTTTGGTTGGCCATCATGGCCAGCCAAAATTCACATCAAATATTGTACACTGCTAATGTACACAATGAATGCGTGCAAAACCCTCGCCACAAGTTTGATAGGGAAATAAGAATGACTACTGGCAAGAAAATAATTGCAAACTATACTTGATTATAATAATGATTATTATACTGAGATTATAACTTATTACATATGTGTGTGTGTGTAAAGAAGAGGTACATGTAAATGAACATGTCACACTTATCACTTGGCTGGTTTCATTTTTTTTTTAAGTAAGTTAGTGTTAGTTTGCTCAACATCTGAAGTGTAATGATCTATGGGTCTTTCAAGATCGTGTCTACCATAAGAAGAGACAACTATATTAGATGTAGCGCAACAAACCAGTGTTTGTAAAATCAATAAACTTCTGAAAATAGAATGATCAAAAGAGCTAATGGTGTGTACAACAGATAAAGGATCACATTTGAATTTTCATAGATTCGTTAGGAGCCCTGTTTTGGGAAAGCAAAATAACTCACATGTATAATAATGTAGTCTCATGGTAAGAGAGCATGTACAGCTACATGTACGTGTCTATAGCACATATGTTGAATTTGAAAGTCAACTATAAATATAATCAAAAAGCTAGGTGTACTATATAGTGGTCATTATTGTGTTATTAAAACCCACAAAACATCATACCTAACAGAATACTGTCCTCTGTCCCTGGGTTCTTCTCTTCGGCCTTCATATGGCTGACCACTTGATGTACTGCTCTGATACTCCCAGTAGTCTTCCCCCATATGATGAGAAGGAGATGATCCTATGTACCTTTCCCTATCCCATCTCTCACGTCTATCATTTCCTCCTCCCCTTCTTCCACTTCCTCCTCGTCCTTCATAATCCATAGACCATCCCCTATAATATATATAGTTACAATCCTGATGTTGATACAAATGTCACAAGATTGACAAACATGTGACTCAAATTCATATTTATAAATAGACTATTTGTGACTGTGTATATACTAATCTATAAGTGATAGTACATGTGAAAATCAGTCACTTGTGCAGTAATAATTTTATTTATTTACTATTCAGCCATTTTACATACATGTACAGTGTAGGTGGCCAACCAAATTTGGTATCTAGGAAGAACAACTATTGCTACCAAGTCTAGTTGTCTTCCTGTACAAATGACTGAGTGTTGAAATGTAAGAGTTTGACAAACATTTTCGAATGACTGATTTTCACATCCATGGTCACTAGGTACATTTCAGTTATTTTGTAAACTCAGCCAAGTTCAGCTTGGTATCCTGAAGAAGTAATATTTGCTCTTCCTGGATACCAAATTTAGTCACATGTAGCTTACTGCATGTACAAAATGGCTGAAAACTGAGCAGCAATAAAACTCTTATTTAATTAAGCACCATCATTTCCAATTAAAGTCACAAATTCAAAACTCATACCTTCTGTCTCGATGACTTCTACTAGATGTTTCACCATGGTAATTATCTCTATATGAACTATCAGAACTCTATTTTGTACAATGGAAGTTAATTTAAAGAGTTTACATTTCTCTATAATGTATTTACCTCTCTTCTTGAAGAGTATCTGCCTTCATTATGTTCTCTTCTTTCTCTTCGAACAGGAGGAGGAGGTGCCTACATGTACACATGTATAATGAATTAATGAATTATAACCTAATTGTACAGGAATGGCATTTTTTCAGTACAAAAAAAATTAAGGTCCACCTTGACCTCAAAAAATATTCATAGCTTTATTTAGTTCAGAATGACCAACAATTGCACCATTTTCACATCTTTGTCCTTTCTGTTCGTTTTTGATAATATTATATTAAATTTCAATTCATTGCTTAGTTATTAAGTTACAGTATTAACCTTATGACATTAAAGTATATACTACTGTATATTACATACAAAATCAATTTTGAGGTCATCGAGAATGTGAACAGAGTTTTGATCAAACATAACACACTCTGTACAGGAGCCAACAAAGTCTAATTCTAAAACTCTTCCTCGATACCAAATTTTATGAGTCTTGTATAAATGGCTAAATAGCTCTTTGAGGGGAAAGAAACTAGACTACAGTCTGTTATCAGTAAATTACATGAGCTGGGTGATAGTGAAATTTTGAACTGTCACAATATCTAAGATACTTGAACAACAGTGAATACTATCATGATAGTGTAACTAAAATTTGGATACAGATTATGAGCATTTTCCATTGTGGCAGAAAAATCAAGTACTCCCAAATACCACTCTTTGAGCCTTCCAACAAAAAAACACTTCAAGCTCTTTGTCCAGATTGGAAAAATTCATTGCCATCTTCACATGTTTTTCACATGGTTGTGGGTACGTTGAGGCTAGACAATGTCAAATGCACATGCCTGTAACCACATGTCCACTATCACGATAGTAGTTTTTAGCTATCACTATCACTATTATTGCCCAGCACTAATGTACATGTATATACAGTGTATAAGAATGTCAGTAATGTTCTCTATAAACACTAATTAATTACATGTAAAACATTTCACTACTGTGGTAGTACCACTATTGCCTAGCTATCAACTACATGTATCAAATAGCTGGTCAAGTGGATAAATGGATGGATAGATGGATGAATGGAGAGGAATGGATGGATGGATGGATGGATAGATGGATGAATGGAGAGGAATGGATGGATGGATGGATGGATGGATGGATGAATGTATGAATGAATTAAAAATGTTTTTTCTATGGTAATTGATGATAGCTAGTCCATAATAGAATAATATTAAGGAGACACAACAAAATTAGTTAATTAAGGAAATAAAGAATGTCTTACAGTACTGTCGGTAGAACTACTTGTTCTCTTATGACTAGCAGATATATTATATGGTCCAACAGTAGCCTGAAGAAAAATAGATAACCAATAATATGAATCATCCCTATGATCATATTCTAGGGACTAATGCATAATAATAATTATAACATGCATATATATAATATATACATGTATGTGTGCCATTTTGTACAGCTTCTTAGATACCAAATTTTTTGGGTTTACAATACAAAATGGCCAACTAACAAGCAATTATATAAATGTTATCAAAATTACGTTGCAGGACAAAGTCACTTTTCAAATATTAGGTCCCATGTGTTGAATAATTATGTATTCAAGAATAACAGACATGGCATATAATGAACATACTGATGAGCTGAAAGAAACAAACTGCAACTGCAAGTAATACATACAAGTAGTTCATCGTGCTGAAAGACATTGCAGAAGAATTTGTACTAATAATGAAACTGTAAGCTCAAGATTATGATCAATATGAAATGATCAAATAGAGACAGATACACATGGTATTTCTTCTATATAATTATTAAAAGGTTGATACAAATGCTCTTTATTGCCACAAAAATTACACGTAAATGACTTATTATAAAACATATCCTATGATCTGTTTGTAAAATCTGTTATTACTGTATCAAAATTATACTCGGAATAGACATGTGATGTAGCCCATTGGAAAGGTAATATTATTGTACATATCTGTTTTACACTTTACACTATACTCCAAGAACAAACAATATTAACATAATATGAAACATTACAATTGATGCATGTAGTTTATGAAAGACAGCATAGCATCTCTCTATGCAAAATATTTCTCCAGTATTTTCAAAAAGAGACAGGTAATCAATGATGCCATTTTGTAGGAGGAATGGCATACAATTTTGGCAGATTAAATTTTAATCACAAACAATGAGATTCTCCACAGTTGATATATTTTACTTTTCACCTATTACTTTGTGTCTTTAAATAATGTTACATATCTTGAAACAAGTTAGTCTTCATCATTTCCCCTCCCTTACACTGAATATTTCCCAATGTACTATTTAGAGAATACCAATAGAGAAACAGTATAAACTTACTTGAGGTTACTTTTCACCTATTACTTAAATAATGTTACATATCTTGAAACAAGTTAGTCTTCATCATTTCCCCTCCCTTACACTGAATATTTCCCAATGTACTATTTAGAGAATACCAATAGAGAAACAGTATAAACATAAACTTACTTGAGGTTTTGTTGTCTTTTGTTGTAGTTCTGGAACTTTTGATAATGGAATATGAACCATAAGAGGAGTTTCATCATCACAAGAGTAAACCCTGTTGTCATCATTTTCTGGAAATATACCTGTATTAGTTCCAGAATCAATACGAGGAGTTTTGTTAGGTGATGATGGAATATCCTCTTCTCTCTCTCTTTTACCTAATCTGTGACTATCAAATGAACGTTCTTGACTTTGAGAATCTGTCTGGGTTGTTAAGGCAGCTAACTGGGTTCTACGTGAGTCTCTGGATGATTTGGATTTCTTTAAAGAAGTCCTTTCATGACCACTAATCTCTATACTCGGTTCAGACTGAGAAATATCTTCATACTCAAACTCAAATGGTTTTGATTCTTGTACACTGAAGTTTATTGACAAACTTGAATTTTGGGACATGTTAGAAGTAGTATGTTTTAGAGTATCATTCCCATTTTGACTGGTTTGGAACTTCTCATTTTGAGAACTGGTTTGGGGCTTCTCATTTTGAGAGCTGGTTAGGGGCTGATCAAATATTTCATCATCACTATCAGAATCACTGGAATCAGTATCAGATTCTTCATCAGAAGAACTGGAATCAGACTCACTTTGCATAGTCTGGGCTTCAGACTGAATATTAATAGGCAAAGGTGAAGGTGATGGCACTTCTTTTATATTTGAATTAGAAGAATTTTCAACAGGAAATCCCAAACTTGTTTCAAATTGAATGTGTCTAGTTTCTCCAATACTGCGTCGATCGCTTAAGGGATGAAAAATTCTATTTCGTTGAGGTTTTGCTGGAGAAAGATTGGCACTCTCATCAGCAGAGACAGGAGATATTAAGGGAAATGGGTGACTCAAAAGTTTTGGTGAAGTTTTAATTGGAGTTAACATGTTCAAAGGTTGATTGAATTGCTTGTAAATCTATTTAGTCATAGAAAGAGATACATGTAGAGTGTCACATACATGTACATGTATACATGTGTGTAGTATGATATACTGTATATACATATACATTGCACGAACATTAGCACATGTAGATTAAACTAACTTACACAAAAACCGTAAAACATTCAAGGGCTCTAAGGTTACAGTGTCGTGTTTTGCCCACGTAATTTGCATGTGATGCACAGGTAAGTCACCTACAGCTGATTACATATCAAAATTGGAAGTGCGTGCATGCTATTTTTTTGGCGTCAGTTTATTCCCTGGTTACCGGAATTCCTGCCATATACTGTGTGTTATCTAATTGTAGTCAAGTGTGGGCAGGGCGGCTCGAAAAGTTTTCGCAAAGACAACGAAAGATTGGCAAGAAACGAAGCCTTTTGTGGTCATGGACTAGGTAAAAATGGTGTTTGCTAGAGACAAGTGACTTTATATCTCCAGTTCTATGGCTCAGAGAGCTAAAATCTCTTCGAATCGCCCTCAAGTAAGTCCAAAAGTAGTTGGAAATGGAAAGAGGTCAAGAAAAGAAGCACTGTTGGTGGCTAGATTTGACGCAGATGAGAGATCGACCTCAGTGGCTCAGTATAAGACAGCAAGAAACAAGTGCTGAAGAAATCGTGACTTTTTACAGTAAACTTTTCATTGTTTGTTGTACAGTTTTATAAAAAAAACTGCAGTTTATGATACAATGTAAAAAGTATCTCAATAACAAACTGTATACCGTAACCTTAACAGCAACTACATGTACAGTTGTAACTGCATTCCCATGATAGCATTTGTGACTAGCCATTATCTATAGTGCATACTTCGAATGCATATCAATACACATCTATTCCATTATAAAACCTATCATTTTACCTGATCTAGCATAAATGATGTGTTCTCTTCGGGTGTCTTCTCTATCTTCATCTTCTTATTCTCTTCTTTTTCTTGTTTACTGCTATCTCCTTCATCTTCTTCCTCAGAGCTGCTGTCCTCTGATTCACTGCTACTACTGTCATCACTACTACTAATGTCACCTAGGATATCATTAGTTGTTGATTTTGTGTCAGTCAATGTAGAGAGAGGAGTAGAGGGAACAGGAGGGGGACAAGTATTAAGTAATGTACCTGTCTTTGAGTGTACGTGTTCATTTGTTGATAATCTGTTTAAAAAAGAAAATGTGTTAAAATAACTTTTGTAATGTTACACAATGTATTTAGTATACTCAGAATAAGACATGTCAAATATAGAAAGGACTAAATAACCTGAATGTAACACCCACTCGATAATATCTACCTAATTCTAGAAACTCACTGTTCAGCCATTTTGTACAGAAATGTTGTGCTAGGAAGAGCAAACCTTAGAGATTAAAATGTGTTGTCTTCCAGTCTTAAATAAATAGTTTAATGGTGAGTGTTTTTAGGTGAACTACATGTAATTCCATCAAATAATTTTTATCAAAAGCTTACCCTTTGAGTCTCTTTGTATAGGAAGCCAACAAAAGTTTATATCTGAGAAGTTTCTTCATGCACTAACATTTTAATGGCTTCCTTTACAAGTACAGTAAGCAAGTGTTTCCAGGTAAACATTTGATTGTATTATTATGCAGCAAAAGGCTCATCTAAGACAACCCTGAATCCCAAAAAAATAATCAAATCCATGACCATACATTTTATGTGTAACTCTAAACTATACATTGTACATGTAATTCCCAAACACAACTATAAGTATTAGCTTAATACTGCCTTCGGCAGTTTAAGCTAGGCATGCATAGTACCTTCTAAGTGTAGTACACCACACACTCATTCTACATGTATGTCTATCTCTATCAGATGTAAGCTGGACTTCTCTCTATATATAAGTTAGTTTTGTTCATGTTTGTCTATGTCTCTCTCTTTCCAAAAATCTCCTGAACTCTCTTTTTACTACTGTATCCAAAGCTATTCTCTCTTTTGTCTAATTCTGTCACTGATTATCATTCATCTCTTCTTAAAGCTTCTTTTTAATGCACAAATGTCAAATTACTGTCAACGTCAACTTTTATTACGTCACGCAACACACACACACATCAATGTCTAATTTTCTGGGTCTTTGTTGCAGGTGATCTTGACAGGCAAAAACGGTAAATTATTATAGATAAACCGTTACATTTAAACCTAACCATTACATCTTACTAAGGTTAGTCTGGGTTTCAAATAGGTCAGTTGGGTTAGAATTTTTTATATGTAGAGACAATATAGAAAATACCTTTCAAAACTTGAATTTTGTAAGTTTGGATTACTCCATGGAGCCTACAGAAACAAAAATAAAATAAAATAAGAATTTCGTCATGATCCCCATGACTACATCATATAGTATATACCTGATTTATAATTGGTGTGGTAAACACAAATGAGTCCTGTTTTGTGCTAGGAGTGTGAAGGGGTGTCAGAAAAGGAGGAAGAGTCATTTCCTGTAGTGGAGATAAAGAAGATTAACACTTAACACACACATACCGATTCAGGAAGCTTCATATACAGTGTGTATATATAGAGGGGGCTAGGATAGATTGGTTTGACTCCCAGTATCAGCCTCTAGATTATCTAAAGATTTAAACTTCCTGTGAGAGAATACCCCACTTGTTGCTGAATAATGTGTTGTTACTGTCCTTTAAAAATTCATTTTTGGTATCAGTTTCCACTCCCTGTATGAAACTCTGATGACTATTGGAATTTTTCTTTTAGTGTACTAGAATATGCTAAAACCCTTCATGGTTTTAAGTTTTATACATGTTTAATACATGTATTACCTAAAGTACAGAATATTTTAGTTTTGGTATCAGCCTATGAGCTGAAACATGTGTAAAGGATCAAAGGATTAATACAGTTCATGAGAAATTAACAAAATGTCTACCATGTACATGTAAATTAATTCAATACCCATTGTATTGAGACTGCATCTAAGTGACACATATACTATATACATATAATATATATATGTATTATGTACTTACTTTCAACATTGATTGAAGATCAGCTGTGTCTGTTGATGTTTCCTATCAATGATAATAATGTATATGAGCACAAAGACACACAAAAAGATACATTGTAAGACTTGTAAATACATGTAGAAATAGTATCGCTATGATTGCTTTCATTTGCAGTAGTCAACACAGATTTTATTCTTCTTCGTGCGTCTGAAATACAAACCTTTTATAGTTAGTTATTTTCACATTTTATTATCTTTTAAGCTTTTCCAAACACAAATTGTTTTGCAGTGTCTTTCAGCTATAAGAACTAGTAAAGCACCCATTTCGCTTTCCTCTACTGTACATGTAGCTACTGACCAGTAGCTCCAGCGTGTTTTTTTGGCTGAGCTCGATGGATAGACAATCTTCCTAAACTATGTATAAAATGCATAGCGAATTGACTGACACCAGCATAATTATATTTATAAATTCACTCTTATGTAAAGTAATCAGGGAGTGGGCTCTTGAGCTATATAAAAACATACACACAAACAAACACAGACATTACACTCTGTAGTACTACACATACCTCAAGATTGGAGAGAGAAAAGCTGTGGAAACAAAAAATAAAACATTATCACCAGCACAATAGCAAGGCAAATAATAGTAATAATAATAAGAAGGAATACATTGTATGTAATTACGTGAGCGAATTTGCAAAAAGGGACCTGTCCCACAAACTTAATTTTGATCAAACGTTTACTTACCTTCAATCACTTGCTATTCTGTTATTCTGTACAGGAAGTTTATGAAATTTAGTATCCAGGAAGAGCTATCATTAAGCTTCTTAGATACCAAATTTGTTGGTTTCTTATACAAAATAGTTGAATAGCAAGTGATTAAAGGTCAAAACTATTTTACCGGACAAAGTCCCTTTTTCCAAATTTGATCACATGTAATACTGTATATAGAACATGCCAACAAGGGGTGTATTAGATATACACTATAATGATATTCATATTTCCTCAGATTTCGTGTATATCTGAGGGTGTGGCATGTTCTATATGGCTTGTATTGTGAGAAGCCATAAGTTGGAAGACGTCATGTTTGCTATGTGTATCCTAGTAAGCATAAATGTGTCATGCTACCTGTCTCCTAGTAACTATTATTGGGTCATAAGACATTCAATGTAGTAAACTGGATATGAGGAAGGTAAGGGACAAAGAGAACAGTGAAGCATCTGTACCAAAAAAGCAAAATCCAAACTATCAATAAAGGCTACATGTATGTTCATCCAAACACAGAGAAAAATACCAAATGGTTATTCAAGTGTTTTAATGAATGGTGGTATGCGAAAACAGAAAGGCCATTGATAAATGCCATGATTTGTTGGAGGTACAATATCCCAAGGCATTGAATAAATGGATCGCTACTTTCATTGCTGAAGTTCGTCATGTTGATGGTGAGCGATACCCTCCAAAACGTATTCATCAGCTGCTTTCTGGGATTCTTTGATACATGAGATTATATACTTCTAATTCTCCAAATATATTAGACATGAAGGATACCAGATTCAAGCCAATCCAAGAGGCGTGTGAAGTTGTTTTTCATGAGCTACATAATAATGGTGTAGGAACTAATCACAGTCTAAGAGCAACAGGTGCTACATGTTTATTCAATGCAGGTATGCCAGAAAAGGTTATTCAGAAAACTACTGGTCACCGCTCAATTAAAGCATTAAAAGGTTATGAGAAAGTGTCTATGGACCAACACCAAGCAAGTACCAGAGTACTAACGAGCATTGACCTGATTATTCACGAGAGCAAGTTTGTTTCAAGTTCGTTTTACCTACCTTCCAGGGCTGTTCAGTTGGCTGCATCACAATCAATTTTCATCATCCTGAATGAATTGAATTGCTATTGAAATACTGTATTCATTATCATGTATTGAAATAAAATCATTTGTAAAAAAAAGTGCATCCAGTGTGATATTTATATTGCATTGTCAGTAGCTTTGATCATTGTGATTCATATCCTGTAGAATATCTATATATTCAACAGGAAGTGTGTGTCTATGTAATATGGCATCATTCACAGTAACTTTCAACTCATGGCTTCCCATAATGCAAACATGCATATACCACAAACAATATTATATGATTTATATCATACCTGGGATCAATTATTAACTTGCTTGGTTTAACAGGAATATGATGAGTTGTCCCTTTACTGACAGTGGGAGGGGTCATACCAGTGGTTGAAGGTATCATATAGTTATTATAGGTAAGCACGCTGCCAATTGTAGTAGTCACATGACTAGTTTGAATGGTCATGTGACTGAGAGTTGGCAAGGAAGTTTTATCATTCATGTCTTTCTTTTGTTTCGTTCTTTTCTTCTTTTCAAGTTCAACTTTAGCTGACTGTAAATTGTCCAGACCTGCTGAATATGATGTTCCCTCCAAACTCATATGCTCAAATTTACTTTTACTACTAAACATTCCATCATTGTCAGTACATGTGTTTATATTAACACTATTACTACTTCGTAAAGAAAGAGGAGGTGAGGAAACTGGATGATCTACCAATGAAGGAGAAGAAGAAAGTAAAGAGTTATTTGAGCTTGTAGATCGAGATTCACTAATGGCTCCGAAAAAACGTTTACCTCCTGTTTCAATAGAAGATGAAGTAGTTTGGATAACTGTCTCATTAGAATCTTGGCTAACAGGGTCCTGTTGATGTGTAGTGTGTCGGCTTTTTTTGTGTTTCTTTGGGTGTTTAGAAGTCAGAGGAGCCAGATCAGAAACTCCACCACTAGTTCTTTGGGAATCAGATACAAAGGATATTGACTTATCTTGGTTTGGAGAAAGCCCAATAGAGCTTGACCCTGTCATAATGAAGTGATTAGGTCGAACATAAGGATGAACTTTTCCACGATGTGAGTTTAATTTTCGATTTGAATTCTTATTACTATTATCAGAAGTAGTGCTGGATTGACCTGAGTCTTGTGTAGATTGTCTACGAGTCTTTCCAGGTTTGTGAGATAGATTTCGGTCGGGATGACGATCACCAAATGTAGGATAAATAGACTTCCCCCCAGCAGGAACAGGCGGTTCCCTTTTCTCTGAAGTGACATTCATCTTTTCCTTCATCATGGGCTCAAAAAGGTTGAATGAAGTAGCAGTGGAAATAGGTGTGATTGGTTGAGATCTGTCAACACCAAGAAGCCGGCTGCTATGGTGGGGGAATTCCCTTTGAATTGTTTCTATTGTACTATCATAATCACCTAAGACAGTCTGTATAGGGTAGAGTGGAATGATGTAATTAAACATATAGAAATAAGAGTAATGAGGCCACATGCGACTACACTTACCACAAGTGTGATTGGAAAACAAGCATTTCCAATTAACCTTAAATCTACTATTAATTACTATGTCCACTAAATTTAGCGATTTTTAAATGCTCAGAGCATACATTGATTTAGCGAATTTTTGAGCCACGCCTAATATGCATAATAAAAATAATGATCATGAAATATATTTTTGTACCATGTATTAATTTAAGCAATTATTACATTAGTTGCTAAAATCTCTAAAATCGCTAAAATTAATATATACAATTAAACGTAGACGTATTAATATTGAGAATTGCAAACAATACTAATTATATAATAATAATTATACTTATGTTTTATGAGTAGAAGACAGTTTAGCAGTTTGAATCACATGTATGAAATAAAAAGGTTTGCAAGTGACCACCATGACAGAGCCATATTTTTTGCAGCCATGTATTTGATTTCAAGAAGCACTTCATTGCTGATAGCCATTAAAAATAGAAAAACAAGTAATATAGGCTGTTGGATTTCAGACAGGGATAATTTTTCTTTGTATATATATTGTACCTATTATCACTACTATCCCTATTGTCACTACTGTTCCTATTGTAACATTAGTCACATTAGTCACTATTGTCACTACTATCGCTATTGTCACTACTGTTCCTATTGTAACATTAGTCACATTAGTCACTATTGTCACTACTATCCCTATTGTCACTACTGTTCCTATTGTAACATTAGTCACATTAGTCACTATTGTCACTACTATCGCTATTGTCACTACTGTTCCTATTGTAACATTAGTCACATTAGTCACTATTGTCACTACTATCCCTATTGTCACTACTGTTCCTATTGTAACATTAGTCACATTAGTCACTATTGTCACTACTATCGCTATTGTCACTACTGTTCCTATTGTAACATTAGTCACATTAGTCACTATCGTCACATTAGTTAGTACTGTAATATTTTAGTATACTGAAACTAAAGGCAATTAAGCAAAGGTTCAACCACAATTAATAATAAAGGGTTTAGCTTGAATTGTGCCTAAGAAACAGGATGTTTACCTATTTCATTCAACATTCACATGAATATTGAAATACTAAACACATAATCCCTCCTACCATAACTAAAACTCCTGGGAATATATTTAGTTGATGATTACAAACTAAAAAAAATAGTTAGTTAATTGTTTAATTAACTAAAATAATACTAAAAGTGTTTTCGTTCACTAACTAAATGTCCCCATTGTTGACCAATTTTCATTTTAGTAGATCTGTAATTTAGTTACACTAAAGTCCCAATGCCTTACTATAAAGGAGGGTAGTTATAATTAACTAACTACAATTATCAAATTTTGGTTTTAGCTGGTTACAGTAGACTAGTTATACATGTAGTTTAGTTAACTAAAAAGTCACGATGCCTTACTAGAAGGAGGGTTAGTTATACATGTAGTAACTAAACAACATGTGTATAGAACATGCTGTATGTTACTAAAATTCTTAAATCTGTACCAAAGTAAATGAATAATGATGTGGAAATGTTAGTCAATTAATCACCTTAGCAAACTGTCTCAATTCATCGCTACTACTCTTTAGTGTTCGCTAAATAAGAAAATGATAGTAATGATTTACACATTAACATGTACATGTACATGTACTTATGTACACGTAGTAAACTTTAAACTAATATCTCAATTCCTATTATTTTGCTTGTGTATAAATAAACTGCATACTCATGTACCTGTAGTAAACTTTAAACTGTAAAAATAATAAATACATGTATGTACATGTACATGACTAACAGGTGCACATGTATGTACATACATGTACATACCTACATGTATATATGTACAAATTACATGTACATGTAAGGCTTGGTTTCAGTACATCACTACATGTACATGTACATATCCACAATGTAGTTAATTGTAAATAATTATACACGTATTATACCTACAGTACTGATCAGTTCTAACTTAAGTGTTGTACATCAACATGTACTAGGGCTGCAAGTTGGAAGATCTGTACTGTACATAACTATGTGGCAATAATGTGTGTGTAGTTTTAGTAATTGAGGTTGTGCACTTCATGCAATTCATAGAATCAAGCTTTAATATTATTGTTAGTATCACGCAATATACATGCAAAACTTTTATCTAGTATTTCATTGTTGTTTAAGAAAGCCAGTAGGACTGACTGCATTTGGCTTTTGTTAATAAATAACTTACCGGTATAAGCTCTCCAAACTTTGGCTGATGAGAACCTTCTCTTCTTGATGAATGCTAAATGAAGTTAAGAAATGAAAAATGAAGTTAAGAAATGAAATAGTCATTAATCGTTGTAATTATAGTAAAATGTTTACTGACACATGACAAAGAACTGAATAAAGTTTTAAAATATACTAATCGCTGTAGAATAGTCAAAGAGATAAATTCTCCAGATAGTACTTGTAACACCCAAATCTGCTCTTCAAACAGTACTACGGTAAACCAGCATAATAAATGTACATGATTGATTAAGTGTATGTGTAATTTTACACTGTGAAAACCAAATTTGGTAAAATAATAATGAACTGCCATTAGAGGCCAGCTGTAGTGATAAATATCAGCTGCGATGTTTACATTGTCTAATTACATAGTTATAAAAATTATATTAATTAGTATACATAACTGCATACTAAGATCATTGGAGCTAGTGAAAATATACTCCTTATAACACATGTACTTACAAATTACATGTACATGTATATGTACATGTGTATTTGAATAAAATTAATATTAATTAACAAAATTACTATAGTATATTCCAAGGCTGTAAGAATATGAACATATGCTAAGAAGTCAAACAGTGTAAGGTTATTATACATATATACATGTATAATTATAATATATATATAATTATAATTATTATAATAATAAATATATATACACACAGACAAAAAATATATATACACACAGTGTACATGTACATACATGTACATACATGTACATGCACATGTACATGTATAGTACATGTCTAGAGCTATAAACTATGCAGACAACCAAACCATTTTATTGCCATTTTATTGCACTCAAAAAAACCTTTAGATTATATGAATGGAAGATGCAAACCACATTAAATATATACACAGACATGTACATACATGTACATACATGTACATACATGTACATACATGTACATGTATAGTACATGTCCAGACTTATAAACCACACAATAACAGATAATCAATTTGGTCTATTCATATCAACAAATGACTAATGACTTAATTAAATTAGGACATAATAATAAACATACTATGACATTTGTACATACATACATGTACATACAATGTACATACATACATACATACATACATACATACATACATACTTACATGTACATACATACATACATACATACATACATACATACATACATACATACATACATACATACATACATACATACATACATACATATATACTTACATACATACACATGTACATACATACATACATACATAAATACATACATACATATATACATACATACATACATACATACATACATACATACATACATACATATATACATATATACATACATACATACATACATACATACGTACATACATACATACATATATACATACATACATACATGTACACACATACATACATGTACATACATACATACATTGATAAATAGATGTACATATATATATAAATGCATGCATGCATCTATACACATGTACAATAATATGTATGTATGCAACTGTATATGTACATGTATGTGTCCACAACTGTCCATCAGACATGGGTCAACCGTCAAGTATACTGTACAAGGATTTCAGGAAAGTGTAATGAACAATAATAGACAAACATGAAAATATTTAAGCAATGTTAGAAATCTCTAAATGAATATATAATTTTATAAAATGATAAAATATGCGTAACGTACCTCACGATGCCTTTCTCTTCTACCTTGGTCTCTGTGTGAGCTAATGAGTTTAATAAAAAGATTGGAATAATAATATTGTGAGTAATAAGAGGTCAATAGCAATACATTGAAGCCATTTGTTACATCCCAGTCATATAAAGTTCAAACATAGTCAAAAGTTCAGGTCAAATATACATGTACATGTACAGTATATTATACATATACATGTAAGTCTAATATACATGTACATGTACATGTACATTATTATAAGTATTTACATGTGTACATTATGGGTAAATTTACCATATACATATATAGTAATGTTTTCCAAATAATGTAAGGCTCACAAAATGTACACATGTACAATGAGTTATTTATCAGATGTGAGTAGAATATTACCCCATTCACACTAGCATCTGGTAAACTGTACTAAACTGAACTGAACCATTTTAGTACACTTACTCAAGTTACTAAAGTTCGGTCCAGTTCTGTCAAAGTTCATTTTCATTCACATTTGTTGTGGCAAACTGTACTTAACAAACATACACCCTTTCCAGATGCTAGTGTGAGCTAGCCTTACAGATCTAACCATAAATTAATAAAGGCCCATAACAGGCACTTTCAATTAAATTTAGCAGAAACGTTTGACATCATTACGATTGTACTGATTTGGAGAAATTAGTCATACTACTATAACCAATATTAAAAGTGTTCATTATTGTCATATTAATAGTATGTATGGATTAAGTGGTGCTTTAACTATTTGCTATTCTGTTTGCTTTTTGCTTACTTGCTTCACATAAAACACAAATCTTAAATTATGGGTTGTAATCAACATTGATGTACAGTGTTCTGCCTAGAATATCTAGAGTAGCGGTTGGATTCTAACTTGCATTTAGAGCTGTTTACCTAGCATATACCTAATGGTGTCTCAGTAGCTTATACATGTATTATCTGAGAGGTGGTTAATTCATCTGAGAGATGGTTAATTCACCTGAGTGGTGGTTAATTCATCTGAGTGGTGGTTATTCCTGATCAGTGTCGACCAGAACACTGGATGTATTGTAATTAATGAAGGCACAATATGCAATAATAACAAGGTACAATATATGGAGAAAAAGGTATCCCTATGATTGTTTTATGGTGGTACAAAGTTCACTATAACTCCTGGATGCAACCCAATAGCTAATTATAGCTTCGTTGTTTTTTTAAAGGATAAACATGAAAATGTGGTTGAGGATTATTGTGTGTATGTGTGTGTGTGTGTGTGTGTATGTGTGTGTGTGTGTGTTGTGTGTTGTGTGCGTGCATGGGTGTGTGTGATGATCTACATGTATGGTTCCATAAAATAGTGAATCTCTAATACATGTACATTCTATGGTAAGTATACATGTACATACATGTACATGTATAGTAGTAGTAATAATAATTATACGTCATACACTTATGAGTTATCCATTTACTGTGTCATTCTATACCACAATAAAGAAAACGAAAAGGTAATATAATTGCTTTTTATATTACCCTTAAAAGACTAAATAAACATTCCTTTGCTTGATAAGCATCTCAAGGTGCAGTTGGGAAAATCCTAAAATTGTACATACATGTAGATCCCAGATACTTAGAAATTATATCAGCAGTACAATTATGTATAATCTGTTTACCAGGAATAGTGAGTGTGTGTGTGTGTGTGTGTGTGTGTGTGTGTGCGTGTGTGTGTGTAACACAGTATACAGTACAGCTGGGACTAAAAACAAAATTTTTACAATTCAAAAATGTTTCCTTAACCTTGAGTTCTTAAGTTGACATTTATAAAGGTATAATATAGTTGGAAAATGAAGTGCTAAATATTGGAGTTGGTTCTGTACATCACAAATTATTCTAAACTTCAAGAAATAAGAAGACTGTCTTGTTACTAAAATTAACTGTGGGCCATCTGGCGTTCCCACAGGGTCAACTCAAATGTATATACAATTATTTAAGTATCTGTTAGTGTCACTACATGTGTATTCATAATTACAGCTGGATTATTTGGCAAGGACTAAAAACAAAATTTGACAATTCAAAAATCAAATTCTTTCCTTGAGCTGACATTTGTACAGATATAATACAATATATAAATTGTCAAGAAAGTTACATCAGTTCAGTCAATTAATGGGTGTGATGCATAAATGAATGCACTCTCAAGCTACTGCAGACAAGCAGGAAGAAATCAGCTTGTAGAACTGTAATTAACAGTTGTTGTAGATGAGCAAATGTATACAAGAATTATAAGATTGGAAAACCAAGTAACTGTTTTTGGGTTTCAGACATTATAAAGTCATCAGTATTGATTATCAGTAATCACATAGGCATGTATCTTGTTAATGCCCCATTATAGAAAGAAATACTGAAACACAAAACACAAAGAAATCCTCAGTTCAAAGTCCTTGCAGTTCTGATGAAAACAAAATATTTCTTTCAACAATAAAAATTCCCATTATTATCCTGATGACTGAAAATGAAAACTAGTAAAATTAGTTGTGTTCAATGCTAAATCCACTCCAGCATATTATACAAATAATAGAGACAAAAGTGTATGATGTTGGGATGGACAAAACTTATACTTACACTAACTTATAACCTTCACCTTCAAAAAATGCTCATAACTTTAGTTTAGAAGGACCAAAAATATCTCAATCACCATTTTCATATAATTATCCTTCCCACTCTTTTTGTGCAAATGTATATGTCCATTGGTTCACTATTGACAGTATAATAATGTAGTCGCCACATCCTAATTTTGAGATCATTAATATTGTTATTGTTGCTACATAAACCCTAGACAGGATGATTACTAATATTCAGTAAAATTGCAGTTCTAGTTTGATTAGACTTAGTAAAACTACTAACAACAGTTTTGGTCACTTTTGATTTTAGTTAGTTGTAGCTAATTTAGTTATAATGTACATTGTTAACATACACTAATGACACTAAACTTAGATTTTTTTTTATTCCTACTACTCATACCTGAAGCTCATTCATACATGTATGTACATTTGTACATGTACTGTCTAGCTCTATAGCCATATACTATACACATAAAAAATACTAAGAATATATTTATCAAATTATATGGAATGTGAACAGGATATTATTCACTATGAAGGAGCCACCTGACACATAGTACCAGTTCCTTATAATTATGATTATGATGACAAACAACCATTGATAAACTGCTAATAATTTGCACTAACAGGTACATGTACTACAGTATTACTGCATTTGTACTTGCACTTCTTTGCTTGAGTACTTGTACTTGTGATTGAACTTGACAGTACTAAGACACATGTATTTGTAGATTACAATTAAAAAATTGTACATGGACTAGCATTTGTATTCTCTGAGTAATTTTCCTGGTATTGAAGTACTAATCCTGTGTACTTGCCCCATGTTTGCTTGCACTTATACTTGAATATACTTTGCAGTAAAGCCACTTGTACCTGTACATTACAGCTAAATAAAAAAAATTTTTTGCTTGCAATTCTCTGACTATTTTTATTTGTACAGAAGGACGAATCCTGTGTTCTTGCCCCATGTCTGTTAGCACTATATTCATGCTAATGAGACAGGTAAACACCCAACCACAAGACATACATGTACTATATACACATTAGAAACCCAATGATGTTAAACTTGTAATTATGGTTATATAGTAAACATCAAAGCACAATATAGTTACTTATAATCTAAACAAAAAAAAGTAGAGACAACATATTTTAGTTGGTCAAATTAGAAATCTTCTTCCCATTCAGTACACTAAAGGGTGGTAATCTTGCTCCCTCACCCTTTACTTCTAAACTTTAAGATGAAAAGCACTATTTTACCAACATTGAACATTGTTGACTAAACCTCATGTACCGCACATGCACTCCTCCACCCTTAATAAGTTAACAACAATCCTGGGGGAATCACTGAGTAAATAATGAAATAGCAAGGAAAGAGACTACATCTGCATAGATAGAGATCTCAGATGTAAACATTATCACATTATAAGGATCATATGATAAGCATATTACAATAAATATTCTAAATTGGTGGACAATGTAATCTATACTAATCACTGTAGACATTATGAAACACAGCTGTGGTATAATTGATACCAAAACAGAGTAATCAATACAAAGATAATCTGGCACTCACTGTAATGATTAGGTGTGAATCAACTAGACTAAATACTGTAATGTCACTTTTTAGAAGTTTGCGTATTTGCATGTGTGTTTTGTGTGAGTTTATGCATGTGTTTGTGTGTGAGTGAGTGTATGTGTTTGCGCACATTAAGTACATACATGCACATTTGTGTGTGAATGGTTTGTTTGTGTATATAGAAAGTTTATTCTTTACAACCATGACAACATCACGTATGATGTTACAAAACATAGCAGCAGTTCTAACTTTGGCACTTCAATGCAAAGAAGTCTTCCACAAGACATATTGAGACCTCATGATTGCTTTACAGTGACTATAAATCATTGTTGATAGAGTTAGTGTCTCTACTTATTATTAACTGAGTTACAAATTGTAACTGCAGTCTTACTAAATAGATCCATGATGAAACAATGAATCATTGATGATGACTCAGTTACCCATATCTGAAACTCAATAACCTCTGTATATTATTATATTTATTTAATTTTACAGATTCTTGCCTAATTTTATAATAATATTATCTCTCTGCTCAACAGCTGTGTTATTTACAGTGTCTACAAGGTCCTTTGTTCCTTCTAGTCTGTAGATTCACTAGACTGTACTCTCTTGTTTTATGGCCTCCCTATGATTGCTTTCCTTGGGGTTGAATCTATAATTATTTGTATGATTGTTATGCTTGTTTCGTTGTATATATATATATGTTGAAAAATTCGATGGGCTTGGTCAGTAAATGAATGTGGCACGTATTTGAATGTGCACGCGAGCTACAGTTAGAATAACAGCACACCACTTTGTACCTATTCATTGTACAGTGATATAACAAATGAGCTATGTAACTGAAAACACAAGTGCACAAAACAGGTACATACTATGTGTAGTGATTGAGTAATGGTATCATAACACTAATACATATATGTGTTTTAGAACAAAAATTTGAGATTGTAAACACATGTTAAATATAAAGATATTTTCATAAAGTTAAAAGGTGTTGTGTATGATTATATCATTACAATGACAATGTATTTAGAGATAGGAATGTGTATACAACATTGTACTTTTACCATTATATGTACATGGTACTGTAACACGAGAAGTACAAGTCTGTATAATTTTAATAGTGACAGATACACAGACAAAAACTGACACAAGCACAGACAGACACACACACAGACACATACAGGCACACTCACACAGACACAGACAAACACATCTAGTACAGTAAACATGTAAGTGGCAACTATTTCCCAAATTGAAGATTACAGAGGTACAGCTGTATGTACAAGTAATTGTTAAGTGTTTACTAATGTTTTTGCTACAATATGTTCATCATTAGGGAGTGTGATAGCCCATAAGACAAACAACTATAGTGCTACTTACAATGTATTAAGATAACGGTTGCACCATTAATATAAAATTATTAACATTTACTATGTACAGTACACATGTAGCAGTCTGACACAAAATAGTGCTGATAATTAACATTTACTATGTACAGTACACATGTAGCAGTCTGACACAAAATAGTGCTGATAATTAACAGCACTATTTATACATGTATTATTCCAACTACATGTATGTGTAAAAGTTGTATACTTTTTACATCTTCTTTATTTGGTTAACGCAAGGTTTTATGTAAACTACAGCAAGTGCTTACTGTTGTGCTCACTGTAGGTCTGTTTAGCATGTCACAGCAACACTCTACTCATTTATATATAAAATATTGCATTGGAATTCCCCTAATTCTACTTTTAGTTATAGACAACACTGACAAGATTTAAATCTATGAAATCTGAGTAGAAAAGGTTTATATAATTATATATAATTATAATTATTGATTGCATTAATGCATGTTTAGTGAATGTTTTGCAAACACACAGGATGTCAAATTAACTAAACCAACAGACATACAAAACCTTTATACCAATCCACTAGTGTTTCATTGTTTATTTATGCCTCGAAAGACCATCTCTATGATCGCTTTCTATAAGATGAATTTGCAATTTTGTACACACACAGGCGTGCTCGCACATGCACAGACATACACACACAATGTGCTTGTGTCACATACACACGTACAATGCCTGACAGACAAACAAAATTTACAAAACATGCATGAAAGGCATGTTAAAACATGAATATCTGTACATCTTATTACACTCAGAATCACAAACAAGAACGCAAAGTGAGCAAGCATGCAGTCTCTTTCGTGCTGAGGTGTGGTACAAATGTTTGCTTACACTTTTTCTCGTAACTATTCCATTTACATTTAGTCTCTATGTGTTGCTAATAATACATAGAGGGACCCATGTTCATTTCATCCCTTACCCACAAAAACTTACTTAATGAAACCCTAGTCAATAGTACCCATTAATAAAACGAGGGAAAGTAGGTTTTTGAGTTCTCAACAAAAAATAACACAAAAATGATAATAATTTATTACAAACTCTCAAAGGAAACTCCTTTTTTCCAACAGGGCAAAACTATGATTACACACACACACACACATAATAGTTTTTATAGTATTTATAAACCAAGGTTAAATGTATGCAACATAGTGAATCACTACATGAACATACTCATTACAACCATGAAATAACACTATTAATTTGTTCATGTTTGAAAATCATAACAGGACCTCCCTAATTCCATGCTAGCACACACAAACTAACTGATTATGTACTATAAACATACAAGAGTAAACACTCACACACAACATATTACAAGCTATATGGAATATAATACTGACCGTCCTCCTCCAGACACACCAGAAGAGTCCATGCTGTCAAAACAAACCCACCAAAACCACTGACAGCTGTATAATTATCGTTTGAACTCTTCAAACAATCAACAGCAAGATGCTCTGATGAGATCGTGATAAGTATGTGCAGAGTTTCTCAGTCGATCCTAGAGATGTCATGGACGTTTTATGAGTGTGATTCTATCATCAGGAAGGAAGCGTCGGTTCTAACAGAGTTGAGTCTACTCCCGGAATCGAGAAGTTCAATAATAATGAATAATCAGTACGGGGTATGCCCCTTTCATTTCAAGGCTAGCTTATTATTCAAGCGTCATTTGTTACCGTAGTAACCATATGCCTTTAGCTTTGTTGTTAACATGTTATGTTGTTAATTTTGACAACAAAGGTATCATGATTATAATTATCATTATAATAAAATAGTGAAGTAATTAGTAGATAAACAGACATGCTAAGTGTTTAATAATTATTAATTTTAAAGTGGATCTAGCAGATGAGGCAAAATTTTATTTTTTAAACTCCTCAATTTTCAATGTAATTATGAAGGCACAGTAAACCAACCTATAAAGTTTATGCTTAGGTTTAGTTTCTTCAGATTTCAGACTTGACTTTAGAGGAAAGTAGTCTGAATATTAATAATACAATTATTATGGGCGGGGTTTATAATGAGTTTTTGATCTTTGGCATGACGCAATCTCTGTCGATATAAACTAAGGATCTGTTAATATGCAGACAGTAAGTTATGTATATATATATATACATATACATACATATATATATATATTAAAAGCTTTATAACAAAAGACAGAAAGAATTGTAATCACAAATTATAAGTGATTGATTTCATTATCTTATCCTACTGATCCATCTTCCCCTTATTATTAGTCAGACAACTCCCTGGCATCTATACTCCTTTGTGGCTATAAAGTATTCCCATAATATGTATATATAATGTTTCTTTAAGTCAAGTACTTGTAAAAGCTCGTATATATATTCTTCAATGCTCCCAACTATCCTATTACATTATATTTTAGTGATAATACTGTCCATGCAAATTTATTATCATTCGTCCGTTGTGTGAGTAAGACCTAAACTAGAACATGTTGATGAAGAAATGATCGTCGTGTTTCATGATGATGCAAGTTTGCTAACCTTCCCTAGTACAGTGGCATTCTAATGAGAGAAGGTTTTGTTGAGTCCACAATTGGCAACACGAACTTCACCAGCATATTGACACTACTGATTTCTCAAAAATAGTGTGAGACCCATCCCCTTGGTTATACAAATCGGAATAGTCTTTGTTTCTACTTCATACCATGGGATACTAAGATCTCTTTGATACTATAGATCGAGGAGCGTCCATCTGTAGACCCAGGTTGTCATTTTATTCTGAAAACTTATTAGAAACTTTAAATGTGATTTATTTAAACAATTGTGCAGTCAGAATCTGGATTCTGGAAGTATATATTTCATTTGGAAATTTCTTTGCAGCTTCACTATTCATAAACTCATATTGTATGTATTTATCTAAAACATTCTTCAATGCATATAATGAGTTACAAACTCATGCAGTTATGGTGTCTTTTTCAAATTTAGCTGAAGGAGAAGTTTATTGGAGCTTATGAAGCAGCTACAAAGGGTGTCTTCATTATTGCAACTTCTTTTATTATTCTCATTGCTATTCGAAACTCATTGATATGGTCAGTGGATTAGTGCACACAACACATACAGTACATGTGTGTATAGTGTACTTATAGTTGCTATACCCCATACAATATGTCATATCTTGATCCTCTTTACATCTACCTTCATTATATTATATCTTTCACCATATATGGCATTACATGGTGGGTGCATTAACCATATTCCAATGGGAAATCAAAGTCATCTATTCACATAATTGAATGTATGAATATACATAATAGTTAAGTGTCTTGAAAAAGCTCGAGTCATTGCATATTAGAGACCTTGGATTAGGCTGGATTTGAAATTGTAAATTGAATGACAAGAATCACAAGATGTATATAAATAATAAGTACAGATGTTAAGGCTAGTGATGCACCGATAATCAGATCGTAATCATAATTATGATCCTGAAATAAATGAGTGTATAACTGTTCATGACATGTTACTGAACTTAGTCACAGTATGGCTTTGATCCTCTTGCAGAACAATAGGTTTCTATTGGATTGATCATGAGCTATATTCTACTTTTGTGACTACTCTGTCTTCAGACTTTTAAACGTGGATAAATGAGTAAAGTATAGACCCACAGGATCGGTTCTTGATCTTCATTATTCCACAGGCTATTTAATGATATATATAGCACATTCCTTACTGTTGACAAAAAGCATAAAACAATTTACCAGACTTCCTTTTTCCTTTGGGTACGAGACTAAAATAAAATAGTAATTTATGTTAACAAATAATTAGTAACGATTATTAATAAGTTTTTCTGGACAGTCAAATTTCATCAAGGGATAACTGATATCTGAAGTTCATTTCTAGCCCTGGGTACAGCACATTTTAATAGTAATTTTAACAATTATCATGATAATCACTTCAATGGAAAATGAACAGCCCTAACATCATAATTATTACATTTATATATTTTAATGAACATAGATGACATCATTAGTAGAAAATTTGTATGCATTAATTACATTTAGGCATCTTGAACAGTTCTGGGGAGCATCCAAAGCTTTCTGGTCTGAACGATGGGCTTCCGTTTACTTGTTATTTGATGAGAATGATTTCCTGATATATGTACTAGGTAGGTAATGTATATTTAGTAATTTGTGGTACAATAGCCATTCCATTCAAGAAAACATCTTTCTGTTACATGTAACTCATCTGATGATATTGTACACATGCTCCATTTCTCAAGTATTTTGAAATTTTCGTTCGCTTAAACATGTACATGTACATGTATATCTACATGTACATGTACATTTACATGTATACATGTAAATGTACATGTACATGTAGATATACATGTACATCTACATGTATATCTACACATACATTTACATGTATAATATACATGTAAATGCACATGTAGATATACATGTTTAAGCGAACAAATAATTATAAATGTGAATGTACATGTACATGTAGATACATGTGTATATAAATTTTATATTAACATGCATATCTATATGTACATCTACATATACATCTACATGCACAGCTACACGTATATCTACATATACATCTACATGTATATGTAGATGTACATTCACATGTACATATAATTTCACTTTTAAAGTGCCTTCCAATTTTACACAATTAAGTTTTATGGAAAATGCCTTAAACTCATAATGGTAGTCAATTGGTTGTGTTAAGTGTCCATATTTAAAATATAATGTTTTTTTTTCTGTAAACTAACTCTAAAAACAAGATATATGAAGAAAAAAGGTAACTCTATGAGTGCCTTATGGTTGTCATCATTCAGTAATCATGCCTGAAACACAACAAACTATTATAATTATTATTTCAACTAAATTACGAGAAAGTAGACATAATTATAAATAAAAGTGGTCATTATTGTCATACTAAAAACTATAATTGTTAATGAAGTAATAATAATAATAATAATAATAATAATAATAATAATAATAATAATAATAAACTAATTGGTGTTATTAATCTTGTAAATAGGAAAATGATACTGAATGTCCATGTGGTCATGTGAATGTCATCTATCTGTTTATTTTTGTCTAATCTGCCATCCTTCCTGATCCCAAATGTTTTACTGGTAGTGATTATAGCATACTGCTACCCATGTATATATGTAATGTATGTATGTACATATACATCTATATGTACATGTACAGTATACATTATGTGTGCCTATACGTACATCTGTGGATGTTACTTAGTAAGTTAGTATGTTTTTATAATAAATTTTTGTGCCAGATATAGTGTAACATTCCCAAGTAATTGGTTATGACCACAAGAGAGCATTGAATTTCAATTATACTATAAAGAAATTACAAAAGAATTCACAGAAATAATTATTTGCAAGCAAATTAGATTTATGTTAATAAAATTAACATTGTTTTATTAGGCCCATCCTCCAATAAGTAGCCACTTGACCTACCATAAGAAACCAGTAAAACCTGTCTACTTTATTCATTTAATAACCAGTAGTTATTAAATAAAGGTGTGGTCTGGCATTATACAATGTCATGTAAATATATAAAATATTAATGGATATCAAAACCAAAAAAGCACACAAACAAGATTGGGATGGTACCTTAGCAACAAAATTAAACTAATCACTTCCATATAACAAGTTAACAACCCTACATACGTACATGTAATTAAGTATAAAAGGAAAACAGTAAATATATGCGCATTTTAAGTGGTTGTGTTTTTTGAAATTTATGGGAACAAACAAAGTCTCACTATGAAGTTTAGTATGAACTGGCCCTGTTCAGTGTAGAGAAAGCATGGACCTGTGGGATCATAGACTTTGGGTCCTACTCATTTTGATTTACATAAAGATAATTCTGGTGTATTGTTTATCTCTTGATTAATCTGAAATGATCTCCATACAGGAACTCAAATGTTTGGATTCTTAGTGTTTGCAATATCTAACAGTTTCTTTGCTGTTCTTGATCTAACTGGAAAACCTGAATTCCTTATTAAATACAAGATACAAGAAGACAAAAATGTTCCTGTAAGTTACAATCCCAACTTGTCTGTTTGTTTCATTCCTATCCATTCTACCCATCCATTTATCCATCCTACATGTACATGTACATATGCATATAATACATGTACATGTATATGTTTTACTAAGTAAAGCATACACATGTACATGTACTTGAGGCAAAAGGTCATCACATTGACATCAGAAAATGGTTTGTAACAAGTTTTTGAAGGACCAACAATCATTTCACCTTCACTATTTTCATATTATTATTCTTCCCATACTTTTTTGTGTTTAGAAAGTTTCAATCCATTGCTTCATTATTGAGTTGCAGTATAATGATGTATTAATCTTATGGCATTAAACTATACATTATAGTACATCACATCTTAGGTCATTGTGAATGTGAACAGACTTTAATCTAATACAGGTCTATAGCAATAAAATTAGCATAGTTATTGTTAATATATTGTTAATATAAACTTGGTAACCCCAATACTATTTGTAATGAGAAACTAGATATACACATGTACTGATGTACTACATGTACATGTACATGTATAACTACATGTAAAACAAATTATTAATTCATGTGTTCATCTCACTGGTACATATGCTAGTGTAATAATTAGTGATAATGTATAAGAACAGGATTGAGCTTGTAATTAATGTATTCCTTTGACATGTGGACTACAAAGTACAATAATTGTATTTTGTCTCAGAATTCTTGTCACACACTGATGGTTGTTATTGCTACACTAAATGCAATTGATATTGCTACAACCTGTATGTTAAATGAAACTGTTTCTGCTATGCAAAATTAAGTTGCCTATTATGTGTGTTATGAACTGTCTATGATGATACTGTATTAATTAATAGTTCATGTTATTACAACTACTGACTGTCCTTACATTGTACTACTAATGACTGTTCCTACTTCCTACATTGTACTACTAATGACTGTCCTTACATTGTACTACTAATGACTGTTCCTACTTCCTACATTGTACTACTAATGACTGTCCTTACATTGTACTACTAATGACTGTTACTACATTGTACTACTAATGCCTGTCCCTACATTGTACTACTAATGACTGTCCCTACATTGTACTACTAATGACTGTTCTTACATTTTACTACTAGTGACTGTCCCTACATTGTACTACTAATGACTGTCCCTACTTCCTACATTGTACTACTAATGACTGTCCCTACATTGTACTACTAATGACTGTTCCTACTTCCTACATTGTACTACTAATGACTGTCCTTACATTGTACTACTAATGACTGTTACTACATTGTACTACTAATGCCTGTCCCTACATTGTACTACTAATGACTGTCCTTACATTGTACTACTAATGACTGTTCTTACATTTTACTACTAATGACTGTCCCTACATTGTACTACTAATGACTGTTCCTACTTCCTACATTGTACTACTAATGACTGTCCTACATTGTACTACTAATGACTGTCCCTACATTGTACTACTAATGACTGTCCTTACATTGTACTACTAATGACTGTCCCTACATTGTACTACTAATGACTGTTCTTACATTTTACTACTAATGACTGTCCCTACATTGTACTACTAATGACTGTTCCTACTTCCTACATTGTACTACTAATGACTGTTCCTACTTCCTACATTGTACTACTAATGACTGTCCTACATTGTACTACTAATGACTGTCCCTACATTGTACTACTAATGACTGTCCCTACATTGTACTACTAATGACTGTCCTTACATTGTACTACTAATGACTGTCCCTACATTGTACTACTAATGACTGTCCTTACATTGTACTACTAATGACTGTCCCTACATTGTACTACTAATGACTGTCCTTACATTGTACTACTAATGACTGTTCCTACTTCCTACATTGTACTACTAATGACTGTCCTACATTGTACTACTAATGACTGTCCCTACATTGTACTACTAATGACTGTCCTTACATTGTACTACTAATGACTGTCCCTACATTGTACTACTAATGACTGTTCCTACTTCCTACATTGTACTACTAATGACTGTCCTACATTGTACTACTAATGACTGTCCCTACATTGTACTACTAATGACTGTCCCTACATTGTACTACTAATGACTGTCCTTACATTGTACTACTAATGACTGTCCCTACATTGTACTACTAATGACTGTCCCTACATTTTACTACTAATGACTGTCCCTACATTGTACTACTAATGACTGTTCCTACTTCCTACATTGTACTACTAATGACTGTTCCTACTTCCTACATTGTACTACTAATGACTGTCCTTACATTGTACTACTAATGACTGTCCCTACATTTTACTACTAATGACTGTCCCTACATTGTACTACTAATGACTGTTCCTACTTCCTACATTTTACTACTAATGACTGTCTCTAGATTGTACTACTAATGACTGTCCCTACATTTTACTACTAATGACTGTCCCTACATTGTACTACTAATGACTGTCCCTACTTCCTACATTGTACTACTAATGACTGTCCCTACATTTTACTACTAATGACTGTCCCTACATTGTACTACTAATGACTGTCCCTACATTGTACTACTAATGACTGTCCCTACATTGTACTACTAATGACTGTCCCTACATTGTACTACTAATGACTGTTCCTACATTGTACTACTAATGACTGTTCCTACATTGTACTACTAATGACTGTCCTTACATTGTACTACTAATGACTGTTCCTACATTGTACTACTAATGACTGTCCTTACATTGTACTACTAATGACTGTTCCTACTTCCTACATTGTACTACTAATGACTGTCCCTACATTGTACTACTAATGACTGTCCCTACATTTTACTACTAATGACTGTCCCTACATTGTACTACTAATGACTGTTCCTACTTCCTACATTGTACTACTAATGACTGTCCCTACATTGTACTACTAATGCCTGTCCCTACATTGTACTACTAATGACTGTCCCTACATTGTACTACTAATGCCTGTCCCTACATTGTACTACTAATGACTGTCCCTACATTGTACTACTAATGACTGTCCCTACATTGTACTACTAATGACTGTTCTTACATTGTACTACTAATGGCTGTCCTTACATTGTACTACTAATGACTGTTCCTACATTGTACTACTAAAAAGTCCACTATAGCTGTTCCTACATAATAGATTTATAATATTTTATATCTATTACGTTATTCTGCTGAGCAACCTAGCTGGCATCACTTTCTCTTTATAAGGTCATTCCACTATTTGGTACAGAACAATGTGTTATGTACATGTACATGTACATGTAGGAAGACCAATTAGTGGAATTGGCTTACTATGCAAAATGATGAGATAGTGAGTGTTTAAAGAAAAAACAATGCATGAATAATGAAAGTACCTGTGATTGTTTTATGGTGATATTCATTTATAATATTGTTTAGAAGATGTTCTCGTGTCAGAAACCCTAACTTATATAATACATTTTTTTGTAACTTTTGTATTGTCTTTCAGCTACATTTGTAGAGCTCTCTCTCTCTCTCTCTCTCTCTCTCTCTCTCTCTCTCTCTCTCTCTCTCTCTCTCTCTCTCTCTCTCTCTCTCTCTCTCTCTCTCTTGCAATCTCTGTATTTCTCACTCCATTATTGTGTTGATCTTTCTGCTTAGGTGAACTGGATAAAATACAAACAGTGTCTACGAAGGGTTTTGTTCAATACTCTCATTGTTGGACAGTTACTTCAATTGCTCACTTGGCCTATTGCAAAAAATAGACTGAACTGTGGCTATGAACTTCCAACATTTCCACAAACCATCATCCACTTGCTCTTCTTCATTTTGGTTGAGGAGTTTGGTTTTTACTATTTGCACAGGTACAGTACATTTACATATCCTGACTGTACTAATTAATTCCTATTGACTCTTGAGCCAGTATGTACATGTACATGTACTTTAGACATGTACATGTACATCATGTGTTGATATCTTGGAGTGTGTAATTGTTAATACAATTCTGTTTTTATACTTATAAAGCTCATAAGTAATGACATTTGTTTGTCAGTGAGCCACAAAATGAGACTACAGCAATTGACCCTGTAACTACATGTGTATATTTATGTGTATAGAACTGAAATTAGATAAGTATAGTATATACAATGTAGTAGTGCATGTACTTGAGGTCATGATACTATGAGAGCTGAGCGTAATAACCTTTGTCAAAGAGTTAAGACACTGTGATGTTCACACATTGTTTGCTAATAAGCCTTCTATTGTGAGTCTGGATAGAATCATGATTATACAGCTGTTTGGCCCCAGACGTCATCATGTATATTGAGTTTTATACTGGATTTGTTTGTGGTTGGAGTGTCACTGCAGGAGTCTAGGGGGTACATGTGTACAATATCATACTTTAGAATTGATTGTGGTGTTGAAAATTGGGACCAGAGTCCTGTTATGTCTGCATTATACTGCAAGTTGCCTAAAGAATATGGTGCATATGGCGCATATTGTGCCATTGTGCGTGTGCCTAGACCAGAGATGGGGGTCAATTACAATATAATGTAATATATTTATTATATTACTATTACTATTAGTCTATTACCTTAAAAAAATCAATATAATTATTACTATTACTATTACTAATACCTCCAAAGTTAGTGTAATATGATTCAATTATACTTCGTGTTGCAAGTTGCCTACTATGTCTAAAGAATGTGGTGCTTGTGCCTAGACCAGACATGGGATCAATTACAATATAATGTAATATATTACTACCTTAAAAATCAGTATAATTATTACTATTACTACTTCCAAAGTGTTAGTGTATTACTATTACGTTAAAAATCAGTATATTACTAATACCTCCAAAGTTAGTGTAATGTACATGTATTTCCATTGTGCTTCATGTTACACTACTACTATTACTAAGTGTCAGACATTCTTCACAGGAAAACTGTTTCATAATACAATAAACAAGCTGATTATGTACAGTTTTACTTAACTATAGTTCATGTTTACATGTAGATCAAAGTCTTTTAATTTGATTGTAGATCACACACCTGGAAATTGGATGGAATGTGGCTAATTAGAGGCTAACTGTCTTATAAAAACATCAAAGCGTTGTTTTCAATGATGTCTCCAAAGCTAGAATATAGCCTTTTGAACTTGAAGACATATCCCTTCAAACATAGTCACTCCATCCAGTTTCATCAGTATGATCTACAATCATAGTATAATTATGAAGATATTTGATCTATACAGCTATAAAGTTAGTGTGCTGTGTTTTTGATAAGCTTATATGGTGCACCATTGGCCCCAAGAGCTTCTTATATGGAACTGCACCATTTTCTCTTTGGACCATAGTTAATTATGATTATATTGTAACTAACAGTAATAACTCTTTGTCTATTGGCACACACACTAACCATTGTTGAGCCAATTTGGCACATGTTTCAAAACATATCAAAAATCTGTTAGTGTGTGTGTGTCATCAAAAGTAACAACCAAAACTGAACATGATTGAGTTCTGATCGACATACATCTACCAATAGAGAGAGAACGAAAAATGAGAAAGGATAAAATGTGGAATTTATTAAACACAAAAGTTTTAGTTACTGTTGTTGAATCCTGACAAAACTTCAGTTAAAGAACATGTCAACAGATACATGTAGCTCAAACTGTTAATAGATCATTCTGAGAGTGGCACTACATGTACTTAGCGACATCAAAATAGTAGCACTTAAAATATGCAGGCCTAGACCAAACAATAACCACACCTGTACAATAGAAGCTACATAGTCTCCATCTTTAATTAATTTACATTTCTTCACTCGTAGTGCTGAACCCTGGCCATAAGTGAAACAAAATGATTACTTACACTATTAATTATTATAATAGTGTAAGTGTTATATATAACTTACACTGCAGTCCTACCAAGAGTATATAATTCCTAATATAATAAGTGTTAAAACAGTTTTACGGCTTCAATCACTCACATGAAATGAATAGGTGGAGGTAGAAAGCTTAGAGCCAGCTCTATGTTTTAGCAGCCACTACTTCAATTCCACTTTTGATTCTATTATTGTTAGTTTTCCAGAAATGTTGGAAACACACACACACACACACAGAAAATCTGATTACAGTAACCCTCTGCTTTGACTACACAAGTAATGATTAATAAGTGACTATTTATGTATAACACATTAACTAAGATTAATTTTATTTCTACTTACAATATACATGTACATGTACATTTTACTGTGTCATTATTTTCTGTAAAACACATTGTTTATATTTATTTGTGTCACAATCCATCCAATTTCCATTAACTTGTAATCAATTCATTTTGTAACTGTCTTCATCTATACAGCTAAACTAATTTGCAAACTAATTAGCCATAATTTATAACCATATTGTAATTAATGAAGGGATGAGAACTAGAGTGGTCTAACTCACAAAGCAATACTATACCATACATGTAGTTAACTTGTTTAGGAGCAGAAAAAAAATTTAAGGAATAAACGTATTCCCTATTTTATTTCCCATTCTTAATCCATTTTTGTACAACATGTACTTCCAATGGTCCATTTTCAGTTTGGCCACTATGGTTCTCAGCCCTTCAATTTTATGCAACTATTCGGTTATTATTTTGCACCACTGATAAAAGTACTTGCATGACTACCAAAACATTGGCACTGGTTAAGTTTCCAATAATAATTTTGTATTTAAGTGCTTAATTATAATTATTATTTTTCTGTAGACTGTTTCATACTCCTCTTCTTTACAAACGCATCCACAAGACCCATCACGAATGGACTGCTCCTATTGGACTGTGTTCAACATACTGCCATCCTGTGGAGCATTTCTTTGTTAATACACTTCCCATTATTTCTGGACCACTGTTGCTTGGTAGTTTCTTTGGCAACCATCTAGCATCCGAGTGGCTTTGGATTATGCTGGCAGTGATTAGTACCACTATTTCTCACTGTGGATATCATCTACCATTTCTTCCTTCGCCAGAGGCACATGACTTCCACCACAGCAAGTAAGAAATTATGTAGTGATTGCATTTATAATCATTATAGTTTGTACACACACTGTACTTAACAATCTGTAAATACCAGCATAGGGCCTTGTTTACAGTAACTGATACTACAGCCTTTATATAACTTCTGTTGATGATTCTCACATGTTAGACATAATACTAGATGAGTAGAGAGGATACAATACATGTACATGTACATGTAGGTAGAATCAGGAAACTGAGCTCATTGTACATGTAAATTCATGGAAATTTGCTATTCAGATTAAACTTCTTGTGTACATGTATATGAAGACCTTTTCAGTCTACATATACAGCAGGGCTGCATTTGGGGGGGGGGGGGGCAAGGGGCATTCGCCCCCCTAGGGGAGCTCATGCCCCCCCTAGACTTTCATGAGTGTGACGTAAAAGTAAATACTACATGTTACATTGTATTACATGTGAGATTTTTTGAAGCAAAATCATTAATGATTACTGATTTTGATCTCTTTCATGTTATATCTGTATAGTCTAAGTGTTAAATGGTGCAATGCTGAACTGTGTGCTGACATTGCTGTAGTTTTCGTCATACAGAATGACTCTTAGAGTAGTTAATCAGGAAATACATGGCCAGACATTTCAACTGTTACAGAAAAATACACAAGTGTTTCCCAAAATGTCACACAAAGTCCCTTAGTTTGCTAATATGTGCTTATGGCACATGGTAACATCGTTGCCCCCCCTACATTCTCAAAAGTCTCATATTGCCCCCCCCCCCCCCCCCCCCCAGCTTCATTTTCTGTATGCAGCACTGTACAGTGTTGTTACCATGGTGATTGAACCCACACAGGTACACAAATGCAATTTTAAAACTTAGAATTTATAATGAGCTCAGTTTACACTCAATTTGATACTTCTGCTACATAGAGGGGTCAAATTTCATAATTTTTAACACCACATTGAAATTTAATTATAATATACATGTGTAATTATACCTCATGTATGTATACAATGTACATGTGTAATTATACCTCATGTATGTATACAATGTACATGTGTAATTATACCTCATGTATGTATACAATGTACATGTGTATATACATGTAGTATGTTATATCATGTATGATTTATATGATTTATATACCGTGTGTACAATGTACATAGTAACTAGCCACAATTGTAGGTGTGGTTTAACCTTATTGACATGGCATGTAGAATAAAATTAATAATCAATTATCAGACACCACCCATATGTTCAGACACTTACACTTTCTCTGCAACTGTAACTGAATTATCTATGCAAGTACACTTAGTTTAATCCCTGCACAAACATTGTCATGGGATCGCTTGCCTCATTTTTAGCTTGCAAAATGAAATTCATACACTCAAAAGGTCAAACATTCTTATAGAAGTGTTTGTGACAGATAGTTGATTACTGTACCATCTGTTGTAACAACATAATAAACCAGTCTCATCTCTTACAGTTTTTGTATTCAACCTTACTGTTAGATTAATAATTGACCGCTAAATTACTATTCACTATTAAGATCTGACCAAAAGATCCAAGATCCACAAGGTGTGGGGCAAAGCACCCTTCAACTCCTCCTTGAAAAAATCTGTAAATCATTACATACAACATTGTAACATGAGATATAATATTGCATACTGTTATGATTATATACTTGGTGTTAAAAATTGTGAATTTGGCTCTCTATACTACTGAGGCTTACCTGTTACGTGTAGTAGGCATGAAGTGTTGAATGAAACTATCCAAAATTTGTCCCTATCATTAAAGGCTTATCAATACTACATAAAAGTCTTATTTCTACTCTCTCTGTTGCATAATTAAGCTTTTGACAGAACTACTTCATTCTTCCTATACAGGTTCAATCAGGTGTTTGGAGTCATTGGGATTTTGGATCGCCTTCATGGAACAGATAACTTATTTCGGAAGAGCAAGGGATATGAGCGTCATGTCCTTCTTCTGGGTCTATCACCTGCAAAAGAAATAATTCCAGATCCTCCAAAGAAGGGAGAAGTTTGCTGTGAATGATCAGCACCAAACAATAATTATAAATATTGTCAAAACATGTGTTTATTAATGGCACAAGTAGATAGAGGTTTGTAGTCTTCCCTAAATTCAGAATTATTATTTTAATAACTAACTGTAGTTGGATTTTTAGCTCTCAATATTATTATATCAGTATGGACTACAAAACATTATTAATTTCAATATATTTAATAAAATAGATTTCACAAAGTTGGGTTGATGTAGCGTTACATCACATTCTAGACAATATCACTATAAAGGGTTGTGTGCTGTACTAAACAGTAAATATATATTACTATAAACAGTGGGTCGATTGTGGTTTGTGCTATTTATAGTAGTGACTACTACACCAAAGTTGATAGACTCACTTGGTATTGCGTGGTAGAGGACATATAGTTGCTTTATACGTTAACAGTGCAAAAAAATGTGCTGTATATATCACTGGCTATACTTATATTTTGTGGTGAAGTATTTAGTAACAAAAATACATAATGATAGTTATTATAATGTACAATGACATTAGAAAGTGTATATAAAGTTATTTATGTCGTGAGTTCTGGATTAGGCATAATGAGACCATACTCGGTTGCTTTCTTCAATGCTCTCTCTGCTTCATTCCTGACATTTGTTGGGAAGGCACCCTGAACACAAGCCAAGAATACCTCCAGAAATTCATCTTCTATGATCTTGCTTGCTATGTCACGACTTGCCTCAACAAGGTTAGCTAATATATACATACCTCGATACTGAAGTTCAGGATTTCCACAACCTACTAATTCTTTTAGGATCTCTGTGCTTGACTTTACTTCTAAAATCTTTTTGCAGATTTTAGGATCATGTGAAAGTTGAGCTAAGCCACCAGAGGCTGCACGAGCAAGAGACTGATCCTCTTCACCAGAGAAAAGTGTCCAAAGCTTTACACGTTCAATGTCATCTCCATAAAACCTCTCGTGAACTTCTTGCAATTGGATCAAGTTACAAAGTGCTTCTGTGGCTGCACACCTTATCATATCATGCTCCTCAAACATCAATCCCTCCATCAAAGGTATCGCTCCCTCTCGAAGTATCCTAAGACGAACATCATCACTCATGGCTGCCAAGTTCGTAAGTGCCATTAGACCTTCAAACTGCTGTAGGCCGTTCTCAGATTTTAAAAGACAAACTAATGGTCGTACAACCTCTAGACACCGCTGCCCTGGAAATGCTAATTGTGGGTTGTTGGTGATACAAATCTTAGCAAGAGCTTGTGAAGCTTTCAGTTTACCCACATCTGTGTTATCTAAAGCAAGTGGAAGAAGACACTTTACTCCTCCTTGCTGAATGATTGCACCACGATGAGATGTCTCTGAAGTCAATGCCAGAAATACTCTTGCAACTTGCTCCCGAATGGCTTTACTCTCACATGACCCAAGAGTAGAAAGAGGAGGAATGACACCCACTTTAAGTAAAGATGAAATTCGCTGTTTGACAAACTTCTCTCCATCTAGTTCATGTTCTTTAGGAACGTTTTCCCCAGCATACTTTCCCAACTCTTCCAGTTCTGGATTCTTCTCGGGTTTATCATAGCTGTTGGTCAAATTGACAAAAATTGATGCAATTCCATATAAAAGAGACTTATCCAATGTATCTACCAAATTAAAAAGCACCTTGAGAGCTGCTTCATCATTGATCAAAGCTTCTTTCACCTCTGCATCAAGAGAGAGAAATGCCATACCTTCGGCTCCCCATTTGGACAGGTTCTGTCTTTTCTTGTTTTTGACCAGAAAATGGCGACACATCTTTTCAAGCTTTAGAGTTGCTCCATCAGCAAATGGTTTCGAATTTACATTACCTCCACTGGAAGCTCCCAGCTTACACAAACCTACAAGAGCTCTAACCTTAACCTGGTTTTCGCTAGAATGGTAGAGCTGCTTCAATGCAGGTAGCCCTTTGGCCATGATACCTTCACACCTTGTTTTATCAGAAGCAGCAAGAGTCAACGCTTCTGCAGCAATTGCTTGACAGGATGGATCGAAAGATTCTGCCATTTGTATTGCAACTGTTAGGACAGCTTCATCTGCAAATATTTCATTACCAACTTCAATAACACCAGATAAAATGGCTGATAAAGCTGTGAGACCTGCAATACGACTCTCTGAATCTGTACTGTGTAGTCGGCTTACTACAAATCCTATACTCTGTTGCTTATACACCTGTCGTTGTTCTTTGTGTTCGGGCTTTATAATAAACTGCTCATACAGTACAGCCAGCACCATAGATACATTCATACGACACTTGTCACTCACTGCGAGTTGTTTTTCATCATCTTCCTCAACCTGAAGAACATCCCAGGTATGTGTAGCGACAAACAGTACTTTTTCTATCAACCCTTCTTTAAGGTAGATGTTTGCCATGTCAGCAACTGGTATAGTTTTAAGAAATAATTCCAGTATGCAGTCACGAGTGTTAGCCGATACATCGAAACTAGCTAAAGACAAAAACAACATTTGTATGATAGGAACGATTAAAGATGAGGGAGGTACAACAACAGATTCTTCATTTTTAGGTGCCTGCTTGTCCTCTCTCGTTAATGACAGAATCACTTCTTTAAGTAAAGCAACTACAGCTGTTGCTATATTATTGTGTGTAGAACTTATAAAAGCTGAGACACGTTCCAGTGACATAGTCTGAAGCACAGAACAAGCATGAGACTTACTTCCCATACAAAGTCCCACAAACGTTTGTAAGATGTGAGCAACTAAATTGACTGATCTGTTTTCTAAATATGGCATTAGCTTAACCATACCTCCAGAGCGAAATATTTTTTCCGCACCACCTTCTTCACGACTGAGGATAGCCAAATTTTTTGCTGCCTGCATTTTTCGTTCCAGTGACATAGAAGGATCAGCAAGAGTTGAATACATTTCATCTGTTAATCCATCGGTGGATTGTAATCGTTCTGATTCTTGCTTCACAGATGCTAAAATCCTTCTTGCCATTTCATTTGCTTCTCGATTCCTTGGCTCAATAGCCAATAATTTCTTGAGTTGTATTAAAGCTTCTGACTCTTTCCCCATTCCCTCTAATGCCTGTGCATATCGATAAATAGTTTTGATATCGATAGGATTAAGTGTGAGGGCACACAAACAGTCTGAAATAGCATCTTTGTATTTCTGTAATTTCAAGTTACATGCAGCTCTATTCTTGAAATATACACTCCTTTCCTTCTCTTCCTCTTTTGGACAGATATCGAGAGCCTGCGAGTAGCATTCAGCTGCCTTTTCATATTGTTTGTTCTTGAAGAATACGTTACCCTTCTCTTTTGCTTCTCGCGACTTCTCTAAATTGACAGACATAGCCAAGATACGTATGCATGTGGTTAGGTGGGAGAGTCACAGACAGAACAGACCACACCCTCCAGTTAAGCATGGCCACTCCATACAACAGAGGAGTGAATTCAAAAGGACGAAATACCAGAGGAGGAAGAATCTATGGACAGCAAGAAAGAAAAACTCACAAAAGACAGTCTAACTCCCAACCACATGAGCAGACTCAGAGAGGTCATGGTACAAGAGATAAAACTGGAGTTTGGAGTACAAGAAGGGGAGATTCTAAAAGACAACAAAATGTTACAGCCAGTTCTCAAAAGAAAAGTATGAATTGCTGCACTGTATTCACCCATTACTTTTTTTTTTGCACAGAGCGTATGTGTGTGTGTGTGTTGCCCTATCAGGCATAGCCCCTCCAAAAGCATTTCTGCTCATGCATTGAATAGAAATTGGTATTTGTCTCAATTTAGTCTTATTTTCAATTCTGTCTGTAATCATGCTCTTTGTTAGTTGCTGTAAAGGACATTACACACTATTAATCACTATTATTTTATTATCCACATGTACCTTTTACCATTTTATATGTTAATGAATGTTAATGAAAGTTAGCCTTTAGGTTTAGCTTATGTAAAGTGTATGTTGCATGCACAAGTTCTAATACAAATAAGTCACCTATACTATAGTACTGTACTATCCAATAAACTGAATAAATACTATTCTAAACTTGTATTGCCACACACAGACAGCAAGAATCTAAGTGTATTTTTAGAAAGAGCCATCTATGAATCAGTAAACATTTTCACCCACTTCCAGGTGCTTACCGTATGCCGGGAAATGTTCGCGGTGGAATATTTTGGCGAATTTCGCGAATTGTACACTACTCGCGAAAATAAAAATCACGAAGATATGGGTGTGGTAGCAAATAAACACCAGGTGGATTCATGAATCAATTATGGCGTCATTGTATCATTACTTCAAGTGAAATTCAGCTGTTCCAAGCCCACACAGAGCACTATCTTCAAGTGTTCCTTCTTCTGCCATTGATTCATGGCTAACAACAGTCATTAAGGAATTGATCATTACTACAGAATCATTTCCAGCCTCTTGCACGCAGTCAATACATCTGCCCTCATTGAATATGTAACCCAGACATCTTTGTAGATATGGTGACCCCTCATACAGCTTTCACAAATGAACTCTTGTGTCATTTTCGCACGTTGAGTAACAAATTGTACACGTGGTTCGACAGGGCACTAAAATTGGAAGTGGGTGGTAAAATTGTGGTAATTCGTGAAAATTTTAATTCGCGAATACTTCAAAATAGGCCTTTCGCGAATATATTCCACCACGAATATTTCCCGGCATACGGTTTATTCCCTACAAAATGTATGGGTTTGACTATGCCACTACTTTTAGTACTTTCTTTGTAGTATTTACAGTAATTGTATTCCACTGTACACATACAATAATCTTTATATTCCTAATAGCTCCCTCCGATAGTTTATTGGCAAAAGTTGATGCAATAAAGAAAAGTAGTCTCCAATATTTGGAAGGAGCAATTGATTCAGATGGAAGTGATGTTGAAGATGATGAAGACATAGACAAAGAGAAAGAAAAAGACTTGCTTGAAAAGACTCTAAGGAAATATTATTTGAGTCTTGCCTCGAATACTCCTGAACAAGACTCTAACAGTATGTAACTACATATTCCATAAAAAACACGGACAGATAAATGTACACAGTATTCTTGCTAGAAATAATGGTTATGCTACCCTCTGCAGTGCATTATGTTTTTAATGTGTCATGAAAATGTACATTTAACTACTTCCAGTTTTGTATTTATCATGGGACAAGTACATGTATTTGTAGATACCTTTGTAGTGCATTAAAATGTCATGATGATAGAATCAATAAAGGCCTAGATGCACAAGCGAAGTGAGTGTGCATTTCTATTGGCTCCACCCAAGTGCCCACATTAAAAAAAACATGCAGTAAAAGGTGCTATTACTGTTTTATATTGGCACACATGCAATACGTGGTTTAATGAGCTGTCGGATGATAAGTTTCAAGCAATATGATTTGGCTGAGGAATACAGTACCGGACTTTATTAAATTTACATACTATAATGGAGCTACACACTTTAATAAGGTGATAGTCATCTGTACTTATGAGTAATACTATAGTACTACCACTATAATCATAGTAATGTGTAAATTCCCTTAAATTTGTAAATTTTGTATGTGATAGCATAGTACTAAGGTGTGATAGCATAGTACTAAGGTGTGATAGCATAGTACTAAGGTGTGATAGCATAGTACTAAGGTGTGATAGCATAGTACTAAGGTGTGATAGCATAGTACTAAGGTGTGATACTGTGTAAGAGTACAGTTTACTTCACTCACCAAGTATGTACACTCATTACACAGGTACTGTAAGTACTTTTGATTACTAGAGTTAAGTGTGATACTGTGTAAGAGTACAGTTTACTTCACTCACCAAGTATGTACACTCATTACACAGGTACTGTAAGTACTTTTGATTACTAGAGTTAAGTGTGATACTGTGTAAGAGTACAGTTTACTTCACTCACCAAGTATGTACACTCATTACACAGGTACTGTAAGTACTTTTGATTACTAGAGTTAAGTTCCAGTAATTGTACATGTGTACATTAGTCATGTACATGTACATATGTACATGTAAATGTACATATGTTCATGTAAATGTACATAATATGTACATTGTTCAAGAAATATGAATAATGTACATGTACATGTACATTATTCATATTTCTTGAACAATAATAAGTGCACTTGTTTCAGTTACAATGTAGTCAATATACATAATATTTTCTAAATGCAATATCATTAATATTGCCAACAATAACAATCTTATAATAATAACAAAACACGGTACAAGGTTGATAACTACGCTAGTAATCAAATATGTACTTAAAACAGAAGTAAAAAGGTATTTACCCATGTCTTCTTCCATAGGTAGTGTCTCCCTAAAGCGTGATCCCTACCCTTTAATTTTAAAGCTTATTCTGTTTACAACATTGATTGAACATTGTACCTACCACTGATGCACTCCTCCACCCTTAACATTTATCCTGGGTGGAACACTGTCCATAGATATATACAATGTAATATCAAGAATGTATTTAGATATTAGAAATGGAGTATAGTTCATAATTGTTGTATAAAGTTAAACATACAAACAGACAGATGGGCAGACAGGCATTCACATTCACAATGACCTCAAAATTAGGATCTGATGGCTTTTGCAATGTATTAACTTGTATAGTTTAGTGTCATAAGGTTGTTAATCATGTATCAATGTTGAAACGATCGTTTGAAATTTGACACACAAAAGAGTAACAGGAAGGATAATAACATAAAGATGATCAAGGTAAAGAGATTGTTGGTAATTCTAAACTAAAGTTGTGAATATTTTTCTGATGTCATGATGAATGTGAATGACCTTAAATACATTAGTTTTAATTAATTCATCTACACTGGTATTTTCTTTGATTAGAATTAAGCAAAGCTCCAGAATTCCTTTCGGGTTCATTTCTAGCTACTAGCAGCACTTGTTTGATTTGTCTGTCATCCATTAGAAGAACACATGCAGTAAGTAATACAATATTGTTTGAGACATTTGATTATTATCTGTACAGTATTGTGTGTCCACTTTTCAGTTTCTTGTATAGATATGTAGTATACCTGCTTTGACTATTTCCTAGAAATTTGAGTTATAGTTATCAGGATTTTAGCTAAAGGGGGGTGGCCCACCCTCCTTTTCTTGTCTTAATTCCTTTGATGTGGTGAAAGGAATGCAATTAGACCTTTGATGTCATCATGCTTTTGACATTGCTGCCCTCCTTTCTCTTAGCTCTGACTTAAACCTTGAGGCTTGAGGTATATTTATAATTTTATAATTAAATGTAATTGAAATGAGATTAGATGTAATAAAAAGATTTTAATTTAACTGGTTTCCCAACATGTTAATGCTTAAAGAGAGGACTATGAAAACTTTGCAAATACATGTACATTATGTGAGTAATGACCTTTAGTACATGTGAACAGGATACTGTGTACACTATGCAGTGTTCTATACTAGTGCAAAATCCTTGAGAAAATACTGACTTTACAATTATTATTATAATTTCTTGTTTTCAAGATTTGGAGCTGCGATGAATGTTTCTGTATCTTCCATATGCAATGTATTCACCAGTGGGTTGTTGATGGGGTGAAAAGGCAAACCCTTCTATCTCCTCAACTCTTCCCAAACCAGGAGCAAATGTGGTCCTGTCCTAAATGCCGTGGGGAATACACACGGTCCAAATGTCCCCAAAAATATCATTGTTTTTGCGGGAAAATGGTGGACCCTCCTGTCGACCCCTGGTTACTCCCTCATTCATGTGGAGAGATGTGTGAGAAGCCATTGAAACCAGCGTGTGGACACCATTGTGTTGCTCTCTGTCATCCTGGTAGAACTATTTATACATAATTCCACCATTCATCTTCACCCACTCATTCTTTTCATCTCTTCATTCCCCTCATCCTCCACACCTACTGATCTTTCTTACTTACATATACTCATTCTCCTCACCACTTGTATCCTTCTCATGTCATCCTCATTCTCATTTAACTACTCATTCTCTCCACCTCGTTGTATCCTCCTTGTGTCATCCTCATTCTTATTTAACTACTCATTCTCTTCACCTCATTGTATCCTTCTCATGTCATCTTCATTCTCATTTAACTACTCACTCCCTTCACCTCATTGTATCCTCCTCATGTCATCATCATTCTCATTTAACTACTCATTACCTTCATTCTCTTCACCTCATTGTATCCTCCTCGTGTCATTCTCATTCTTATTTAACTACTCGTTCTCTTCACCTCATTGTATCCTCCTCATGTCATCATCATTCTCATTTAACTACTCATTACCTTCATTCTCTTCACCTCATTGTATCCTCCTCGTGTTATTCTCATTCTTATTTAACTACTCATTCTCTTCACCTCATTGTATCCTCCTCATGTCATCATCATTCTCATTTAACTACTCATTCCCTTCACTCTCCTCACCTCATGGTATCCTCCTCGTGTCATCCTCATTCTTATTTAACTACTTATTCTCTTCATTCTTTTGTTTTTATTTTCCTCTTCATCATTTTGTTAAGGTCCTTGTCCTCCATGTCCAAAAACAATCTCTGTCAAATGTCACTGTGGACGTAGTACCCCAACTATGAGGAGGTGTGGCTCAAAAGGGTGGTCCTGTGGCCGTAACTGTCGTAAAGCACTCAACTGTGGGCAACACATATGTGAAGAAAAATGTCATGATGGTAAGGACGGATACTGATAATCACATGATGTCACATGATACTTTGCTTCCTTGTATATGTAGGTCCTTGCCCTGATTGTTGTTACACTTTGAAACAAACTTGTCAGTGTGCTAAGTCTGTTCAAGAAAGACCGTGTACAAACCTTGATTGGAAGTGTGAACAGGTTAGATTACATCTCATATATTTACCTTACAAATTATCAAAAAATTATAATTAGCTTTTTTTATTGCTTTAAACATTTTCGTGGTTGAATTTAAATATCTCCAAAAATATTTTTATTTAAGCTATAAATAAAAAAAATAGTTCTGTTTCTTTCTTTGTGTATGTGTTCTTGTGTTTTGTATCAAAAGAATTATAAACTAGTAAATATATCCGAATAGGATAGATTCACTGATAGAGTCTAATAACATCACTTGTTGCCTTCCCATTGTATCAGCCTGTCTCCACATAGGTACTGTGATATCTGCAGCCATCTTGAAACTGTTTTGCTTAGAAACATTGTTTGTCCTTATAGTGAGCAGAAGTGGAAGTTAAGTACAAATTTTGAAGTACTTACACTTTACTTAAGTCCCTAGCTATGTACATGTACATGTACCTAGTACTTTGCTCAGTACTTGCAAATACTGAATACTTACAATTATTTCAAGTACTAAAAGTGTTTATTATTACTAAGTGTACACTTCATACAAAGCAACAGGTGCTAAAATCATCAAGAGTACATTAATTAATTCACACAATTTTCTGTAAATTGTAGATTGACAGTTAATGTTTATCAGGTGCAATAATGTTACTATTTTCAAAATTGTTGTACTGGTACTTCAGCTCTTCTAAAAGTACTTGTACTTAAGTTCTACAATGCCTGTACTTTGTACTTGTGCCTAGCAAACCTTTTTAGTATTTGTACTTGTACTTAAGCACGTGTACATTAAAAAGTACATGTACCTGACCCATGTCTGAGTGAGTGATTTACTGAATCCTCATCAGACCATTGGGTTGGTTAATGCTGAAAAATAGACATTTTCAGAATGAGTTGGATAATGTTGTCCTTATTGTGTGTACAAAGTTGTTTTGATCAGAAACATTGTCTGTAATTATGGTTAGCATTTTATTTACCTACTGAACTTCTAAACTGATCATAGGCTATGGCACTGTTTTTTAGATTAGGGCCAAAACTATGACTGTATGTATATATACATGATTAATTATTTATGATGAGTATTTTATTCATTGACCAAATGTTATTTTAGTAGAACTGTGATTTATAATAACTAAATCTCACAGTGCTTTACTGAAATTATAGTTAACACTATTTATCTATCATACAGTGTACCTTACTGCTGTTTGAATTTTGTATTTAATATAATTGTTTTATTTATAAATTTATAATATATTTAGATGTGTAATAAAATATTGTCCTGTGGTCATCATCATTGTGAGATCGTATGTCATTCTGGAGAATGTGGCACTTGTCCTAGAAGTGGTGAGAGGAAATGTCCATGTGGAAAGACAAGTCATGTGTTACCATGCACAGAAGAGATCCCTACTTGTGGTGATACTTGTGGAAAGGTATAGAGTGATATTAGAGAAATACTGAAACAGGTAGTCTGGCAGTGCCGCCTCTTCACATTCAAAGAGTGCTGTAATGCCAGACTAGAAAACATACTAGTGACTTACTGTAACATATAAATCATAAGCCCCAATGCATCCTAAAAACCCACTTATATTTTGTGTAAGACCGATTTTAAAAAGTGAGTCAGGTTATAAATAGAACATACATGTATTTATCAGGCATGCGGCCAAATTAAGTGCAGTAAGTGCACATATATGAGTACTTGTATTTGTACTTAATTGAGGAGTACCTGTATTTGTACTTAGTTGAGAGGCTGTTCAGCATTGCTGGAATATTATTCACCCCTGGCTAAGTGATGGTAGATTTAAACAGTTAATATTCATCAGATGTAATATCACAATGATAATCATGTCAGTTACAAACAGCACCTAAATACCAAGTGCTAATGCTTTGACTTCAGTACTTCTCAGAGAAGCATTTGTAGTTAATACTTTCAAAGGTACTTTTACTTGTACTTGTACATTTTCACCAGTACTTGTACTTCTACTACATTTTTTTTGTACTTTACTTATGTCCTTACAAATGTACTTGGCCCCATGTCTGGTGCATGCTTATTACATGTACATAAATTGCATATTATATATAATTATAATTATACTTTAAATTATCATATCTTTGCCATTCTTCCACAGACTCTTTCCTGTAAAATTCATTATTGTATGAGAACATGTCATTATGGTAATTGTGGACAGGTGAGAAAATAGTACATTTTACTGAGAAAGTATTCCATATATACATGTACATGTCCAATAGACAATTAGCTATAGTGTTATATTGTTGAGTAATAATTCAATATTATCATTATATTATAATATCTTGATCATGCTTCATATAAGAACAGGAGAACATTGACTTTAGTAAGTTTACAATACTATGATGGGAGCTACATGTGTACATGTACACTTTAATAAGGTGATAATCAACTGTACTTCTAAGTACAGTAGTACTATAGTACTACTGTATGTGTGAATGAATTGCCTTTATGTTTGTATGTGATAGCATAGTGCTATTGTGTAATACTGTGTAGACTCATGTAGGACATTTGAAGTACAGTGTAATTCACTCACAAAGTACACTGTAGTCAATGTAAGTACAGTAATAGTAATATCATGACATAATAATGTCAGGTACTGTATGTTACTATACTACATGTGTATACTGATAGAAACCCTAACCTACCTAGTCTGTATACATGTAACTGGTGTAGTACCACGGTAGTTGAAATAAGACTATACATTTGCTAGGACAACACATCTAAACAGAGTGATTATTGATCAGACGCTTTCAAATTTTGGCCTGACTGCAACTTTCAGAGCAAAGCTAATTACTCAAGCCACATGATAAAATCAACCAATCGGATTTTAAATTGAATTGTGGGCTAAGAATGGAGTTAAATGTAGTTATATGTATTTACAGATAGTTTACTATTCCTGTGAGAGCATTCTCACACTTTTTTGTCAATTTTTTTTTGCTAGGACAAAATGTCCGAGCAAATTGAGAATTGCTCAGACAAACAGGCTAAATGATCAGAAATTATCTGATGTCCGACTGTTATTTCCACCTCTGGTACAATGTGTAGTCTAATTATTTCATGTTGACTTGTATGAAGTATGAACCAGTAATTGCCAAAACTGCCCCACAGTAATCACATGACATCATTTATGGTAACGCCCAAACCAAATTAGTGATGAATACAAATATCTTTATCACTTAAAATACCAAGATGATTATGATAGCGATAATCAAACAAAGAAAACACATTAACACTTAACTCTAGTAGCGACATCATGCTGTCTACATAGATTGTAAAATATACCTGTGTAGTTAATAGCAATAGACACATAAATGACAAATACATAGTCACTACAACAATGGTATATCTTAAGTGAAACACAATAGTTACAATTGTTACTCATAGGAATGAAATTGGACAATGAGAGCTATCATATTTGTGTACATGTAGTTAATAGTGATAGACAATACAAATGATAGATAGTTAACAATAGATCAACTGTATCCCATCATTATAACCTCTTTATTTAATTCACATTATATACAGTGATATACAGACTAATCATTTTACATTACAATGCTAAGTCGCAGTTTGTATTATACATGTACCTGGCCAAGGGTACATGAGTATCCAAGCACCCAACACTCAATGTACTAACTATTATTACCCATGGATATACCATGATATAAACAATTACTATACTTTTCATATAAATAATTAATAATAAAACTTATTACAAAAGAGAAATGAAAAAACAGTCTATTAATTTGTGCATTATAATAATCCCGGAGAGCAAACTCTAAAAATGTGGGTGTTGCACTTCTGCAGTGAATTCAGATGCTTGTTTCACTTTATTTACAATCCGCTTCATTTTGATATTCCAGAGTTAGGAGCTCTTAGCTTCTCTCAAGAAATGTTTAATGCTCCAGAGCTGTAAATGTAAATTCACACATATTTATATTCATTAAAATCAAACGAGTACCCAAGTACCTGTAATGATTGTTAAACCTATTGTTATCCAGATTCATTTTCTACCCAATGGCTAGTTCTTGTTTATATTGAGTGTTCTAACATGAAGCAGTGTTTTTTCTAGGATCTTATTATTGGGGGAGAATAGCTTTATAGGGGTTAAATATGTGCTGTACAAAGATTAATGAATGCTTCAATGAAATTTTTATGGGGAGTGAGGTGGTTGTGGAAAGGCTCTGAAAAACACTGATGTGAAGTAAATTTATGTTCAGTTGATTTAGTAAGTACAGCATTATGCAAAACTGGTTTACAGAAATTAATTCACATAACATCATGTTGATTTAATGCAAGGACAGTAAGAATGGTACATAAGATACCAGTTTTTAAGGAACAATCTTTTCTATAGTGTATGGAACAAGTAACACGGACTTGTCGTTGTGGTACTAGGAGCAAAGCTTTGTCTTGTGGCTCAGAATATTTATGCGATATGAAATGTTCTAATATGAAACAATGTGGTAGACACCAGTGTAAGAGAAAGGTGAGTGTAATACCAATTCCCTCTTCACACTCTTAACTTTACTTGTTATCTATTCTTTAGTTTCTAATTCTTTCATTTTTTTTCTCTGCCTTCTTTTTTATTCCCCTGGCAAAATGGCTAATACATGTACCATCCTTTTTTTGTATGGTGATAAATCTGTAGCTATATGTGTACTACATCTAGTGTTTGTAATAAGCTCATATGGCGCACCATTAGCTCAACCAATGAGCTTCTTATTTGGCACTGCACAGTTCTCTCTTTGGGCGAGATGGTGCAGTTAATTATGATTATATTGTCACTAACAGCGTTAACTGATTGTTAATTGGCTCAAGATGTATTCCCAATGGCGCACATTGTTGAGTCAATTTGGCCCTTACTTCAAGATGTATCGAAGCCTGGTATATATATATCATGTTTCAGAGGTATATAAACCTGCCACAAGGAGAGATATCATCCTCAGGCTACACATTGCTTCCAAGTTGGCAGGTTTATATCACAGATATATTTTATTAAGAGATTCTTACCTAAAGATCAGAACCAACAAATAATACAAAACATGCATTATACATTATACATTAATACAGTGTCTTACATGTAGTTCCTCCAACTGAAAGGGGATATAGAAAATCTTGAACAGTAAAAATGGAGGAATTGTGAACAAAAAATCAAAACAATCACTTTTTCTCCTAAAGTTGTCTTCTCTTCCTTTTAATATTTCTATTCATTTCACAGTGTTGTGATGGTAACTGTCCACCATGTGAACTACCATGTGGTAAGGGTCTTCAGTGTGGTCGTCATAAGTGCTCTGCTCCTTGTCATATTGGTAAGTAGCTATTTATTTATGATTACGGACGGTCAGTCAATTGTTGGATCAAACATTTACTATTCGCTCTTATTGTATAGAAAGATATTTAATTAGGTATCTTAGTGAAGCAATATTTTCTCTTCCTCATACTTCCTCGTTAACAAGTTTAGTAAGCTTCCTGTACACTATATACAATACATGTAGCATTTATAATATAGCATTTGTTCAGATTACCAAATATTAGTTGGGTCATATTTATAGATCATGCTAATTCATACCCTTATGTATATCACCTACTGAGTGAAAGATACTATTTCTGGCATAATAATTTCAGAGCAGGTGGACAGACAAATGTTCTACATCTAATTAATATTCATAAGGGGTGTGGTCAATTATTTTCTCTTTTCCATGAATTCATTTCCACATGCAAACCGTACCTCCTTAACTATTCAGTATTCATGTAATATTAACTTTCACTTGCAAAAATTTGTTCTGGCCATACCTGGGTGCTTTCACCTTGTTATACCCATAAACACTCAGTCAGCCATTTTGTATAGGAATGCTTTAGATTTAGTTGTGTTGGGTACAAACATTTATTGACTTTCTGTACAAAATGGCTAATTATGATTGTTTTCAATCACCTAACCTACCGTTATACAATGCAATTCAGCTTGGACAGACCTTAGTTAGTTAAATGTAATGATTATTTTGATGCATGTATATTTATAGCTGTAATCAGATTCTTTAGCCTTAGTCTACAGTAGCAGTTTAGAACCGAAAATATTCATAATTTTATTAAACTATTCACGAGGAAATCTTTGATAACGTCCGTATATTCGGTCCAATCTTAACATCACTGAGTTCATCTCAATGATGTGCATCTATTGAGACTTTGAATAATTCAGCAGCTGAGTTTGCAAATAGTCCCTGACTGCAATGTATACTTATAATATACACTCCTTCCTCAACTACCATGGAGCACCTCAGCTTGGACAGGCTTTACAAAACAAATCCTCTTACATTGAAACTAAAGGTGGATAAGCACATTTTTTGGAGTGCTTGGAGGTGCTTTCAAGCACTTTTCTGCCACAAGCACTTGTGCTTGTGCTTGCACTTAAGCACTTTATACCTACAGTGCTTTTAAGCACTTTTAAGCACGAAGTTTTGAAGTGCTTTATAGGTTCCTAATAATCTAATTTATAATCATAATACAGTATGTTTATGCCTGAAAGGTGTCGACTTGCTGATGCTTCATTTTTTAAACTGATGTAACAATAAATATTTACAATAAAATTTAATGAAAGATTCAAAATATAAAAACATTGATGGTTTCTGTTTCTATAACTGAAGCTAGAGAATGTATATTTGGTAAAAAAATGCTTGTGCTTAGAGCACTTTTGCAAGTGCCATGACACTGGCTTTAGCTACTTCTCTACTATTCCACTGGGAGTCATGGGTCATGGTTTGAGCATTACACAGGACTCTATCAGTTTGTGGGCATGACGAACAAAAAAAAAACAGGTATTGACTAAGCAAGTTACTAAACATATTATGCATCAGCTGAGTGTTGACGCACTACCAGTCAATGAACAATGTATAATTAGAAAGTTTCTGTTATCTTACCACAAAGAGCACAGTGGAATATATTTCTGGACTTAATGGTGCAATAATGAGACCAAAATGTTTACTTCATTATATTTAGTAATCATTAATTTTTTTGTATACAAATTAATTGGATTCCTAAATTTTTTCAGTTTTCCTTTGTTTCTAATTCTCTCATGCTTGCATATCATGCTAAAGCCTTGCATAAGCCTTCAATGCTGCAGCCAAATTGATAAGAGTTCAAATAATAATTATGAGAATATAACATAATAACAAAATGGTGGTGCCCTTCTAATTAGCAGAAACATAGAAAACCTACCTGGGTCTCATACAGAGGGAGGGAATGCCCCTGGGATTCCTCAAATGTTTGATGTGATTGGTTTAAGACTCAAATCTAAAATTCAAAGATGACCATGCCCTCAAATCCCCCTTGTTTATGTGCCAATTTGATATACTAGTGATATGTACTTTTGTTTATGATATAATTATGATTATACATGCAGTTTCAGGATTTAAAGCAGCGTATTGAATGTTTGGTTATCATTAAACTACTGGTTTTCCTTGTATCATGGCAGAGTATTCTCCATTATTACGACACCGTCCTCATCAAAAGAAGTTGAATTACAATATGCAACATATCAAATCCAAGGCTGCTATCCTTGTTCTTGTATGGGATGCTTTTATCACCATCTACAGACAATTCATGGTATATTTTGTATCAGCCCTTGGAGGTATTCAGAGTCCTCATGTTAGTATTATCCTTACAAATGTGTTGGCAAACATGTATAGTATACCTGTACTGCTATATCCTATTGGAGGTCTAATAGCTGATGTCTGGATTGGAAGATATCGTATGATTCTCGTAAGTGTATATATCTGTCTAATAACATGGATATTTAATGTTATTGGATATTCAGTGTGGTGGATGACTTTCAAACATGTTACCATTATCACTGTCTTGCTTACTGTAACATCTTGTTTGCTTCTAGCTGGACTCGCTGGTTTCCAATCAAACATAGTACCGTTCAATATTGATCAACTAATGGGAGCTTCAGGAGATGAACTAAGTGCTCTTGTCCATTGGCATTTGTTTAGTACTTACTTTGCAAGATTGATTGCATCAGCTTTGCCATGGTTCATTACTAGTACTTTTATTTATGAAACTATTAGCTTTATAATACCTGGTATTACCATTATATCTGTTATAATCAGTATGTACTTGTTTAAACACTGGTTGGACACTACTCCTCATTTTAGTAATCCTCTCAAACTCATTATCGGAGTACTCAACTATGCTAGAAAAAACAAGTACCCCAGGAATCGTAGTGCCCTTACATACTGGGAAGAGAACTATCCTGTACGACTTGACTTAGGTAAAGAGAGATATGGAGGTCCTTTCTCGGAGGAAGAGGTAGAGGATGTCAAGACTATTTTAAGAGTAATACCAGTTCTCATTTCTGTTATTGGCTGTCTATTATCATGGGATTCCTGTGGTCTCATAAATCATCCATTAGGTATTAACTATGCCAACTTCTTTATATATTATATGACAGATCGCTGTATTTCCATAGTCATTTGTGTGTGTTTAATTCTCCTATATCAATTCATCATATATCCTTGTTTCTACAAATATATTCCCAATATGCTTAAGAGAATTGGTCTTGGGCTGGTCTTTTCTCTATTCACTACTGTTTCCAATATGATTATCGTACTTGTCAGTCATTTCAATGACCCCATGGTTGAATGTCCTTTGGGAATTTATACACAGTACAATGATTCAATAGTTCTGCCAATTAGCTACAAGTGGTTAATTATCCCACAAGTAATGTATGGTGTGTCTCTATTTCTTGTCATTGTTACATCCTTGGAGTTCACGGTAGCTCAATCTCCCAGACAAATGAGAGGACTAGTGGTGGGAATGTGGTATGCTGCTCTTGGTATTGGAGGATTAATCAACGATAACATATATTTGGCTTTTTATCCAATTAAATCAAAATCTCTTGGTTGTCTCTTTTACTACTACTTGGTTGTCTTTGTTTGTATTCTACTTATTCTGATTTTGTATGTTACTATAGCTAAATGTTACAAAGTGCGTGTGAGAGAATATGTTGTTCCTGTTTATCAGATAGCAGAGAAACACATTGAGAAGTATATAGACAGTCAGAGTACTGACAGTAGTGATAGTAGTACTAATACAGAGTAGATCTTACATTATTAAGTAATTTTTATCTAAAAAGATTGTTATTGTTTTTCATTGAAAACAGTGAAAGTAAAGATAGAATTGTCATAAACATCATTAATGTTGATGTATAGTTGCTGAAATTACTCTGTTTTAATTAGCATATAACGTATACTTGTTATTTATAAGTCATTATTCAAAAAAGTCACTTGAAAGTGTTATTATATAATATGACCTAATTTTCAACAAGGGATATTTTCCTGCAAAATAATTTTGATCAAATGCTTACGCTCACCATGCCACCATTTTGTACAGAAAGGAAATGGTATTTTGTATCTAGGAAGCTTAATAATAGCTCTTTCTGGATACCAAACTCCATTAACTTCCAGTACGAAATGGCAGAATGGTGAGAAATTAAATGTAAGCATTCGATCAAAATTATTTTCCGTAACTTTTCGAAAATTAGGTCACATATGGTAGATGCATAATTATACATATGTCCTTTATCCTTAGGTCTTTGTTATCCATGTGTATTGATGACCACCTTGTCTTGTAACTGTGGTAAAACTAAAATCCAAATCCCGTGTGTACAAAAACGTCGTACTCATCCCCCCACCTGCCATGAGCTGTGTTCCATTCCACCTACATGTCACCATTCTGAACGTATCAATCACTTGTGTCATTCAGGAGCCTGTCCTCCATGTGAACAGGTGTGTAGTAAACAACACACATGTGGACACCGCTGTCCATCTCTTTGTCACTCAGAACCAAAACACAGACCAAAAGAGGTAAATAAATTATGAAGCTACTAGTGTTGTTTCAGTATAACAATAATGATCACTTTTAGTTACAGTTATAGTATGATGGTTTTCTGAAACTTTTAGTTTAGTTATATATGTAGTTAGCTAAAATAATATTAGGCTTACTTAAAGAATTTTAGTTTCAGTTAACCAACTAAAAGTGGGCCTTTTTCGTTATAGTTATTACAATAGACTTATAAGTTGTAATTTAGTTATACTTATAGTTAACTAAAACAACACTAGAAGTTACTATCACATTCATTCGATCTTATGGTTGTATTGGTTCGATAGATGAGACTCTGGAACAGGTGCAGAAACATTAAGCTGACTACTGCACATTTTGACCTTATTTCATCACTTGTTTAGCTCCTCATATACTTTGTATACAGTTCAGTTTCAATTTACTGGACATTCACTAGATTTATCAGACAATGTTCTGCATGACTGACTTTTCCATACCACTGCTCTGGAACTCTCTGGAGCTTAGTAAACAAACAGTATATTTGTCAGTTCCTATAAGGAGAGCGTAATTATAATAAGGCTATGTATTCATCGAGAGAGAGAGAGGATTATTCTATAGATTATATATAAATTTAATTATATATAATTTAAAGTATATGCCTCCAGGATGCTCCAATGAATCCTACCCTACCTTGGTCTCAAATGAAAACTATACTACAAGCTTTTTCAGAAGAAGTAATAATCACACCATGTCCTCCTTGTGTCGTACCTGTACCAAAGTGAGTCTACCAATCATTCATTTAGTTCATTAATCAATCTACTATTACTCTCAATAGCTTAGTACCTGCTCTACTCTACTCATATTTTGTGTATTATTTATGCAAAAAAAGTCCTATCCATTAAAATGTATATTAAATTTGAAGCACTGAGAGAGCTAATTTATGAAGTAGAGATCATAAAAAGCACAAATGAATGGCCAAAATGATAATGCACTAACTAAAATCAAGCAGAAATTGTCCACATAACATGAAAATACATTATCCCCAACATGTTAATCTATACACAGAAAACAAGTGTATATAGAGAAAAAAAACATCCCTATGATTGCTTTACAAGTTTAAGTGAAGATAAAGGTATCCCTATGACTGCTTTGTGGTGTCCAGCATTCAGTAATCATGGCTGACTTTATCAAGCATTAAAGACAACAGCTTATTATAGTTATTATTTTGATTATCTACTCTCCTAACCTTTCAAAGGACCTTGTAGAACTTTAGGAATATATTTCAGGCAGAATAGCTAGCTATTAGTTCCAGTTTCTACGTAAGCTACACAGCTTTCTTTCCGCTGATGTGTAGAGCTTGATCGCGCGTTCTTTTACGCGCCACGCCCATTAATTGACCAAGCCCCCGGGAATGATGTAACTTCCTTAACTATGTATACAACGCATACTCGCGTAGGTGACACAAACATATATATAATTATATATATAAACATACATCGAACCCGTGGGAAAGCAATCATAGGGATGGCCCTACGGGCCATAAAAACACTAAATTTAGTAGATAAACAGGAGTAGTCAAATTTGAAATAGAACCATTCTTATTCCCCTGGGACAAACATAAGTGTCCTAATTAGAGGGATGCCCTTATTACAGGGGTGAATTTATATTATGAAGCACAGTTTAGGATATTTGTAAGTGTCCTTAATACAGGGGTATCCTCATTTCAGGGTGTCCTTAATACAGGGGTATCCTCATTTCAAGGTGTCCTTGATACAGGGGTGTCCTCATTTCAGGGTGTCCTTGATACAGGGGTATCCTCATTTCAGGGTATCCTCAATAGAGAGGTTTCACTGTAATGTGAATCCTTTTGTTTTTTTTTTCTTTTTCTCTCTTCCTAATTTTCCGTTATATAAAATAATTATTTCAACTATCTCATCATATTCGTGTCTCTCTTTTCTCACTGATCCTGTGGGCTTATATATAATATATTAGATCTTGTCAAGGAGAGCACAAGGTAATAGTGAGCAAATTATATATCACATTTCTATATTATCTGTACATACAAAGGTTCTTCACTTCCCATGTGTTCAACTAAAAGAATATACATGTGAATTGATTTGTGGAAGAAGACTAGCATGTGGTAACCATGTCTGTCAAAATGGATGTCATAAAGTTATTAATTCTCCAACTAGAGATGAGGTGAGTGGGTCATGTGAGTGTTAGTCATGTGATACACCCTCCCTCCTTACACACATATCCATATCATCAAACCCTATAATCAACTATGTTGTATGTAATTCACACTCACACACTTCTTTCTTGCAGGCAGGTGAAAATTGTGCTTCGTGTGACCTTCAGTGTCAAAGACCACGTCCTTCTGGTTGTACTCATGCATGCCATCTTCCTTGTCATCCAGGTAAATTGACTTAATTCAGGTACCGATATATTCAATTAATGTTTGGGGATGGTTACCATGGCAATGCTTAAAATTATGCCGTCAGTAACTGTACATTCAATCATTCAAGTACTGGTATATTGTAGGGAAGTTACCATAGCAATCAATACTTAACATTATGGTCTCGGTAACTGTACATTCCATCACATGTTATAAGGAACTCAGCAAAGCCAGTAACATATAATATTGATGGCACAGTGAATTACTATAATTATTCTTTTTTTCTCAGAGGAGTGTCCAAGGTGTGAAGTATATCTCAGATTTCGTTGCCATTGTTCTACAATGCCATTGTTTATCAAATGCCAGTAAGTAATGAATATGTATAGTGTTATAATAAATTGAACTAAAATAGGAATGGTCAATAATATATTGACCACCATTCCTATTGTAGTTCATTTCAGGGTGTCCTAATTTCAAGATGTCCTTAATACAGGGTGTCCTAATTTCAAGATGTCGTTAATACAATGGTGTCCTCATTTCAAGGTGTCCTTAATACAGGGTGTCCTCATTTCAAGGTGTCCTTAATTAATACAGGGTGTCCTCATTTCAAGGTGTCCTTAATACAGGGTGTCCTCATTTCAAGATGTCCTTAATACAGGGTGTCCTAATTTCAAGATGTCCTTAATACAATGGTGTCCTCATTTCAAGGTGTCCTTAATACAGGGTGTCCTCATTTCAAGATGTCCTTAATACAATGGTGTCCTCATTTCAAGGTGTCCTTAATACAGGGTGTCCTCATTTCAAGATGTCCTTAATACAATGGTGTCCTCATTTCAAGATGTCCTTAATACAGGGTGTCCTAATTTCAAGATGTCGTTAATACAATGGTGTCCTCATTTCAAGGTGTCCTTAATACAGGGTGTCCTCATTTCAAGGTGTCCTTAATTAATACAGGGTGTCCTCATTTCAAGGTGTCCTTAATACAATGGTGTCCTCATTTCAAGGTGTCCTTAATTAATACAGGGTGTCCTCATTTCAAGGTGTCCTTAATACAGGGTGTCCTCATTTCAAGATGTCCTTAATACAGGGTGTCCTAATTTCAAGATGTCCTTAATACAATGGTGTCCTCATTTCAAGGTGTCCTTAATACAGGGTGTCCTCATTTCAAGATGTCCTTAATACAATGGTGTCCTCATTTCAAGGTGTCCTTAATACAGGGTGTCCTCATTTCAAGATGTCCTTAATACAATGGTGTCCTCATTTCAAGGTGTCCTTAATACAGGGTGTCCTCATTTCAAGGTGTCCTTAATACAATGGTGTCCTCATTTCAAGATGTTCTTAATACAGTGGTGTCCTCATTTCAAGGTGTCCTTAATACAGAGGTGTCCTCATGTCAAGGTGTCCTTAATACAAGGGTGTCCTAGCTCATTTCAGACCTATAGCTGGAATGAGGTGTAATGACTACATGATAGAGGTTCATAAGTGACATCAATGTACTTAAAGTCTGTTCACATTCATGATGACCTCAAAATTAGTATGTGATGATTTTACATGTACTATAGTGTATCATAAGGTTAATGCATGATTATACTGTAACTCAATAATGAAGCAATGGATTGAAATGTGACACAAAAAAGAATGGGAAGGATAATTATATAAAAATGGTACTGGTAAAAATATTGTTGGTCATTTCAAATTAAAGTTATAAGCATTTTTCTGAGGATAAGGTGAATGTGAATGACGTGTAGACAGTTGACTAAATGTTTGGTGTTCTTACTAGTTTATTTCAAACAGTCGATAATTTTGGGGGCTAATTTGACCATTTTCTTCCACACAGTGAGTGGACTTCAGCAGATGCTAACCAAAAACTAGTTTTACAAGCTTGTAACAACCAATGTACCAAAATAGTAAGTTAAACAATCATTAAACTATTCTAATTCTCTCCCTTTGGTTCCTTTATTTAGCTGTCATGTGGACATCGTTGTTCATTCAATTGTCATGCTGGTGAGTGTTTACCAATAGACCAGTGCACTAGACGACTAACCCTTCGCTGTTCTTGCAAAAGAATCAAGAAAGTAAATTAATTATACCGTTATTAATTTTTATATGCTTAAATCTTTATCAACTTGTAGGATGTGAAATGTAATGAGAAAGAGGAAAAGAAACCACGTTGTGATGAAGAGTGTGAAAGAATCAAAGTATTGAAAAGAGAGGTAATGCATATACACTGACTGGATACATATGCAACTTATGTTTTATCAATTTTACTTTATACCTATGATATCTCCTTAGGAGGAAGAAAGGCATAAAGCAGAGCAAATTGCAGAGGAAGAGCGAAAGAAGAAAGAAGAACATGAAGCTCTAATGAGACAGATTCATGGACGACCAAGAAGAAAGAGAAAACAGAAAGAGAGAGAGATAGAGGAGGTGAACTCTGGATTCATAATGAAATATAGGAAACATATTTTAATTGGAGGATTATCAATTCTGATTCTAGTAACAGCAATGATGTATTATTTAGTGTTCTTAGTCTAATTTTATTTTTTTATTTTTTTCAAGGACAACTACCAATACCTATCCTAAGTACATGTGACATGCAAATATTTGTATCCTTGTGATTATAAAACTTGACTGCATTTGAAAAATCAGATTACAGTAACCCTTCGGAGGCTTTGACTTCATGGGAGAGGGTTAATAATTATGAATGTAATTGAGTAATATTGTAGTTAGCTATAGCTATAGTACAATCCTTACATTATGAATATATATATGTGCATTGTGATACTTAGTTTTTAGTTACCATATATAAGTCTTTTTTCAATAACAAAACTGCATAACAATGATTTCAAATAACCACAGAATCCCAAAAAGCTCATTTGTAAGTAAACCTGAAAACTCGTAATGTGTACATGTGTAGGCGGAGAAGGCGTGGTCTGTATAATTATTATGACGATTGCCCCTCGTTTATTGACAGATGATAGACTACACCCTCAATGTCTTGGCAAGAGTTGAAACAGAAAGGAAACAAATATTTTTCACAAAATGACTACGAAAAAGCAGTTACACTGTACACAGAAGCCTTGGAACAATGCCCAACAGAGAACACTATCTACAGCAATAGAAGCATAGCCTTGATCAAACTTGGACGATTTGAGGAAGCACTGCAGGATGCTGAGAAGTGTATTGAACTTGATCCTAAATTTGCCAGGGGCTATCTCAGGAAGTGTACTGTGCTGAACGAGCTGGGAAGGTTTGAGGAAGCATTAGAACCTGCTCAGGAGGGTTACAAGCTTCGTGGTAGTGACACAATATCTCAGAATTGCATATCTCAGTGGTTAGTGGCAATCCAGGCAATTTTTAAAGAGAAAGTTGAGAGTACTCAGAAGGAGATAGAGTTTGTATTCCCTGATCAATGTCTTGTGATTTCTGATGATTATCTCACTCTTGTTTTGAATCTACTTATTGCTCGCATAAACTATGCCACAACTGGGGTTCCAGTCAACTTAATGACGGCACATCTCTTCAAAATCTTTCAAGAATTTGACCGGGTACTTCAGCTTTTTGGTCATAGTCGTAGTCCTTATGAAGAAGAATGGATTCATGCTCTGTGGCATGCCTCAAAGATTGATCCTTCTTCCTCAATGGTTCCTTCCAGTGCTGTTGCAACCCTTCTGAGTATATCAGACCAACTAGCGACATGGCTACATGATGAAATTGATCACATCCTTTATCCAATCGTTTGTCCAATTATTAGCCTTGCCATGATGTCTGTAATTGGACGTGTGATCTCTCTCAACTGTGTTTCAACAGAACATCATGTTGTGGAGGTAGCCTGCCGCGCTTGCATACCATTTTTTGAAAAGCCACTTTCAGCTCCAAAGTATGCAGAGCAACACATTGCAGTTTACAAGGAAATGTTTGAAGCTATTGCAACCTTTAGTCGTATCTTTAGTAAACAGGAAGTTGAACGTTTTGATAAATCCATAAGCAACTTAGAATCTCTATTGAAACAGACTCCTCAATGTACACGCGACATTTTTGAGAAGGCCATGGTATCAATTGGCTTGATTCGACTTCGACTCAATCAAAATCCTGGTTTTGACCATATATCATATGCATCTAGTCATGGTAAAGCTGTTAGTAGAGGCTCTCTGGAGGATGTGCTATCCTTTGTAGAAGCTAAGGAAGAGGCTCTTAAAGCTATGTTGAAATATCCCTTAAAAGATTCCTTACCCGAGTTTGTTATCGAAGATGCCCAGAGTCTACTCAGTTGTACTAGTAAGTCAACAAATTAACATACATCATTCCATTTTACAGTACTGAGGGACATTAAAACATGAGTAGGCTTCGTCCAAATGAGTTAATCAAGCACTATAGAGAATCAGTGTGGCATATCTAAAGCATAGTGTTGTTCTAGTATGGGGTTTGTAATCGTATTCTAGTATTATTCTAGTATATTGTGGTCAGTGTTTTTGATAATTAAGCTTATATGGTGCACAATTGATTCAAAGAGCTTCTTATTTGCCACAGTACAGTTCTCTCCAAGCCAGATGACGCAGTTAATTATGGATTATATTGTCACTATAAACAGCTTTGTTATTTGGCTCAAGATGTATTTCTAATGGCACACACACTAACCATTGTTGAGCCAATCTGGCCCATGCTTTAGAACATATCAAAACTGTGATTGTGGTCAAAAATAAGTTTAGTGTAGTACTATTTCTAATTTTACAATATCTAGTCCTCATTTAATTGTAGTACTAGTTTTAGTACCTATAGTATAGTATATTATACTTGTAGTATCTAGTCCTCATTTAATTATAAATCTAGTCCTCATTTAAGTATACATGTAGTACTAATTCTAGTATCTAGTCTGCAATACTGTTGGACAAAGTATCTAGTTGTTCGAAAATATTTATGGTACTTGATCATAAAGTATATGGCAGTAGTTTTAGTACTTAGTAGTTCAAGTACTGAGCATTTGAGTGCTGTACTTCAACAGTTAGCAACACTGTTATCAAAGCAGCCATGATAAGGCGGACACACCAAAGCCTTTTACAAGTTAAATCCCAGACCGGTGGCTATTGAGCATAACAAAGCTCTGTAACTTCTCACATTATTATTACAAACAATTCACAATTCATTTGTACAATCTTTGCCATTACCAACGCAAGAAAAAATCTCTAACATACATAACATTATTAATTAGTAACATATGACTTGTAGACAGTACATTAAAACATCTGATCAAATGACTTTTGGTGAAACAACGATCGTATAATTTCCAGTGAAATACTATAAAATATCAACGTAGTGCGTGATTTAATTTGGGAATTGCTGTTTCCATGGTAAACATAAATTATAATAATATAATATATCACGTTCTTCACATCATTGACTTCCACTCACATGATGTGCATCTATTGGGACTTTGAATAATTCAAGAGCTGCTATCAGTCACGAGATACAAAATTGCTATACATTCTCTATGACATAACTCTAACCACAATGTGTAACTTAATTATTATAATATACACACTCCTCCATAAACCTCCAGGGACCAGCTCAGACCAGTATTTTTATTAGAAAATACAGCATTAAAATTCATTTTATTTCTAGTACCAAATACTAGAATAACATTTTGTAGACTAAGAGAATGGAATAGTAACAACATACTTGTGTGCAGGTGAAATTACAGCGATAGTTATTATTTATAGCGAACATAATCACATTTATTTACTGATTTGTAGTTTGCAAACTAAGCATAATTATATTAAAATTATCTTTCACTCTACCACTTGTAAATGGAATAGTACACAGCTTTGTTAAGAGATACAAAATTGCTATACATTCTCTACGACATAACTCTAACCACAATGTGTATATTTAATATATCCCCCCCATTGATAATTCCACAGAAATTTAATGCTTATTACATGTAATGATTTATAATGTCAGAATTCTGACACTGTATTCTTTATCAATTTCAGGTGCTCTTCTGAGGATTGGTGAGTCTTCAAAAGCAGCTGAGATCTTCGACCTTGGGGAATTGGTATTGGTCAGAGTTTTACAAAGGCAGATTTTAAACAAATCATTTAGTCTTGATACTGGCCCAGAAGTACTCAGAGTGATACAGAATGCGATTCTTATCAGTGCAAAGTCGTTCCTTGGAGCTAATGACAAGCTAGTGGCAGATGCAATTGTCAAGTGGAAATGTATTTTTTCAGAGTTTCGTGCCATTCTCATGCAGTTAGGGATAGGGTCAAAGTATCTTGCAACCTTCAGGGATATCCAGGAGATGTATGTGCATAGAAAGCTGTCGTCATCAGAAAAGGAAAATCAACTTGTTCAACTAGCAGAGAAACATCAAAGGGAAGTTCATGAAGTAATGTGTGTCAAGGGGATGCTTCTGCTTAACATTCTCCTCAAACAAAACCATGAAGAAGTCCAAAAAGTCTTGAAGCCAGGTCAGATTATCTTGGAATATTGTCCTGCAGAGAATGAATATTCCTATTCTAAGTCTCTAAGTACTGATGCAAAAGAAGAAGATGGTCTACTTTTAGTTTTGCAAGCTGAGAAAGCTCCAATAATCAAGTCCATTGACTTCAGAAGTGTTGCTGCGTGTGCTGACAGGTGGATCAAAACTGCTCCTAAGTGCAGCAAGGAAGAAGCAGCAAAACTTTCCCAGGAGGTCTGTAACCTGCTGATTCCAGCTGAGGTTCAGATCGTTACGAACAGTGCATGTGTGCAGCAAGTCTTGCTCTGTCCAGACCCAACTTTCACTTTAGTACCCATTGAGTTGCTCCCTTTACCAGATGGGCAACTACTAGGAGAGAAATGCTCTCTTGTTTACCTGTCAGCAGCAAGGGAACTTCTTCGAAAGTCAGCATTTGCTACAACTCAGAGCATTTTTTCTGTGATACAAGAGCATGGAAAAAATGCCAAAAAGGATGGTAGTACTGATGCCACACAAGACCATGCAAAAGATCTAACAGGAGATCTCATACAAATTCAAAGTTCAACATCCACAGGAGTTAGATCTCCAGTTTTAATGGCCAAAAAAAAATGTGTTATCTTTGCTGATCCCAATTATGACCTAGAGCGACCTACAGAAGAGTCCGATGTAAGTATAATGGATAATCTAGTTGCAACCATATCAACATTATTCCTGAAACCCTCAGAGCAGACAGGCATCGCAAGTCGTCTTCCAAAGACTAGAGATGAAGCACACGAAATTGAATACACCTTGTCAGCTGGAGAGAACTCTTTTGAAGTCCAATGCTTTCTTGGAGACGAAGCAACTTTGTCTTCTGTTCTACAAGTCGAATCTCCCTTTGTAGTACACTTTTCAACTCATGGTTTTGCTAAGCCCAGTGTTATTGGGGTGTCAGGTACATTTTGGGATGACACAAAATGTGGTCTGATTCTCGCAGGCTCCAACACGTACCGGCAAGGGAAATTGGCAAAAATATTGCCAGTGGCAGGTACTGGAGAGCTAACAGCTTTGGCAGCCATGGGAATGAAGTTGCATGGAACTTGCCTGGTGTACTTGTCAACGTGCATTTCTGCACAAGGTTCTGTAGCTTCAGGTGAATCAGTGAACAGCATAGCACAAGCCTTTAGAGCAGCTGGAGCTCAAACTGTTGTGGCTACATTGTGGACAGTGCTTGACAATGAAGCCAGAATATTTGCTGTTCACTTCTACTATGAGGCCTGTAAAACAGGAGTTCGACCTTCCCAGGCATTATCATCAGCCAAAAAGAAGATGCAAGAATTAAGATACCATTGGATCTTCTGGAGCAGTTTTATTTGCATAGGAGAAGATGTGCCCCTTTTTGCATAATCGTATCATGATAACTATGTTGCAGTTAAATAATAACTTAGAAAGCTGTACTTCTTTTCATTGTGTCTTTTTTTTGTTTTATGTATCTCCTTTGATTCAGAGTGTATAAGTATACTGATAATTATGTATATGGATGAGAATTTCAAGATACATGTAGTTCTACATATTATGTTACTGTAAATCGTTCTCGATAAGTAAATAAAAGAAGTATTTCTTTGTTTGAAGAACTCAAAGTGTGAAAGCTGGAAAGTCGACAACAAAACGATGCTTAGTAGCTAGATAAAATGACATGACTGGAGGATTCATCCAACTTGCACATTAGTTGTATTATGAAAATGAATGTTTTTACTAAGATAACTGAAAGAAAGGTATGAATACAATGTATGTAACTATAACAGAGCAAGAACTTCACAAAGGCTTGTATGTAAGGTAACAGCATCACACATCACTATACATGCTTTACTTTCTGATTGTTACATTGTGTACAAACAAACTAAATAGTTTGCCGCAACATTCCTGAAAGTAATTATCTTATATAAAGTGCAGGAGGCCCAAGAGCCGACAATTATGATTGATTTGACATACACAATTAATTATATAACTAGCTAGGACAAGTCAGCCAAGAATTCTTATCTCTCAATATTGTTTACAGTGAATTGTTGAATGCTCAAGTTTGCTTCTCTTCAGTTCTCATGGCACTGTTATTCTGAACGGAATTAATTATCACACTCTGTATATAAAACTAGTGAGTATTTTGAATACGATCAAGAAAAATGTATGTATTAACCCTTAGAGCACTGAGCCTGTTTTTCAAAATTCTTCCCATTTCCAACACTGGCGACTCTATTGCATATAATTTGGCCACCGTTCACTTTCTCTACCCCAAACTTGGCTCCTTTTCCGACATGGAGTACTACTTCCATCAACTTGCTTACCAGGACTCAAAAGTCCCCAAGCGCATCGTAGGATCAAATCAAATGCAGTGCTATCCCTCTTTTGAGAACTGGGGCTAACAAAATGACCCCACTCCCACGATTTCAGGTTTCACAGCAAGGAAAATGCCTCAGCTACCCACCAGAGGGCGTGGGCGGGGTCAAAAATGCTAAATTCGTCGGCAGCGAGGGGGCTGCGCCCCCTTCGAACCCCCGCATTAACGGGGGGACACCCCCCTTTAAAATTCCCCCCGTAGTCGTTATTTAGGCCAAAGGGCGCCCGAAAAAACATCAACTTTTTTAGCCGCGTTCATCAGACGCATTTGGACAGCTTCGTGTAGCTAGGAACAGACGGCGAACCACGTAGGGGTGAAATGTCACATATATGTGACATCAGTGCTCTAAGGGTTAATAATTAAAGCCTCCATTATATAGGAAAACTTTAAACTTGTTTGTGGCGTTATGTTTATATTTATACTGTGACATACTTACACGTACCTCAAAACAATATGCCATTTTAGTATCAATGTACTAATGAAGTCAGGACAGACTTTAAATTCCATTACAACTAGCATCCAGTATGTGTGAGTAATGAGCTTTTATAACTATGACTGATAAAGATGAGTATATAATGTTTATATAATTGTGTCAACAACAGATGGAAGATAACATTGTGCCAACTCTCACTTCCAACACAACTCCCCCACATGTCATGTGAGTTAGGTAATTATACCTTTGACACTGTATTGAATTCATCCAGTTCTGAGAATGAGGGCATTATTATTTACTGCTGCTATTTTTGTTGTCAGTACTATTAATATCCAGTGTACAGATACAGCTGAGTATTATGTATCACCACCTAATGGAGCACTCTGTCCTGATAATACCGTCTGTCATAATCTGTCTCTCTACGTTTTAGATTACAGATCTTACTTTATTAACAACACGGTTTTCTACTTTCTGGAAGGAACGCATGTACTGGAACAGCAACTGTTGCTACTAACTGGATTGCAAAATGTGACCTTTCAAGGCATAGGTAACATAGAACAAGGATTTGATGAAACTGTAAGTCAATCTACAGTTATATTAACATGTAATGAAAGGATTGGTGGAGTGGTATTTCTTAGTTGCGAAAATATCAATATAAAAGGGATTACAATTAATAATTGTAGTACTTACTATGAATTCTACACTGTACATTTAAATGCGTCTTTAGCCATCTATAACTCAATTAATATCAATTTAGAGAATCTATCCATTCAAAATAGTAGCCACAATGGTTTAGTTATGTCGAATGTTTTGAATATGACTGTTTTAAAGTGTTCATTTGCTCGCAATGCATTACAAAATGGAGGTAATGTATTAGCAGTTTTTCTTGGTCTTGAAATTCCTCTAACCAAAATATGGAATATTTTGCTTGAAGACTCCAACATCACTTCAAGCTCATTTGATGGACTAGTCGTTGAATTTTTGCAAGAGCAATACACAGTAAATTTCAATCTTCAATCAGTACAAGTTGTCAACAATCGATTTCGCAACATGGTTTTCGCAGCATTATCATCATGTCAATATAGTCTACAACTTAATGAGGTGGTATGTATTGGTTCCTATAATATCAGTTTTGAGTTGTTTCAGAAAAATTGTCCGTCGTATGGAAAACCAGTTATACATATCACTGACAGTATTTTTGCCTATAATCATGCAATAGCATTTGGTTTATACTGGTTAACCACTAAGCCAGGAATTGTGACCATAGAATCAACTAGATTCGTTGAAAACATTGGTAGTGTAGAAAGTGCAATGCATATTGAACAACTAAAGAGACCAATTATTGCAAATGGTACCATACTAGAAGTAAAGCTTTCCAATGTAACATTCAAAGGTAACATGTTCAATGAAACATTATCTAAACAGTTAGGTCTTACATCTGAAGCAAGATTCACAATTGATATCATAAGTATAAATGATATAGTGTTGACTGACTGTGTTTTTGAAGATAATAATGGAACTGGTTTACTAATATACGACTCTTGCGTCACTTTTGCTGGCAGGAACGTTTTTATTAACAATACAGGTTTTCGAGGAGGAGCCATATTGATGCTAAACAATGCATTTATGTTGTTAGATTGTGAAGCACAATTGTCCTTCATTAATAACCATGCAATAAAGAGTGGAGGTGCAATACACGTTGTACAGAATTTGTTGAGAGTTTACGACGGTGACAATTTAAATAATAAATATGTAGCTAAATGCTTCTATCAGCTTTCAGAATGTAATACAGAATCACCATCCAGTATAAAAAAATACTTTATTTTTCAGAATAATTCAGCTAATATTGCAGGCTCAGCAGTTTATGGTGGTATCACGTCTGGATGTATTTCTTGGACAACTATGACAAGAGTTGGTCGTGACTTTTTTGTGAATATAAGTACGTTTGTTAATCATACAGGACAGTCTGTGATATCTTCCAACGCACGTGCTGTTTGTTTTTGCAACGGAAATGTTTTAAATTGTTCTGAAGTAAAAAACAATTTTCAAGTGTCCCCTGGAGGCAGTTTTACATTCACTGTCATGGCTATTGGAAACAGAAATGGCGCAACACCTGGCATTGTACAAGTTAGAGATGATAATGCTATTCGCCCTGTAACAAATTTTAATATTTCAGCTAAATGTACCCCTATAACCCACTCAGTTCAGGTAACTAATTCCAGTTTAAGTACTATTGATATATATGTCACCTTAGGTGATTTTGAGTCAAACACAGAACCGAATATTTTACCTGTTAGAGTGGATATAGAACCATGTCCAGCTGGTTTCTATCTTTCCAGTGTAACCAGAGTTTGTGAATGTACTAAAGAAATTTCCTCAGTAGCAAACTGTGATCCATCAACAGGTACCATTGAGAGATCAGGTAGTTTATGGATATCATATGATAATGAATACAATTGTACAATCATTGATCGAGACTGTCCATTTGATTACTGCAAATTTTCTACAGTCAACTTTACTTTGAATGAACCAAATGACCAATGCTCCTTTAATAGGATAGGTCAACTTTGTGGTGGTTGTGAAGAACATTTCAGTGTAGTTCTTGGATCCAACAAGTGCAAGGAATGTAGCAGCAATGTATACATACTATTAATCATCCCTTTTGCTTTAGCTGGTATTATTCTAGTTGTGTTCCTTCTTATTTTGAACCTGACTGTATCTGTTGGTACTATCAATGGACTAATATTCTATGCTAACATTGTAAAGTTATATGAACCTCTATTCCCAACAGAGCCAATCCCTTTCCTCGGCCAGTTTATATCATGGATTAATCTTGACTTAGGAATCGAGACATGTTTCTACAAAGGCATGAATGCATGTGAGAAAACTGGACTCCAGTTTATCTTTCCATTCTACTTGTGGTTTATCATTGGTTTGATAATACTACTTGCTAGATATTTCTCTAAAATATCTAAATTGATTGGGAATAATGCAACTCCTGTTCTAGCAACTGTACTTCTCCTATCATATACTAAACTATTGCGTACAGCAATTCTGATTCTGTCAATATCTCAGATTTCATGCGATGGAAATTCACAATCCTACTGGTACGTTGATGCTGATATACCTTACTTTAGATCTTGTCATCTGCCCCTGTTCATTACAGCAGTTATTGTACTAATTCTCCTGGTGATACCATACACCCTATTTCTTCTGTTATTTCCATTAGTCGAACGTTTTAATACAAACTGTAAGTTGCCCTTTCTAATAAAGTTTAAACCATTCTTTGATGCTTATGGAGGTCCTCATAATGACAAATTTCGTTTCTGGCCTGGTATATTGTTACTAGTTAGAGTTATATTAGCATTATCAGTAGGGTTGAGTGATAAAATAGATTTTCAACTTGGTGTTCTGGTGGCATTTATTGTCATTCTGATTTTATCTTTGAGTTTTGGTAAAATCTACAAAACATTTCACTATATTTTGGACATATGGTTTATGCTTTGCCTCATTATAATTGTACACATCATTCAAGGAAGCATAAATGGTAATTTCTCCTCGAAGCAGGCTGAATATGGACTAATTGTTATATTCACTCTAAGTTTCATCACATTCTGTGGAATCATATTCTATCATGTATGCATTCATTCCATACTTGGGAATTGCTTCAGACAGACATGGCAGAGTAGTTACAGAATGAAAAGCATTCCTTCACCAATAGTAAATAATGCAAAAGTAACACATTCTGATATATATCGTGGAGAAGTTGACGAAATACCACCTACTGATTACAATGTAGAATATCGTGAGCCATTGTTGGAAAGTGCTTTTCATGAATGATAATAATACCACATAGTATTATACATGTACTTATGTTTAGAAATTACTAGTGTGTTACTTTGAAAATTATTGATAAGCTTAGTTTTTAAAATGTTAACCTGAAATGTGATTTTAAATTTTTGTACCAGTATAGATCATATTTGTAGTGGTTTTTAGTTGTGTAAGTAGTTTTTAAATGTTTTATTAGTATCATTGTGTTGTACACGATTTAGTAGTTTGGTTCACAAAAATAAATCTAAAGATAGAATCAGAATTTGATGGAGAAAATACATCAATGCTTGTACATGTACAGCTTGAAGTCGTACATAACAAAAATTGATTGCGACAGAAATACAGTGTGTGTATTGTTATCATACTTTATAGATTGTTCATACAAGTTGAGGTGGTAGTTTTTGAGCTACTTTAATTTCTGTGACTGCATCTAAAGAGTGATAGAATGACTACAATTATGCTACTAAGCTACTAAGTCCAGTAAAATATTGATTTATACCACAGTATGTGGACAATGTCATGTTGACTGGTGACCATTGCATGATATATACAATAGGTAATATTTACCATTAATAATGATATAGCTTGGAGTATATGTGAGTACTAAGCTTTTATAACTATCATGACTGTGATAATGATGAGTATATAAGTTTATATAATTGTGTCAACAACAGATGGAAGATAACATTGTGCCAACTCTCACTTTTAATAAAACTCCCCTACATGTCATGTGAGTAGGCAATTATACCAAAATAATTATATTGATTTATACCATGGTATGTGGGCAATGTCATGTTGACTGGGTGACCATTACATATATACACTATAGGTAATATTTATCATTAATACTGCTTCAAAAACAAGACATGAGCTGTGAGGCTTTAAACTTTTATTCCATGTTGCTAGAGTCTGCAAATCTCTAGTGGGTTTAGTCAGTTTACCACTATAATTATTATGACCATAATTAATCACCTGTAAAATACCTTCATCGTTATGCCAATAATACTCTTCAGAGATTGATTGACATCTCGTACACAGATATACATGTATATATAATGCTAACTATTTATAATTGGTAGGTAATAGGTAATTATGAAAGGCCTCACTACTATACCTGTATTGTCCTTTGATTTCTGCTGTGGTGATCGGTTGATTCTTTTTACACCAAAACGTTCTGTTGAGTATATCATTCATACACATAATGACTACACTATATGGTATACACATCATCATGACATAAAAACAATAACTATCACAAAGCCAGTTTAGTATTCTTAAACATAATTTAATGAACTGTTTGAAATAATTTTCTTTATAGCAAATCCGTCACCCATAACTGATAGTGTTGATACTTGGTAATAATCTAACTAATAGTGCTGGTATACCAACACTAACCTGGATACTCTTCCTTTTCTTGTCTTTTTTGTTGTTCATGTGCTTCAACTATAGATTGAGCCTGTGTGATTTAGAGTTGAGAAATATATTGTGTACATGTATACAGGACGGAATTCAGAACAAACATTTAAAGGATGGAAATTAGAAATACAATTATACGTGTAACTTTACCTTCATCATGCAAGTGATTCGATCAGGTTCCATTTCTAATTCACTGTTTGCTAAGTTGGTTTTAATTGACTGTAAATGAATTTGAGACATCAAAAATATTGTTTTCTACATTATTATCATAGTATATGTGTAAGCATGTATTACCTGTGTGGTAGTTGATCTTGCATGTGGAGGAAGCTGAGTTTGATAGTTTTGATCAGTAAAATCCTCTGCTTGTGTTTTGCATGGAACATATCTCAACCTATATTAAAAGGTGTAAGGAATTTATTCTGATAAGTTCCTACATTAAAACTATGTCATATACATGAAACATCATGTGCCTAGCATCTTATGTCATCTGGGTTCACTTACTCTTTCAAAGTCAACAAGGTATAAGCTTTCTCTAACAAAGCCTTTGCAGCTCCTGGTTTGCAATGAATAGTACCGTCGATAAACTCTTTGGGTACATCTAACTTCTCTTTAATAAAGAACTATAGGTATATGTAAATATACATTATAAATAATTAAGAATATATTTCTTTTATTTATATATATTATATATATAGTATGATGGTGACATCATCCCTTTGATGTGGTGAGTTCTATATATTGTAAAGAATAATAATAAACATTTTAAAAAATGAAAGAGTATGTAGGGATATACCTGTATATCAAAACCGAAAAAGCACAGGAACAAGATGGCTTTGGCAACAAAATGAAATAGCACTTCCACATAACAACCGTACATAAGTAATGCTTCTTTATGTTTTACCTTTACTTATGTATATAGACCTTCCACGTGCACACTATGCAGAAGATGTCACCATCATACAATATATTGTATATAGTATGCTAACAGGTCCTATATACTGTATATAGGACCCTCGTTTTGTGTCCTCGGATGTGATATAGCCGTCGCAGGCTCGGGCTATATCATATCCTCGGACACAAAACTCAGGTCCTATATTTTGTATATAGGACCTGTTAGCATACTATATATATTACATATATATATATATATAATTATATATAAATTATTCTAATTTGTATCTCGTTTTTATTGTGCCTATATTGTTCATATTATTACCTGTTGCTTTTCGTATTTTATATATTTATAATTTGTATTATTATTATTATGCTTATGTAATCTACTTCTTCTTGTAATGATCACTGCAGGACTCTCAGGTAGACCAGCATATTATTATCTATCTATCTATCTATCTGTCTGGTCAAGTTGGATAAACTATGATGTAATTAGTCTCATAGGCCAGCCCCCTCATCCTCTAGCAAAAGGGCTGGCCCGTGAGACTAGGATAGTCAATTATTATGGCATAAATGCTAAGCTATCATTTTTGATGTAAAATTAAGAAATACATGACTGTAACATACATCTCTCTCTATCCCTGGTGACTAGGCAATAGATAGGCAGATACATACATAGACAATACAAACCCTTTCAAGTTGTTGCCAGTTTCCTTGCTTAGCTTGCAGTGACATTCCATTTGTGAAGGAATGCATTTCAAGAACATGAGGATAATACCAGCTGAATATTTCAGCAATTAAATATCCATTGGAGAAATCCCTGCAATTAAAATTAATTTTAATGACTATAGTCTTCTTTTACTCACCTCCTAACATTTTTGACTGGATGGGTCAAGTCTAAGCTTTGTAGCCACTTTATAACTTCTCTAGGAAGACCACTCATCTCTACAGTATCTCAGTAACCATAGTAACATTCCACCTTCGCAGTTTGGATATTTCCGTTCCTTTCCAGTATACTCAATATCAGCATGGCTACTGTAGGTACAGAGTTTTCTGCCAAAGTATTGGAGGCCTGTGAGGCTGGGGAAGTATTTATTAAAGAGTTTTATGCAACAATGGATAAAAGAAGAAATGTAAGAAATTAATAATATTTCATGAAAATATTTATATAGATCTAGTGATGGGTGGTACCAGAAATTTTATAATTAGAATAAAAAGTAGTTTGGGAATGTGTAATGATGGTATCAGATACTAAAAGAGTACTGGACTGTGTGAATGCATGTCATACCATTACTTATTTTTAACCAATCATCAATGTAAAAGTCACATAATATATGTATGCTCACGAAAGAGATGTAACAGTACAGGTGTTGATTGTGGAGCAGTACTGGATTAGTCTAAGAGCCAGCCCCTTCACTGGAGGAGGAAGAGTCTGGTAACTTGCAATAGAACAAAGTCATGATAGATCTTCAGATTATTGTGTGACAATCAGATTGTACCATGGGTGAATAATCACGTGATTATCCATGTGAAAATTGTATCAAGATGTATGGCTCTGTCTGTTCAGGATGGGTGCACTATTTATTAGCTATACTGAACTCAAAATAAGCTATCAATGCATTTCTGAGATGTGTCTGCCTGCTAACTAACAGAATTAAACAAAGTATTTGCTGTAATAACTGAGTAGAATGTATCATGTTCCTACCTATCTTTAGTTCATTGGCTGATCTCAGGTAAAACAATTGTTCTGTAGAAGGTTTCTGGTGTTCTAGAAGGTTTCTGGTGTTGTGATGAAAAGTGATGTCAATATTGCTATGGATATCACATGTTTGAAACCCACATTAGCATTCCAGTTGTACAACCAGTTCTATTGCAAGTCACCAGACCCTTCCTCTCACAGTGAAAGGGTTGGCTCACAAAACTATACTGGATACCAGGAATCAAAGTACTTGTAAAGTATTTTAGTATCAGTATTGCCCATCACTACTATGCTGAAAATTAAGTAAAGTCACTGAGCCTTAAACCTAGGATCCATGTCTGAAAATTTGGTGTTAAGGGGTAAAGTAATTGTATGATTATACATGTATAAAGGTCTTTAACTTACTCATTGTACCAGCCCCAAAGATGATTTATACCAGTTCATTATCCACCACTTCCTCAAGACAATAGATATGTTACAAAATCACTTCATCACAAACCAGCATGACCTAATGTACACTAGAATAGTATTTTTGATAAAGCTCATGTGGTACACCATTGAGCCAAAGAGCTTCTTATTTGGTGCTACACAGTTCTCTTTGGACCGGATAGCACATTTAATTTAGTCATGTAACAGGGTGTATTCCCAATCAGTACCAGCATGACCTAATGTACACTAGAATAGTATTTTTGATAAAGCTCATGTGGTACACCATTGAGCCAAAGAGCTTCTTATTTGGTGCTACACAGTTCTCTTTGGACCGGATAGCACATTTAATTTAGTCATGTAACAGGGTGTATTCCCAATCAGTACCAGCATGACCTAATGTACACTAGAATAGTATTTTTGATAAAGCTCATGTGGTACACCATTGAGCCAAAGAGCTTCTTATTTGGTGCTACGCAGTTCTCTTTGGACCGGATAGCACATTTAATTTAGTCATGTAACAGGGTGTATTCCCAATATGTATTTTTGATTTTTGATAAGGTTATATGGTGCATTATTTATTGTCACTAACAACATTAACTCTGTTAATTGGCTCAAGATGCATTCCCAATGGCACACACACTAACCATTGTTGAGCCAATTTGGCCCATGCTTCAAAATGCAGAGCTCCAAATAACATCCACCAATTGGCCAGTTTCTGGACATTTTGGCTCTTTGTCTGGTCAAAATTGCATTTGACTGGAAAGTATCTCATTAATAATACAGAACAGTAACATCACAGCAAGTTAATTATTAGTCAATAGACAATAGTAGTCATGGCCTAGTGGGTTACTTCTATATCTCATAACCCATAAATGGGCACAGTGGGACAAAATTCATAAATTGCTGATCGAATATTGTTTTGTCCAGATATTTCTACTGGACACATTCAAAAACTATTTTGAGCACTGAAAATGTATCATAAGCTCTGTTCCAATGGTGCACACACTAAACATTGTGAGCCCATACATTAAAAAGTCATGTGATTTGTTATTCTCTTCTGTTGTAGTTACTATCAGGATTTTATTCAGACAGCTCATTCATGGTATGGAATGGTCATACATGTACTGGATCCAGTGATATCAGCTCTTTTTACCAATCATTGCCTTCTAGTGAATATGATGTATCAGTATTTGATTGTCAACCTATTTCTGGTATGTACTTGTTTACTTTGTGACTTTTAGTTAATAAGTCTATAGTACTAACTATAACTACATGTAACTAAAGGTCATTCACATTCATCTTGGCCTCAGAAAATTGTTCATAAATTTAATTTGGAAGGATCAACATCCGTTTTACCTTCTCTACATGTAATTATCGTAAATTTCAATCCATTGCTTAGTTACAGTATGATCCAGTATTCATATTATGACATTAAACTATATACAATATTATAAATAAAGCTAATTTTGAGGTAATATTGACAAACATTTTTATGGCCCGTAGGGCCATCCCTTTCCCACGGGTTCGAACTATATATATTATATATTTTCTTGTGTCCACTTGCACGAGTATGCGTTGTATACGTAGTTAAGGAAGTTGCGTCATTCCCGGGGGCTTGGTCAAGTAATGGGTGTGGCGCGTAAAAGAACGCACGCTCGAGCTATACAGAAAAGCTGCATGTAGCTAAGTAGCTTACGTAGAAACTGGAACTAGTAGCTAGCTATTCTGCCTGAAATATATTCCTAAAGTTCTACAAGGTCCTTTGAAAGGTCAGGAGAGTAGATAATCAAAATAATAACTATAATTGTATTATAGGAAGCCATAAGATGAAAGCTACCGTGATCAGTGTATATTACGTAGACCCCAACTTCCTGTTAAATATACATATTCCACCGGACATGACTCTTAAAAGATTAAAGCAACTGACAGTGATATATATATATTCCACCGGATGTTTTTTTTAACAACATAGTAATAGAACAAAACAAAACAATAGTTTTTAATAATAGTTGATCTTCCTCTTCCATCTTAATAACACCTACGTGTCGGACACTAGTTCTAATAGCTTTACAAAGCTCATGAAACACGACCTCGCAAACACCTTGAACCGGGAGTCTCTTCTGTATAATACATTAGGAGTATCACAGCTGTAATATCTCATATATCGAAGAATGAAGAATACCTGAAAGCAATTTGTGAATGTTTCTTGGAGGATATTGGTCACCATCAACGCGGCGAACCTCAGCTATGAAAGTTGAAAACCATCTATCTATTTCTTCCTTTTGTATGTACGCAAAATGATTCTTTTTGGTTAAAGAAAGCTTTAGACACTTTTTTCGAACGTCTTGAATTTCCGGATCTGCATTCTCTTTCACTACTGCACTAGTTTGATATCCAAATTCGAACAGTCTCAGATGCTAAAATATTGTGATGTAATGGTAGTTACTAGGAGATAAACCGCAACAGTCATGACGCATAGATATTGCTAGGATACCAAAATAATTGCATAGCAACTGCGTGAGTGGCGTCTTTCATCTTATGGCTTCCTATCAATACAAGCCATATAGAACATGACCTCACCTCGTGGCGTATCAGGTATACACTCAAATGATATTCATAATCCCTCGGGCTACGCCCTCGGGATTATGAATATCATTTTCGTGTATATCTGATACACCCCTCGCGGTCATGTTCTATCTATTACTAAGCTGATGTGTTTTAGGCATGATAAAGTCAGCCATGATTACTGAATGCTGGATACCACAAAGCAGTCATGTGCACTTAATTTTGTAAAGCAATCATAGGGATGTTTTTTTCTCTATATACACTTGTTTAGGGTTGGACTTATACTAGTATAGGTATCTGAATAAGTGCCTATATTAAATGTATTTGCATAGTATCGGATAGGACACTGCACATTGCCAAATACTATTGTATAACTGTGTGATAGCAAAGCTACATGTGGCCATAAGAATATCTCATAAATTGTAGTAAAAAGGGATTGATGAATGGATTGTCAATTTTTATAGTGTATCAATGACCCTCCTAATTAGATATTCAAGGACAAAGCCAAGTACTTGTTACATGTGAAGGTCTGGTTCAGTTTGATAGTCAAGATGGAAACTCTCCAAACAAGTTCAACCAGAATTTCATACTCGTTAAACAAGGTGAATACTGGAAGATCAGCAGCGATTGTTTCAGATTTTTAGAACTATGAGACAAACCAAACATACCCTTCATCACTTGTTCTTTGCTTTTTACAACCTAACACACATACATGTGTACATGCATTATATTATACTCTCTAAATTCTTCTCTACTTTTCTAATTCAAATTCTATCTAATAATTTATTGATTTTTCTTTTTACACCTAACACACATACATATGTACATGCTTATTATATTATACTCTCTAAATTCTTCTCTACTTTTCTAATTCAAATTCCATCTAATATATTATTGATTTTTCAACAAGCTAAACAAAAAACGTAAATAATTAATATATTTTACCAAGCACTATCATTTTTATATTATCACAAGTGCTCTCTTCATGAGTACAGTACTCTTCTAAGTTACATTTCATGCAGCTACATCCCCTTGCAGGCCTTGCTGCATTGGATTGGATTTAGTCTCATTTTGCCTAACAATGATATGATACTAGTATAATAATGACATATCCCCTTGTGGTTTAGTAGGCAAAATGAGAGCAGACCGCAATTGGTTTGGCTATGCAAGACTAGTTACTAGCTACTTTATTCTTCGTTATTGGACACCATCTGAGAGACTTAGACTTTCAATAATCTACAGCAGTGGTTCTCCAAGTATAACATACATGTACAGTGTCTCGCATAATGAACCAAAACTACTTCAAACAAACACATAGTTCCTATAGACGTAATATATTTAGTTTGTGTATAAACCACCTGCTCATGTTCAGAGGTTTATGTGTATATATTACCTCTCAGGTTATATCCACCATTAACCTCATCCACAGGTGGTATATATCTGACCTCCCAACCATCATTTATATAGTACATAAATACATATACTCAGTGTATCATACAAATTATGCAATTGCTTTATACTTTGAAGTAAATTTTTTACAATATGTACTGTGAATTAATAATTATATTACATGAATATAAGAAACAATGCACAAGAAGTATAATACAATGAATAGAACATGATAAACACATCATTGATGAAATGAAAGAGTTAAAGAGAAACAATTCTCATAAATACTACACATCATCTATATCACTTTCTTCCTTCTCTTCGTCTTCATCTTCACTACTACTGGAATGTTGTAAGTCTTGCATTAGTTGATCAATTTCCCCTTCTCCTACTCTAATCCCTGAGCTAATGTCCATCTCTTCAAGACCTTCAACATCAATTTCATCACTTGCAACAATACGTACCTGTTGAAATAAAGTTGTATAATAATACATGCAACGGTGTATATGAGTATGTGTGTATGTATGTGATAATTATGTATTTATGTATGTGAGTATGTATGTATGTATGTATGTATGTATGTATGTATGTATGTATGTATGTACGTATGTATAATCTTTACAATTTATGGCTTCATCAAACTATCACAAACCATGCACTTCAGTTCCCCTAAGTTATCGAGTGAGATTGCGTCAGCTGTATATAGTTTGAAACCATCAGAAAGCAATCATAGGGATAGTCCTGCAACCCATAATAAAACAGAGCATTATCCTTGTTTTTGAGCAGTGTTCTTGCTAAGGATTTTCAAGTGTGGGTTAATTTTTTGGATTTCCAGTGCTTGACTCGCTCTTACTAGAATACTACTACGTCATTTGGTGCATGAGGTGTGTCAGGAGCTTACTAATGTGCTTCATTGGTGCACCATAGAAGCTTAGCACAAACACTTTTTTTGAGTAGATGGATATAAAACAATATGATAATTTGTACAGTTGCTGTTGTGTCCTGAAGTCAGAGATGGTAAATACAAGCTTACCTGTCCACTATCTAACACCATTGATTCTCCTCCAGTAACAGTCATCATATTGACACCTGGTCCCTCAACCGTTACATTACTATCTCCTTCATCTTCACTCATTAAAATACTACCTTGATCCAAAACATCATTACTACTATCATGTATTGAACTTGTAGTGGGGGATTTACTGATTTCACGAGAGCTAAGCTGAGACTCATACTGGGACAGATGGTCTGATTCCTGTGTAGAATCAACACACAAATAATACATATAAAAGAAATTGACTCTTGTAAAAAAATTAATGAAAAAGAAGAATTGAGTTGTAACTGAGCTTATTTTAAATTCATAGTTTTACACATTTGTGTGCTACTATGTGTTCAATCATGTAATTATGTGTACATGTGTACTTGACTTGGCTAATTCCACTATGCATGTGAACAAGAAATATTTTAAGATCTCTATAACATACAAGTCACATGATAATCCACCAATGAGAATACACATTAATGTGTGTGTGTGTGTGTGTGTGTGTGTGTGTGTATCCTTATCTGCAAGTCTCCGCAAATATTTATGAATTTATAACAAGCTCAGTTTCATGATTCTACTAGAGTAAATACAGCTACATGTATATTACTATACTACTATAGAAGAAGTGTCACAAATGTTAAATTTGAACTTGTTACCAAGGGAAACGAAGTTTATTTAATCATTTCAAATTCACAATGACTTCATTCATAATTCAGTTGTAATGACTTTATATGTACTATAATGAGTAGTTTAATTTCATAAGATTAATACATATTTAAGATTATACTGTAACTCAACACATTTTGATAGTACTATACCAGGGAATACCAATTCAACATCAGCATGTCTTCAAAAGGTAGACCTCTATCATGCGCTCTTGGGTAGACATATTATTAAATGCGTTTGGACAATTGCACAGACTGACAGACAAAATGCAGTTACCTCTTCCAAGAATTTTAAACCACACTGTCTCATATTGTCTGCGATTTGTGTGAAAGGACTAGTTGGTCCATTATATGTGATACTGTTATCTACTATCTGATTAAGATCAGCAATGAACTCTTCTCTACTGTGATACTTATCAGACTCACAATTCTGTAGTATGAATAAATGAATGAATGAATGAATGGATTAATGAATGACTAGATGATTGGATGAATGAAAGAATGGATGGACGGATAGATGGACAGATGGATGGATGGATGGATGGATGGATGGATGGATGGACAGATGGATGGATGAATGAATGGATAGATAGATGGATGGATGAATGAATGGATAGATAGATGGATGGAAGGATGGATGGATGAATGGATGGATGGACAGATGGATGGATGAATAGATGGATGGATGGATGAATGGATGGATGAATGGTTGGATGGATGCATGGATGGATAGATGGATGTGTGGAGATTGGAAGAGAAAGAAATGATGCATGTGTTTGACCTTTCTTAATGTTTCAAGATCCATTGGTTTTGCAATGATAATATGATAATCTGGAAGTTTCTTTGAATTAACAGGAAAATGAAATGGACGAGACTGGAAAGAAAGAAAGAGACAGAGTAATTTAGAGTATATAAAACAGAGTATCGTTCTTACACTAGGAACTAGTATCATCTTCTCCACACACTTTCTCAAAAGGAAAGATAAAGCCGCGAGAGGATCGTCACCTAGCAACGGATTAATTTCATGTTCCAACTGTTCCAACTCTTTATCAATCTGTAATAAATAACTAATGAATGATAAGTAATGTGTTTAATATCACCTGACCATCTTCATCTCCCCGTTGCATATTTCAAGCATCTTTTGAGCATTACGAGTTAGCTCTGAATTAAATCCATTGTATGTGATACAATTATTCACTATTAAATTAATATGTTCCCAAAACTGTTCTCTTGTTTCATACTTGTGTTTACGTATATTCTACAAGAAATAAATATAATTATTTGTTAAGGATACTCACAGATGTACAGACAGACAGACAGATAGACAGACAGACAGATAGACACACACACAAACACAGTATGGAAACAGACTGACGTCTTTCATTGTTTGTAAATCCATTGGGAATTTAATTAAGTTGTAATAGTCAGGAACTGTCTTAGCAGATACAGGTTTACAGAATGGCCACACCTGTATGATTAAAATACATGTACATACACTATATTATATGGTAACATACATACATACATAGATACATACATACATACATACATGTACATACATGTACATACATACATACATACATACAAACATACATACATACATACATGTACATACATGCACATGTACATATTGTATCTGTACTATAATTACATGTACATACATGTATACCTCAGGAACAGAGCTGAGCTTGTTAACAACTTTTTCAAGTGTTGCAGCAAATGGAACTTCAGGATTGGTTCGTCGTCTTTGTCCACTTTTAGCTCGTTTCTGAGAACAAAATGAACGTATAATTCACAGTTTCACACACAGGACAAGTACTTCATGTTACTGATTACCTCCAGATAGTCCAATGGCTCATCACCATGTCTTCGTTTTTTCTTAACTGTGATTTCAATGTATGAGAATATATGTATACGTACATGTGTTCTGTTTATATTAATATGTTTGTCTATTTGTCTGTTTATTTGTGGTTAGTTCTCTATCACTACACTCTAGTCCAGTGGCTCAAATGTCTGCTTGTCTGTGGATAGTTCTCTATCACTACACTCTAGTCCAGTGGCTCAAATGTCTGTTTGTCTGTGGTTAGTTCTCTATCTCTATTCTCTACACTCTTTGTTTGTGGTTAGTTCTCTATCACTACACTCTAGTCCAGTGGCTCAAATGTCTGTTTGTTTGTGGTTAATTCTCTATCACTACACTCTAGTCCAGTGGCTCAAATGTCTGTTTGTCTGTGGTTAGTTCTCTATCTCTATTCTCTACACTCTTTGTTTGTGGTTAGTTCTCTATCACTACACTCTAGTCCAGTGGCTCAAATGTCTGTTTGTCTGTGGATAGTTCTCTATCACTACACTCTAGTCCAGTGGCTCAAATGTCTGTTTGTTTGTGGTTAATTCTCTATCACTACACTCTAGTCCAGTGGCTCAAATGTCTGTTTGTCTGTGGTTAGTTCTCTATCTCTATTCTCTACACTCTTTGTTTGTGGTTAGTTCTCTATCACTACACTCTAGTCCAGTGGCTCAAATGTCTGTTTGTTTGTGGTTAGTTCTCTATCACTACACTCTAGTCCAGTGGCTCAAATGTCTGTTTGTTTGTGGTTAGTTCTCTATCACTACACTCTAGTCCAGTGGCTCAAATGTCTGTTTGTCTGTGGTTAGTTCTCTATCTCTATTCTCTACACTCTAGTCCAGTGGGCTCAAATGTCTGTTTGTCTGTGGTTAGTTCTCTATCTCTATTCTCTACACTCTAGTCCAGTGGGCTCAAGTGTCTGTTTGTTTGTGGTTAGTTCTCTATCCCTACACTCTAGTCCAGTGGCTCAAACGTCTGTTTGTTTGTGTTTAGGTCTCTACACTATACTCTAGTCCAGTGGTTCAAATGTCTGTTTGTTTGTGGTTAGTTCTCTATCCCTACACTCTAGTCCAGTGATGGTTAGTTCTCAGTAGCTTGCCTGTTTGTTAGTCCGAAGGTAATTACTATATTCTGGTACATGTAGGTATATCTAACAATAGTTATGTCTGTATTTCATTTATGAAGTGATACATAATGAAGTAAGGAATCACTTCAAGTGTACATATTAATATTACTGCTTGCTTGTCTCTTCAATGTTCATGTACTGAATTTGTCTCACCTTTTTCCTTTGGAAATCTCAAAACTAAAGACTTTCTCCTAACATCTTCAGCACTGTAACATTATAACAATTATATATTACATGACAAAATCCCTCAAACCAACTGTATACAAACTCAATTAGTTTGGTGGCAACTCAACATGAACATACTTTAGTATAGTTACATATATGTACTGTTAGCATTACTATGGAGTATGGATGCAGGGTTTCTTTTGTACAGAGGTGCGGTGGGGAGTGTGGGAGATTAGAGATTTCCCTTACCAAAGCTATGTACTCCTCCCCCAAACACTTTACAAATTCGATGAGCAAACATACAGTATTAGCAACTATACAATATTATTAACAATAATTCTACAGAGCAAAAATGTATTTATTTTTCAGCTTAAAAATGTCTAGTATTGCATCAAAATCAGTTTGTGTTTAATGAGGTCCTTCAATCTCTTCATGGTTTATTAGATGTTCATGATTTGAGTCATCAGATAAGAGCCTCAGTGTACCACATGTATGTACAGTACATTAAATTAATGATCATGTTAAAAATGCCAACTAACTTCCCCCATTCATATGTGGACACATAACACATTGACACGTCCATTTCATCAAATCTCTCCCAACAAACCTCAAATCCTATATTAACCCTTGACATTTTATAATAATTAATATTATAATATTATTATGATGTGATGTATGTCTCACCGTTCTACGAGATCTTTCTTTAACACAACTTTTGTCCCCTCAACTTTTACCAAATCATCTTGTGAAAGGGAAGTATCATTTTGAGCTTGTAAATCAGCATCTGTCATAGCAACCTATTGTACATGTACGTGTTAATAGAATTAGTACCATAATCATATTTGTGTGTTTGTACAGTCATTCATCAAATCCTCTATCAATCCAATACTGCATGATTAGGATAAAAGATGTTGAATTCCTAGACAGGACTCAAATTAATGAACTTGGTGTTTGGACTCAACCCCATGACCTTGGTTTCTGCTCTACAAACTAAGCCCCTGAACTCAGCTGGTATAGAGACTAGAGACTAATCAACAGGCAGTCAATGTACATTTTTATTCTCCTGAACCAGATACTCACAAAAGGAAGTTGTTGTCCTGAGGACAAGCCATTTAATTTTTAATTGTCCCAAAGCAAAAAGTGGTTGTCATGACAATGGTAACTACCCACATACAGTGTTGTAATAGTTCTCTTACCTGTACAGGTTGATTCTTGTACATTGGACAATTCTTGTTAGTTTTCATGTGACCTTTCTGACCACAGGCACTGCATGTCAACTACATGTATAAGGATAATATAATATAGTACATGTACTTTTATTATGAGTACATGTACATAACTATATGAGTACAGTACATGTATATAACTACATGAATATATGTACATGTACATAACTACATGAGTACATATACATAACTATATGAGTACATGTACATAACTATAGAGTTTATGCGATGACGTAATCAAACGCGTTCAAAACATAGCAACCGTTGCTACGAACTATCTTGAGTGGCAAAAGCACAAGCCACGAGTTCTCACGAGGGATACTGCACTGGAACTTCAGAGGTATTTGTGATGGATCGTGCACCCCTTTGTTCAGATTACTTTCAAGGTTTAGATGGGACTGCTAAGCTTCGTTACAAAGAAAAACTTGAAAAGCTCGGAAGGATAGAGGACCCATACCTTCACTGGGAACATAGCACACTAAAAGAAGAAGAGTGGCAAAACTGGCCGAAGGTGGAATACCCCAACATCTACAATTTTCTAATTCAGTCTCCTAGCGTCTACACTGGCGAATCCTTGAAGGCATATAAAAGCCTGGATGCATATAATTATTACATGAATGGCTAGATAGATAAGGCCACTGTATGCAAATTGCCAAACTGTCCAAACACCTACTTGGCTACTGGTTAAGCGTGTTCACAGGTTGCTGCACTTTTATTCTTGTTAGAAGGGAATACTCTCTATCAAAATAATCAGTCATGCACATCTTTGCCATTCTCCTGGCTACCACCTTCTTTCCACAATGTCCCTTTTGCACAGCTGGCCAATATTGATTTCTCCACTCCACAAGCAAAACGATGGAAAGTTCATGGCAGCTCCACCAATGTGGTTAAAGCAGACAAGGTGGCAATGAAAGCTCCAACGGCCCAAGAGCTTGATTTCACTCTACAAAGAACTATCTGGAGCAGGTAAACCAGTTATTCTTTCACTTATACCTGGCTATTCTGAGCCATATATACATGTACCACTGTATTCCAAAGGTGTTTTGCCTAATCCCATCACAAGTTTTTTTGATGTGAAGAACCTTGCAGCTTCTTGTTTATCTCCAAGTTCAGTCCTTCTTCTCTTTGCTTGAGATACTCCCTCAAAACGCTTCATCCCTTCCTTTAATCTTCGCTTCATTGGGCTTTTGATATGAGAAAACAGTGAAGGCACATAGTCTGGGGACAGTGGATCATCGTCCTTCGATCCAGAAACAAAATGAGCACTGCAAATCCACGAATGCCTTGTAGGTTCCCAGTTTTTTCGTGCTACAGCAGCTATCCACTTCGATCTCCTGCTATTTTCTTTAGGAAAACGGTAAAAATGAATGCCAGAATCTTTCATGTAACGATTTGCACAGCCGACTGCACAACAGCTTTTGCCCATTTCTGAACGGTTTTTGCCACTCAAAATAGTTCGTAGCAACGGTTGCTATGTTTTATCGCGTTTGATTACGTCATCGCATAAACTCTATATGAGTACAGTACATGTACATATCTACATGAATACATGTACATGTACATAACTACATGAGTACATGTACATAACTACACGAATACATGTACAAAACTACATGAATACATATACATAACTACACAAATACATGTACATAACTACATGAGTACAGTATATGTACATGTACATATCTACATGAATACATGTACATAACTACATGAGTACATATACATAACTACATGAGTACATGTACACAACTACATGAGTACAGTATATGTACATAACTACATGAATACATGTACATAACTACATGAGTACATATACATAACTACATGAGTACATGTACATAACTTTATGAGTACATGTACAAAACTACATGAATACATATACATAACTACACAAATACATGTACATAACTACATGAGTACAGTATATGTACATAACTACATGAATACATGTACATAACTACATGAGTACATGTACATAACTACACGAATACATGTACAAAACTACATGAATACATATACATAACTACACAAATACATGTACATAACTACATGAGTACAGTATATGTACATATCTACATGAATACATGTACATAACTACATGAGTACATGTACATAACTACACGAATACATGTACAAAACTACATGAATACATATACATAACTACACAAATACATGTACATAACTACATGAGTACAGTATATGTACATATCTACATGAATACATGTACATAACTACATGAGTACATATACATAACTACATGAGTACATGTACACAACTACATGAGTACAGTATATGTACATAACTACATGAATACATGTACATAACTACATGAGTACATATACATAACTACATGAGTACATGTACATAACTATATGAGTACATGTACAAAACTACATGAATACATATACATAACTACACAAATACATGTACATAACTACATGAGTACAGTATATGTACATAACTACATGAATACATGTACATAACTACATGAGTACATGTACATAACTACACGAATACATGTACAAAACTACATGAATACATATACATAACTACACAAATACATGTACATAACTACATGAGTACAGTATATGTACATATCTACATGAATACATGTACATAACTACATGAGTACATATACATAACTACATGAGTACATGTACACAACTACATGAGTACAGTATATGTACATAACTACATGAATACATGTACATAACTACATGAGTACATATACATAACTACATGAGTACATGTACATAACTACATGTGTATATGAGTACATGTACAAAACTACATGAGTACATATACATAACTACACAAATACATGTACATAACTACATGAGTACAGTACATGTACATAACTACATGAATACATGTACATAACTACATGAGTACATATACATAACTACATGAGTACATGTACATAACTATATGAGTACATGTACAAAACTACATGAATACATATACATAACTACACAAATACATGTACATAACTACATGAGTACAGTATATGTACATATCTACATGTACATGAATACATGTACATAACTACATGAATACATGTACATAACTACATGAGTACATGTATATAACTACACGAATACATGTACATAACTACATGAGTACATGTATATAACTACACGAATACATGTACATAACTACATGAATACATGTACATAACTACACGAATACATGTACATAACTACATGAACACATGTACATAACTACATGAGTACATGTATATAACTACACGAATACATGTACATAACTACACGGATACATGTACATAACTACATGAATACATGTACATAACTACATGAGTACATGTATATAACTACATGAGTACATGTATATAACTACACGAATACATGTACATAACTACATGAATACATGTACATAACTACATGAATACATGTACATAACTACATGAATATCTCTCTATACTCACATGCATTGCTGTGAATTTCTCTTTCTTTGGTTTCTGTGGTTTGTTTTTTGCCTTTTCTTCTTGTCTATCCAACTGTCTCAGGGCATGTTGTAACCTAAGTTGAGAGTAAAGATATTCCTTAGTCTCTCTTCTCTATGTCTTATCTATATACACATTATATGAGTATATAATTATATACATGTACATGTAACTTTACATGTATATAATTATTATGTCCCCTCTCTCTTGTACCTATAATTATAAACGATAAAAATACATTTAAAAAAATGAAAATAGACGCAGGGATGTCAAAACCGAAAAAGCAAAAGTACATGTATGTATATCCCTTCTTGGTGTCATATCTATAATTATATATAATTATGTAATGTTACTTGTATATATCTCCTCTCTATGTCAGGCTTGGAGTCGAATGACTGTACTATTTATATACATGTAATTATTATGTCTAGTTGTCGTAGCTCAGTGGCAAGAGCACTGGTGGCTATAGTCAGTGGTTCTTGGTTTGATTCCTACCAGCATCATTCACTTTCCTTCTTATTTATTAGAATTTAGTGTTTAATTATGTATTCACACATGTATTTCCTTTCTGTCATACCTATACTGTATATAATTCATCTGTATGACTTACTTATACCTGTAGGTAAGTACATGTACATGTCCTCTATAACTTAACCCTGTACAAGTTATAAATTGACATGTATGCTGTACATGTACATACATACATACATGTACATGTATATGCATGTAGGGAGGATATATAAATGTACATGCATATGTATGTGACATATGTATATACATGCATACATGTACATACATACATGTATATACATCTAGATGGGATATATACATGTACATGTACATGTATATTATATATACAGGTATATGTGTACATGTATATTATATATTATATACAGGTATACATGTATTTACATGTGTATATCACCTGTAAAATGTACATGTACATGTATATGTTTATACATTCCAATGTATACTAACCTCTTAACTTCTTTTCTGATGTCATCTCTGGTTTGTTCATCTTTTTCAGCAAATTCCATTCTAAATAAAATCACATGATTGTCATGTGACAAAAAAAATTAAATAAATCACAAGGACATCCATTATGAAATACAAAGTAAATATAATTGTATTATATATAAACATCACATGATGCTAATATTAACCAGCTCCCCGGGACCGACGGCTTTACATCCCCTCCGAAGGATGCGGTGATAAACACCTTCTCATTTTTTGAGGGTAGAGCTGAGTAAACTCATAGGCGAGAGAAAAAGCCTGACCCTAGTGGGGCTAGAACCTGCAACCTTTCGATTGCAGGCTAGCACTTTAACCAGCAGGCCACTAGAATCACCTGATGTCTTTGTCCTTTGATCCACTCATAATCCTAACGTAAGCATCAATCACTCCTTGATTCTTCACCACTTCATGACGGACATACTCCCGTCCACCTTCATCTTTGAAAGTCCGAGAGATGACCAAACGACGGCCACTGAATGACGAGAAACTCAGAACTGATGAGGTATCATCAACATCAAGAGAAGGAGTAGCTAAATAACATATATACATGTACATACATGTACATGTAAAATGTAGATAGTACATGTACATGTTTGCATATGGTATGTCTACCAGCACTCATAAATGTAATGTAGTTATATGTACATGTACATGTATATTATTGTTTACATGCAGAAGAGGCTATACTCACAAACTAGATAATGTACACACAATGTATGCATGTAGATGTATACACACAATTACACATGTATACTGCATATGCACATATTATACATGTACATGTACATACACATATATATTGCATATTATACATGTTACATGTACATATACAATGTTATTATATACACACATGCACATGCATATATATACATGTATATATATATATACATATATATATATATATATATACATGTATATACAATGTACAAATGTATATACATGCACATTTATTGCATATGCACATGTACATGTACATATCCAATGTAGCATACATGTATAGCAGACATAGGAAAAGTTCATTAATTAGGTTTTAAGTTATAAATTTAATAATTATATAATGAATATACTTCAAAAGTACATTAGAATTTCAAATGTACTGGCTTCAAAGCAATGCTAAACAGTGAGTGGTTCAACAAGTTGCGAGTGACGTCCAGTATTGCCATCAAAGACTAAGATCACTTTGATACTGATTGAACCCTAACCACAAGGGAACCCTAACCACAAGGGAACCCTAAATGAACCACATAATGATATTCATGAGATTTTGATGGCAATGTTGGACATTAATGCAAGTTCCTTTGACAACGTACTCAAGTACAATCAAAGGTGTATCAACTTAAAAGGAGAAGGCATGCAACTGTGAAACTGCAAATGTGTATGAATTAGTAATAAATATTTCTTTTATAGTAACACATAACACCACACTTTATGAGTAGCTGATAATATATATATATATATTAAAAGTTACAGCTTTTTTAATATACTACAGTATGTTATTATTTATATTACAGTTCCTTGGAGTCAATATGCCCTTGGTACAATCAAGTACTCAAAAGTAAAATCATTTATACTGCCAAGCAATAGGGGTGGGCGATACGATACCAAACTACTCAAATAGTCGATACTACACGAGCGATACTGGGTATCGATACCAAATCCAGGTATCGAGTATTAAAACCACACCTCCAAATGACGTCATATTTGACAGTCACGCCCCTTTTAATATTTAATAAGTATTAATTAATCGAAATTAGTAACCAATTATTAACATTATTCAGCTGCTGCATACACTTGACCACTTTATTCAGCTGCATCAAGACCAAGGAGGCCGTGCTGGGACCATTTCAAGATGGAAGATAATCAAGATATTGATAATTATTAATTTTTATTAACTTTATAGTCGATTAACGTTGCTACACATGCGCACTTGGACAGTACTCGTTAAAGTACTCGATACCGTCGATACCAATCCAAAAACTACTCGGTATCGGTATTGAAATGAAATATCTGGTATCGCCCACCTCTACCAAGCAAACGTAATAAACGTACATATACAGTACTTATGACTTATACCATGTCTGATGTATGTACATGTATTAACGTACCAGGCATGGGGCCTAGTACATTTGTGTGGACTTAAGTAAAGTACAAAAAAATGTAAGTAAAAGAACAAGTACATGTTCTACTAGTAAAAATACAAGCTTTTGATATTATTTAAGTACAAGTACAAATGCTTGGTGCTGTTCATAACTGATATGTCAAACTTTTAATTATCATTGTGACATTACATCTGATGAACATTAACTGCTACCATCACCTAGTCAGGGGTAGGTGAATAATATTCCAGCAATGCTGAACAGCTTCACAACTAAGAACTTAAGTACTAGTACATATACATGTACTTACTGTACTTAAGTACCTGCATGTAATTTAAAAATTTATATATATATATATATACAATGTATATATATTATATATATATATATATATATATATATATATATGTAATAAAGGATTACTATCAACCCATAAAGACACACCTCTGTCTGACTGATCTCCAACAGTTTCATTACTGCTCTTATTACTAATCTATGGATAGAGAAAATAAACAGGCAGACACACAGATAGAAAAATAGACAGATAGTTAAATAGATAGATAAATAGATAGATAGATAGATAGATAGATAGATAGATAGACAGGTAGATAGATACAACATAGGTACTAACAGGTTGATCTTCCATTAACAGTCTTCTCAGGTCTTGTCTTTCAGCTTCTTCCTGCTCATGAGAAAGATCAATAGCTGTCTTCTTAGAGGATAAGAGAGATTCTAAGTTACGTCCTAGCTCATCCTCACTTTCTCCTCCACTGTCACTACTCTCTTCATCTGTTGAGAGTACCTCTGATGAAGAGAGGACCCTGTGGTGTGTGTGTGTGTGTATGTAAGAGAATTTGGAATATGAAATAGCCATTTAGAAGAAGGGATTGATGCATGGAATGGATACATAAATGTGAATAGATGAATGGATGGATGGATGGATCAAAGGATGGATGGATGAATGGATGGATGGATGGATGGATGGATAGGTAGATGGATGGATGGATGGATGGATGGATGGATGGATGGATGGATGAATGGATAGGTGGATTGATGGATGGATAGATGGATTGATGGATAGATGAATGGATGGGTGGATGGATAGATGGATGGATGGATGGATGGATGGATGGATGAATGGATGGGTGGATGAATGGATGGATGGATGGATAGATGGATGGATGGATGGATGGATGATATAATTTTATAATATTCTGACTTGTTTTGTAATTCAAACACTCTCTGACAGTCTTCCTTGTATTTTTCTTGTGCTTCCATTTGTGAGAATCTTGTTCCACGAGCAAACATCAGACTATTCACATCAACAGCTGTAAACATTTACACACATGAATAAAAACAGTCCTTGAGTGTAGATGTTTATATAAACTACTTGCATATGTATGTATGTATGTATGAACAGACCTTTCATGATAAAAAATGCAAAATAATACGAACACATTCATCCATCTATCCATTCATCCATCCATCCATCCATCCATTCATCCATCCATTCATTCATCCATCATCCACCCATCCATCCATTCATTCATCCATCCACCCATCCAGCATCCTTTTATGTAAACACAAACCTCCCCCGGATTTAGCAGCCTCTGTGGAAATAGTTCTAACTAAATCTATAACCTTCCAACGAGAAAGTTTATTAATCTGAAAAACAAGAAGTAAAACATCTCTATGAATTAGCAGTTAGATGTATTCTTTTGGTCCATAAGATTCTTTTTTGCAAACGTACATCATACCTCATCTTCAGGAACACCAAAGTTTCTTAGTACGTTACGAGCCTTCTTTAGTTTGAGCTTTCTCAAATCAGCTTCAGTACCCATCACAGATTTAGGACGTTTGCTGGATGAAATACCAGGATTACCAGAATCCTATTGATACATGTATGAAATGAGCATGTTATTTGAATGAACATGTATATAACTCTGTGTGTGTGTGTGTGATGTGTGTGTGTGTGTGTGTCTCCAATGCAAAAACATACACACACGTACAAGCATATAGTACAACATTAATGCACAAATGAACACACAACACACAAACACACACACAAATACATGAACATGTTATGTGAGTTTTTTGGGTGTGTAACTGTGTGCATTCATGTGTGCAAGTTTGTGTGTTGTGGGTATGTGTATGTGTGTACATGTTATATACAAACCTTTGGATTGAGTCTTGTGTAAGAGAATCCTTCACCACATCCTGTGGGGTCAGCTGGTCCACTTACTGATAACTGGTACTTTCCCTTCATAGCATTAATAAAGTGATGTGTGGTGTTCCATGGAGCAGCTCGGACCTACATGTGAATAGGTAATTAAAAAGATCAATAGATAAATTCATTTCTTTAATTACGACGACTTGAAGTACACACATGTAGATGGATAAGCAGATGAATCAACACAATGATGGAAGGATGGGCAGATGTATGAATGAATGAATGGATTGATGAATGGATAGATGGATGGATAGATGGATGGATGGATGGATGGATTGATAGATTGATAGATGGATGGATGGATGGATGAATGAATCAATGGATTGATGGATAGATGGATGGATGGATAAATGGGTGGATAGATGGATGGATTGATGTATGGTTAGATGGATAGATGGATGGATGGATGAATGAATAAATGGATGAATTGATAGATAGATGGATTGATGGATGGATGGATGAATGGAATTTGATGTATGGTTAGATGGATAGATGGATGGATGAATGAATGAATCAATGGATTGATGGATAGATGGATTGATGGATGGATGGATGGATGTATGGTTAGATGGATAGATGGATGGATTGATGGATGGATGAACGGAGGGATAATGGAAATAGTTTTAGATGATAAATTAAGTTTGATCATACTTCATCATCAATCTTTTGACTGGAGTCTTCTTCTTCATCATCCTCAACTGCAAACAGTGACTTACCACCATAACCAGCATCCTATATTAATTATTACTACAAATAACTACATAATGATATATTCATGTATAGAGGAGTAGAGGTGAAGTTATAATGAAAGACCTTGAGGCGTTGTTCTGCTGCTAACATACTGAAGTATGCACAAGCCTGTTCAGGTGTTACCATTACCCTCATTTCTTCCTCTGTTGGTAAACGCACATCAGAACGCAAAACCCATGAGCCACTCTCATATCCTGTTGTGATACAAATAACATACTAATTGAGTTATAAATTTTATTTTATTATTGATTGAAAATGCACCGTGCATGTGTACAATTTCAGTAATGATTCCTTTGTTATGTTTAAGTTATATTGACTATAAATTTTGACTTCGACATTTTAATGTTCACTCAAAACTCAAATCAGACCATATGCCTTGGTACTCATTTGACATAAACACAAATGATTTTTTTTGATTGGTCCAAAAGATTTCCTACAAAGTTATAATGTCTTTTTTTAGATTTTAAAAGCAATTTAATATTCTGTTGAAAGTTGAAACTCATATCAGACCATAGATTATATATAGCTTTGGTACTGATGTTAGTAATAAATTATACACATGTTCAAATTTATATATATATATATATATATATATCAGTTATGTAATGATGTCCTTGTGAGATTTGCAGTTTAATGAATTCACTGTGTGTGTGTATGTGTGTGTGTGTGTGTGAGGTGACCTTCTCTTTTAAAATCCGCAAACTGTTTCAAGACTTTACGTATAACACTTTCAGACATAACAGATGCAGGGAAAGCTCTTCTCACCATCTCCATTTTCAATTTCTTTGGAGTGTCATCACTTTCTTGAAATAATCGATATAAATATACCTACATGTAGATACATGTACATGTAATAAATACATATGTATATACCTATACATACATGTACATCACAGTACATGTATACGTATAGTTATACATACATACATTCAGTTATCAAAGTACGGTAGTACTCTTTATGTAGGGATATCCTAATAGAAACTCCCCAAGGCAATTTGAGAGCATATTTAGTTACCCATTATTATACCAGGTCCATTGTTACTACTGAAAGAAGGAGACTGCCATTACCTCGTGGCAATGTATGATGACTCTTTTCAGTGGGTTCTTTTAAGCATGCACTTTCTCCTCTAACCCCCGTTCTGCCGAACATATTTACCAAACACACACACAGTGTCAGCAGACATTAGATTGTGCTGCTATTGCATCTTTCAGGAAATCTACTTAATGGTTAAACTTAACAAGTTACACAAGCTAAGTATTTAATTTAATAGTAATTATATAATAATATATAATATATAAGGCCGTGAGGCTTAATTGATTAATCAATCGATATTGATTATCGATTCCAAGTATGTGATATCGATTATACCAAAAGACATACTTTTCAAGCATGTGACAACATATAATGTACAATGTGAAAGTGATAGGAAGCCTTTTTGATCATCAAATGGGAGGAGTATCCTGTGTTAATTGACTTAATTGGCCTAATTACTTCCGCTGATTTTAATCAATTATCAATCGATTTGTAGTTAGTAGTGCTGGGAATCGGTAGAGATACCAATATCAATTATTAGTGCACCCAATATTGATTGATTATCAATAATATCAGAGAAAGTACATGTAATTAATTACTTGACAGGAAAGACCTCCCACTAATTGGCATGAAAATAGATAATTTGGGTATCATGTACCAAATATAAAACCAGTTGTAAGTTAAGTTACTAGGATGTCTTTTAAAAGAATAAATGCCTTGTACTGAATGCACATACACATAAGTACAAATCGATATCTGGTCACGATATTGATTATCACTACATGTGCTATATCGATAACGATTATCGATATTTTGATTATCAAGTCCCAGCACTAGTAGTTAGTGATAATCGATTTCAGAATCTCAGCTGATTCCCAGCCCTAATATATATATATAAATTATATAATATATATGTATATACATATATATATATATATATATATATATACATATATAATATATAATTATATATATATATAAATTATATATATATGTATATACATATACATATATAATATATAATTATATATATATATAACATTTTTAAGAAACACACGATTTATTCATTTCCAGCAAAAGAATGAACTAACTTCATGAAATTACAATTTGTTTTAACCACACCCACATATCTCAAGCCACGCCCACTTAGCTTAACAGATAAAATGGCGACCAGAAAGCTTGATGATTTTGTTTTCTTTGATTGTTGGATATCACAGTCAGAAGCTGATCAGTTGTTTCAAAGGTGTATTGCAGAAATACCATGGGCTCCAAAGAAATGGAATATAGTATATACACTCCCTCAACTTGCTTTTTACTATGATGACAAAGAAAGAATGAAGAAACCTAACTCTTTGTTGGAACAAATAATAGATCGCATAGAAGAACAATTCCAGACAACTTGTAGTGTAGTTTGGTGTAATCTATTCCAAGATGGTAGACATTATATTGATTGGCATCAAGACCAATATGGTGAGCATTTGTTTGTTTTGTCTTTTGGAGTCACTCGCATTGTAAAATTCAGACACAAGAAATCTAAAGAAATTAAAGAGTATGCATGCAAACATGGAGATCTGTACTACTTCTGTCCTGAATGGGATAAGACATATGAACATTGTGTGCCTAAAGATGAATCGATTAAAGAACAGCGTATTTCATTTGCAATATTTACAAACCCTCCTTATTCTGGTAGGCTGTCCTGAATGGGGTAAGACATATAAACATTGTGTACCTAAAGATGAATCGATTAAGGAACAGCATATTTCATTTGCAATATTTACAAACCCTCCTTATTCCAGTAGGGGAAATTATTAACATGTCTTTTTGCGATACTATTTTTTAACTAAAAATCTGAATATATATTTATTTTATAATGACATTTTTATTACTCTTTTTTATCAAATTAATTAATGACATAGTCATTTGATCATTGTTGCAATACTCTTGTGATGTTCATTAAACGATGCTGTCTTTTGAATATCATAACATTTTGTGATGTAGAGAAATGACCATTAAAAGTGTTCTTGTGACTTCATTGAACATTAATGCAAATAGTAAAACTATAATATGATGATGCTTGTACATCTTACTCCATTTAATGAAACCAAAGTGGATAGCTAAGGTGTTAGTGAAGCTTTTTATGCAGTAAAATGGTGATCATGTGAGTAATCCATAACTGTCTATTTTCACTTGTGTCTCATAATCCGTTTTTGCAAATCAGTCATATATATATATATATATAATTATATATATATATATATAATTATAATTATTATGATGATGTAAGATAACATGTCTTCCTTGTCATTTGATTGCACCTGGGCAATCCCATTTGTATTTATCAGTGAACTAGCATTTACTTCATTCATGGATATTTGCCAAATGCTTAAAAAATAATACAATTTTTTCATATTGTGTATTTAATATTTTGAGCAACTGATTAAGTATTTCAAAAATTGTAGCAAAGAAAGTATACAAGTTTGTAAAGTGTGGAATGCTGTTTGTGCGGTAACTATCAATTGATTCACAGCTGATGGAAAGAGTGAGGTTAGCTGAAGTTGATACATATCATCATGTAATTTACCATTAAAAGTTAATCACAGTCAATTGGAATGTTGCTCACACACAACATTTGCCGTCACACAAATGAATTAATTATTGCATTCTTCTCTACAAATGTTTTGGTCACAGTTTCCCCTTCCTGTTGAAAGTCTGAGATTATTCTGGGAGTGACCACACCATTAATAATCAGCCTCTGCAATCTTCAACTACAACAATAGTTTGTTTGTTCATCTTGTACTTCCATCTTGTTAATGCATTTACATTTTTTGACTGAAGTATGCTTTGGTGGTTTTAGACATAATTTTATGAAATGAATATGTACCAGTAATACTAGTGTATTGTGAAAGAGAATCTTCACTTTAAAAGTAGTACATAACATGTACATGTACATGTACATGTAGGTGCAACTGAATCAGTTTCAACTAGTATGTGCACAACACAGTGCTGGTGTACATGTATATCATAAAATTCGTAATATTTGTAACCTGATTTTGAAAAGGAACGCTTTCCCACAAAATATATGCTTACATTGAATTGTTCGTCATTCCACCATTTTGTACAGGTGGTCGATGGCATTTGGTATCTTAGAAGCTCAACAATAGCTCTTCCTGGATACGAAATTTCAATGACTTCCTGTACAATATGGCAGAATAGAAAGTAATTGATGTGTTTGATAAAAATTATTTTCAGGCCTTTTCAAAAATTAGGTCAGATTTATACATCTTATCTTGAAGACATTGGCTGACTTATCACTCCTTTCTTCTGCTCTTTCAGCTCTTCAGTATGGTATAAATTATGTAATACTACATATCAAAACTGAAAAGTATGCAAACAAGGTCAGGATGGTACCATAGTATGTGCAATGAAATGAAAATAACCACTTCTATATAACCTTACATACATGTAACTATCTACAGCAAATAGCAAAATACAAGTACATACCCTTAGCTACTTATATTGGGTAATACAGAAGTGGGGTATTGATTTTGTTGCACATGCTATGGTACCATCATGACCTTGTTTGCATATTGTTTTCAGTTTTGATGTCCATCCGTTCGTCCATCCATTCATCCATCCATCCATCCATCCATCCATCCATCCATCCATCCATCCATCCATTTATCCATCCATCCATCCACATATCTACATGTAGCTATATACATGTGTACACTACAGTGCATGTATTACAAACTTGTAGATACTCTTTCTGGAATTGGTTTGCCTGTTTAGAGTTCGGTGCTGGGACTCCAACCTTCGGACATTCTTGACCGACCACAAATATTTCATTAACTTCACGAATATTATACCTAGTAACAGATAAGTATACAATAACTCCTGTATGACTCAGTTACTATTTAGATCATGTACATGTACATGTACATTGTATATGTACATATTAATTAATTACCTAATTGTTGGAGTCCATAATCATAATGCTATGTACATGTAAGTATAGCAATAGAAATTTAGAATTTAGTAATACACATGGATGGCAAGCTCATGGTAAATGATTTTCACAACCACTTCAGAGGGAATGAAAAATAGAGCAGTGTATCTGGACAGTAGCTGGTATTTTCAATGCAAGAAAGTTACATTACCATTCTTGGAAACATATTTCACAGCAGTGTTTTTAATAAGCTCATGTGGAAATAAGCTCATGTGAAGGAAAGGTTTTCATTACATTATTTTCAATGCAAGAGAGTTACATTACCACTCTTGGAAACATATTTCACAGCAGTGTTTTTAATAAGCTCATGTGGCGCACCATTGGCCCAAAGAGCTTCTTATTTGGCACTGCACAGTTCGCTCTTTGGGCCAGTGGCACAGTTAATTATGATTACAAAATGTATATTATCACTAACAGCAATAACTCTTTGTAATTAGCTCAATATGTATTCCCAATGGAACACACACTAACAATTGTTGAGCCAATTTGGCACACATTTCAAACATCAAAAACTCTGTTTTAGATCATAATTTATGTTCATTACATGAATTAGCTGTAATCATTAGCCAATAAAAGAAATTGCTGTGTAAATATGCTTTAATTTGTAGTTTCTAAGAGAAGCAAAACATTTGACAACAGAAGACCCCTCCCCCCAACAGTAAAACATTGATTATTATTAGTATGAATATTGAGGATGTTAATACAGTATTAATGAACATGTATTCATTGAAGGAAAGGTTTTCATTACTTGTTTTCTGAACGTATTACTAGAAAGTCTAAGTCAGGCATTACTTGAAGATAAATAGGAGCTCGAAATAAATTGTTCTCAAAACTCTAAAGAAAAATAAATAATAGTCACTATTGAAATAAATGTTTATACAATACTACATTGCCAGGCTCTCATCTCTTGCTTGAATGCTACCTCGATGAACAGCTACATGTACCCTATATTCTCCTATTTATTCATGTGTAAACTGTGTAAAATTCAAATTTTTCCCTGCTCAGGCTCATACCTCTGACTGTATAGTATACAGTACAATATACATGTAGTACATGTACATGTGTGTAACAATATAACATACACACATACATATGTGCAATGTATATGTAACATGCACATCTGTCCGGAGTGCAGAGTGTCGTGGGTTCGAATCCCACCTGAGGCAACTCATTTTTTCATTTTTCATTTGCCTCAGGTGTATGTCTTTCTTTCTTTCTTTCTTTCTTTCTTTCTTTCTTTCTCTCATCTCAGTATTATCATGTACATGTATATTTGTACATTGTACATGTAGTTGTATAAAGGTATAACATACTCAACCCATCATAAATACATGCATACTGTATATTCACGTAATACATGTATGCGTACATTGTATGTAACGTATTTAACCTGTAATGATTGTCCTGGCTTTAGATTACCCAAGAAATAGGAAGTATTTTGAATGTAAGTCGTCTCTCCAAATGCAAATGATGGAGGTCCACTTTTAATTTTCTGAGTAAGAATGAGAGTATGAAGAACAACACAATTCTGTATTTTATGGTTAAATGATATACAGTTATTACAGTAACAGTATTCTGTGTACTGTTGTATATTGTCTGTATATATTTGTACCCTATTGTCCACTTCTGTACATTATTGTATACTTTTGTGCATTGTTGTACATTTCTGTACATTATTGTATACTTTTGTGCATTGTTGTACATTTCTGTACATTATTGTATACTTTTGTGCATTGTTGTACATTTCTGTGTGTATATTGCTACACACATCAGTTGTAGCTATTTACATGTATTATGACCTAAACAGCCATTCCTTCGTGCAAGGATGAATCTACATGTATTTATATTCTAGACCATCCAGCGTGTGGTATAATTACATAATTTAGTAAGTTATATTATTTCAGAGGGCTTTGTTAATTAATTAGCATGGCATGAGAGACAGATTAACAGGAAGAACTACTGAACGAGACTCAAATATCATTAAATACAAGGTTTGAGCCAATGTCAAAAGCATGACCACATCAAAGGCCAAATTACATTCTCCTATAAACACATCAAAGGCCTAATTCAGACCAAACGGAGGGTGGGCCACACCACTTTGGCTAAAAAGCCTAAAATCCTTTTAACTATAACTATAATAAGTTGCTGGGTTTCAGATATGAGAAAGTTTTTAGCAATGAATATAAGTAATCATAAAGTAATCATAAAGGAATATAGGTAATAATATAGGTAATCATAATGGAATATAGGTAATCATAAAGGGATATAGGTAATCATAAAGGGATATAGATAATCATAAAGGGATATAGGTAATCATAAAGGAATATAGGTAATCATAAAGGAATATAGGTAATCATAAAGGAATATAGGTAATCATAATGGAATATAGGTAATCATAAAGGGATATAGGTAATCATAAAGGGATATAGGTAATCATAAAGGAATATAGGTAATCATAAAGGGATATAGGTAATCATAAAGGGATATAGGTAATCATAATGGAATATAGGTAATCATAAAGGAATATAAGTAATCATAAAGGGATATAGGTAATCATAAAGGAATATAGGTAATCATAATGGAATATAGGTAATCATAATGGAATATAGGTAATCATAAAGGGATATAGGTAATCATAAAGGAATATAGGTAATCTTAATGGAATATAGGTAATCATAAAGGGATATAGATAATCATAAAGGGATATAGGTAATCATAATGGAATATAGGTAATCATAAAGGAATATAAGTAATCATAATGGAATATAGGTAATCATAAAGGAATATAGGTAATCATAAAGGAATATAGGTAATCATAAAGGGATATAGGTAATCATAATGGAATATAGGTAATCATAATGGAATATAGGTAATCATAAAGGAATATAGGTAATCATAAAGGAATATAGGTAATCATAATGGAATATAGGTAATCATAAAGGGATATAGGTAATCATAAAGGAATATAGGTAATCATGAAGGGATATAGGTAATCATAAAGGAATCATAAGGATCCTTTTTCCTTGTTCACTGTATATTCTTGTTTCTTATAATTATATTCTAATCTTTCTCTTACCTCTGGTCTCCTGTAGTAATTCTTGACCTTTGTAGCCATACCAGTTGCCATTATCAATGGAGGATGCTCTTCGCTATATTCGGCAAGTATCACATGACCGTCACATGCTGACAGATCCTCTGGTGTACGCATGAAAAATACCTCTCCACCACCAGATGCAATACGCTCCTTGTCTCTTTCCTTTAAGACAAAAATAACACTAATAATAAAATTAATGGTTCAGTATAACATGTACATTTGTACATGTACATGTAATAATAATAACATTGAATTTTCAATGTACATAAATGTATGTACTATTGTACATACATGATCATGTACATGTACATGCAGGTAAGTTTAATCTGTCTCTGTCTGCAGTGGTGTGGAAATAGCCAGTTAGGCATGCAGGACATTTTCCGATAAATCTAGTGAATGTCTGGTAAATTGAAACTAAGCTGTATACAAAGTATATGGGGAGCAGGACAAGAGTGGTGAAAATAGGTCAAAATGTAAGGGAGTTGTCTCCCTATTTCCAAACCCTGTCTGTCTGTTTGTCCATCTATCTTTCTCTTATAAACTCACTTTTTGTTTCTTTGCAATATGTTTGTGAAGATCATTAACAATAATCCAACCAGTGGTATCATTTCCATTAGTCTAAAAAAAAGAAATATAAAATACATCACGTAATATGCAACTTTACTAGTATTGTACCTATACTGGTATAGGTGCCTATAGCCCTATACCCAAACAATAGTTAAATATACATGTAGGTAGGTATAGGGAAGTAGTATAGGGCAGATACAGACCAGTGTTTTACAGTAGAAAAAGATTGATACAACACTCATAGTGTGTATTTGTTGAGCTATTTGCATCTTATCTAGTAGTTTGTGAGTTTCATTTTGCAACAGAAATAGTTAGAGCAGTGCTAAAAGTAGTGATGCACATGAACATACATGTATACTAGAAAATGAGTGAACACAGGAATATGTATATATGTATAAGTATCAGTACTGGCAGTTTTGGTTAGCTATAATACATGTATCTGTGGTATCGGCAAAGTCTAGTATACATGTACATGTAGGTATAACACTAATTTCTACAATCACTTTGCATGATTCCCTGAACAAAACACACACACACACACACCTTTATCTTTAATCTAGGACGATGAAAATGTCTAAGAGCATGAGCTGACCAGTGAGTTGGAAACCAAGGAGGATGAAGATCAAGAGCTGGTGTTGAATGTTGTACTACATTATTACTATCAATTCCAGAGAGCCCCTGAGAGCTAGTGGCATGTTTAGGATTATAATATTCATCATTAGATAAATTGAAAGGATCCTTTTTTGAGAATGTGATGTTCTGTGTTACGGGATCGCCTGATTTACCATATTTATTAGACCAGTTCTTTGACTTTTTAGTGTCCTATGAGGAAGAAGCGATCAATAAAAGAACGAGACAGGAAGATACAGAGAGACGGACAGATAAACAAACAGACAGACAGACAGACAGACACAGACAGAAAGACAACCAGACAGACAGACAGAGTCATACATGTACATGTAGACAGAGAGAGAGACATACACATGATGTTATCAGAGATGTAGAAAGAAAGAAAGAAAGAAAGACAGACACCTGAGGCAATGGAAAAATGAAAAAATGAGAGTTGCCTCAGGTGGGATTCGAACCCACGACACTCTGCACTCCGGACAGATGTACATGTAGATAGAGATAATACAAATATATATGTGAGTATGTACATGTAGATGTTCTCTTGAGACCATGGGTTATAGCCTTGGTGCTCATTTGGACCAAAACTTGCTATAGAGTTAGGTAATGATAGGTTTACAAAATGTTTTTAATCAAAATGTTGTCTGTAGAAAAGAACCATGAGCATTTTAATGTTACAACGTGTAACATTGTAACTATGGGCTATATAACCTGATATTGTGATTATTCTATTACATGTACATGTACATGTACATTGTACTTAGCAAGTAATAAGTTTTATTCAATTGTAAATAAAACAGAAGAAAGTTTGTCAGACATTTTTACACATTAAAGTCAAATAGATGTAAACATAGATTTTTAAAAATACCTTCTTTCCATCTTTGGTAGTTGTTTCCATGGAAACTACAGGTTCATCTGGTATACCAATTATCATATTTGGGTCATTTGGATCTAGTCTAGCTAATGATGGTTTGGGAATGAGACTAACTGCCTGTATAGGAATGGAGACAACAAGATTAAGTGAAACCAACTTTATTATACAAAATACACAAATGTACATGTACACATGTGCATGACTATGTGCATGACTATGTACATGTACATAATAAAGTAAATTATTATAATTGTACATGAGCATACATGTAGTCATGTATATTACATATATATATTATATATATATATATATACCGTAAATCCTTAAATAAAAGCCTATCTTAAATAAATTCACACTACTACACTTTCAAACACTCGCCTTGCTGCTTTCCTGCAGCTAATGAAGCATGTTTTTGGCATCAATGGCTTTCTTTTAATGTCTTCTGTATAACTAATAGAGTCACTGCTGTTTAAAATGCAGACATTATACAGGCTAGTATAAAACTATAAAAGTGGGCTTTGCCCGTGGAACTACTTTTTTTTTCAAGCACTCGCCTTGCTGTCTTCCTGCTGATAGCTAAGTATAAATTTTACATCAATGGCTTCTTAAGAACTCTTCTTTCCAGTAAAGTAAGTTAGAATCTTCAGTATTATAAAACATGAGAGTTATACAGATGATATATTAAGTGCTCCGCACACACATACGTTTGGGGTAATTAAATTTAGGCTAATAAACAAGAACACCCATATTAATTATAGACGCTAAAGGGTTAATAAACACTGGTCTCGAGTAAACACGTGTCTTAAATAGATGCCTACTTCAAAACCTCTGTAAAGAAATAGATGCCCGGGCTTCTATTTAAGGATTTACGATACATTATATATGTATATGTGTACATGCTCAGTTGGTAAGAGCATCTGTCCGGAGTGCAGAGTGTCGTGGGTTCAAATCCCACCTGAAGGAACTCATTTCATTTTTTCATTTGCCTCAGGTGTCTTTCTTTCTTTCTTTCTTTCCATCTCAAATGTTATCACGTATATACTTTCTACACACGCACATGCCACATACATGTATCATTGTTGGCCCTTTCATGTTATGCTACAAATTATAATTATCCACAACATCGCATACATGTACCTCTGAGTCCCAAATGATGTCATCCTCCCATCGATGATAAAGTAAATCAGGA